>CM059191.1:106207486-106528227 GCA_030323885.1 Branchipolynoe longqiensis | reverse complement strand
CCCGCACGACTTTGCTGCCCCCCTCTCCAACCCCCAGCGCACCTCCTCGCCGTCCCCCCCGACCCTCCCCCTGCCGCGACCGACACCCTTGACGAGCTGACCCTTGACGTCGTCGATCCCCACATCCAGGACACCCTCCCCGCCGCCCCCTCCTGCGGCCCTGCCCCCGCCCACTACCGCCCCACCATCCTCTCCACATGGCCCCACACCTCCGGCGAGGCGTGGGCCCGGTAACCCACCTTCACCAACACCTACGCCGCCCTCCGGGAAGCGGGCCTCCCCAATTTTTTGGCCGCCCGCATCCCCCTCCCCTCAGGCCTCCACATACCCGCATGGCACGCCCGCCTCCGTGACTACCCCGACCCCGCCGTCCTTGACTTTCTGGAGTTCAGCTTCCCCTCCAATTACTCCGCCTCAACCCCTCCTCGCCCCACCTTCTCCAACCACCGCGAGCCCCCCGAGAACCTCCCTCACATTCGGGACTTCATTGACACCGAGCTCGCCCTCGGCGCCCTCGCAGGCCCCTTCACCGTCCCTCCCTTCACCCCCTGGACCCAGGTCTCCCCCATGATGACCCGCCCCAAGTCCGACCCGGGCAAGAGGCGGGTCATCGTGGACCTCTCCTACCCTCCGGGAGCAAGCGTCAACTCAGGCATTCCCCGGCGCGAGTACCTCGGCAGACCCCACTCTTATAGGCTCCCCTGTGTCGCGGACGTAGGCCACTGACTGATCCCACGAGGGCCCCGTGGCCTACGTCTGGACGGCCGACATATCTCGCGCCTACCGCCAGCTCCGCGCCGACCCCCCTCTCCTGCCCCCTCTACGGTATCTGCCTCGACGGGTTGACCTACGTCGACCTCGCCCTCCCCTTCAGCTGCCGCTCCTCGAGCGCGGCGTGCATGCGGGTCACCGCAGCGGTAGCATAGATCCTCCGACACGAGGGCTTCCACGCCCTCGTCTATGTCGACGACTTCGTTGGGTGCGAGGGCGCCTACCTTAGGGCGTGCCAGGCTTTCGACGCCTTCCTCACCCTCACCGCCGCCCTCCGGCTCGACGTGGCGCCCGGAAAGTGCCATTCCCCCCGCTGTCCGCCTCACATGGCTCGGGTTCGCCCTCGACAGCGAGGCGATGACCATCCGGAACACCCCCGACAAGATCCAAGACCTCATCACCGACTGCGAGGCGCGCATCGCCCGCCTCGCCCTCGGGAAATGCGACCTCCAGAGCATCCTAGGGCGCCTCAACCACATCAGCATCTGCGTGCTCCCCGCCCGGAAGTTTATGACCCGGCTCCTCGGGGCGCTCAGCTGTTTCGGAGCCACCTCCCTCACCTTCACCGGCGACGCCCTCCGGGACCTGAGGTGGTTTGCCACATACGGCCGCACCTCGAACGGCCTCCACCTCCTCCGGGCCCCGGAGACCCGTCGCCTCGTGATCGAGTGCGACTCCTGCCTGCCTGACGGGTGGGGGTGCCTACTCAAGCTCAAGATGCTATGCCCGAGGGTACTCATCGGGCTTCCGGGCACGGTACCCAGCAATCCTCGTCGTCGCCCTCCGCTGCCTCCTCCCGGATGACGTCGCGGGGGCGACAGTCGTTGTCAACACAGACAACATGGCCTCTGCCGCCACCCTCCAGTCTGGCCGCACCCACGACCCCACCCTCGGGACCTGCACCAGGGAGCTCTGGCTGATGACCGCCACGGGCTCCTTCAACCTCCAAGTCGTGCATAAGCCCGGGGCCGACCTCGTCCTTGCAGACACCCTCAGCCGCGCCCACCTCACCGGCCCTTGGGCTGAGGTGGCGCGGGCCGAGGTGGACCGCCTCAGGCTAGAGCACGTATACCCATCTCACGATGACTTCCCCTTTCACCCCGGCCTCTAGGTTTCTCCTCCGCCGAGGTCGCTGACGTCGGCCACCTATGCCTCGCCGCCCTCGCCCCGGCGACGTGGAAGAACCGTCGCCGGCAAGCCGAGGACTATGTCAGCTACCTCGTCGCTCGAGGCCTGGACCCCCTCGCGCCCTCATATTCATCTCGATGTATATGCTGATGTTGAAGATGATGATGTTGCAGATGTGGTTGTTGCAGATGTGGTTGTTGCAGATGTTGATGAGGTTGCTGTTGCTGATGTTGATGCATCCCCATTCTCTCCACTAGCTTTCCAGAGCACTCTAGAACTGAGTCGCTACTAGTACTAGAGAGATCACTATTGTCTTTAAGCAATATGGCTAATGAAATGGGAGAAGTAAAATGAAGAGGAGGGGTGTGTAACTCCTTCAATTTTGTTTTCTCCTGATCCTCTGTCTTTAGTGTAATTAAAGAAAGAGGGGATGAGTAAAAATGCGAAGGAGCCGGAAGCAGGGGAGAGGAAATATCTCCCGGATTCACCATCATAATTTTGGCATTCGTTTACAAACTATCATCCTCATTATTATAATTTTGAATATGTGATTCAGGAAGATTTAAATTCATGACTAATGTTTAAAAGCTGAGTGAATTTGAAGTATCTACAAACTCATTAATCATTTCAATCAGAGATTCATTATCTAGTGGAGACGGTGGAGCGGGTGGGGAAAACTCCACGAGAAAATTACATTCAGTGTAAGTGTCACTGACAGTGATAGGAATTACATTATCTACACTAGGATTTGGGGTGGGGGTCTCCAGAGGGAGGAAGGAGATTTTTACTTCGTCCCTGCCGCCGAGGGCTCCAGCCTCTGCCCCGTCGCGGCCTGGCACCGCGCCATCGCCCAGTGCCCGGCGCCCCCCGGCGCCCCGGCATTCATGATGCCCTCCGGCTGGCCCCTCGACCCGCGATCCCTCACCGCGCTCCTCAGGGGCACCCTCCAGGCGCAGGGAGTGCCCGCCCACCAGACTTTCACCCTGCACAGCCTCCGCTGAGGCGCCGCCCAAGCCTGCCACCGCGCGGGGGTGCCCCTCGCCGACATCATGGCCCAGGGCACTTGGACCTCAGATGCGGTGCACGCCTACGTGCCCCGCCTCGCCCCCTCGGGCGCGCCTCGAGCCCTCTCCTCCATCTTGGTGGAGGGCTCATCGGCGCCCCTCACCACGAACAATAAAGCTCCCTCCGAGCTCCTCTAGTCATTAAGCTGTATACCCTTATCGCTCCATATGAGCCTCTTTATTCTCGTTCTTGCTTATATGTTTACCTCATTTGACTCCTGTATATAGCTTGTTTTCTCCTGCTTCCTTGTATGTCTCCTGAGGCATTCAATAAAGCACCTTTTCTCCACCCCCGCCTTACTTTCTTCCTTTTCGCGCATCAAGGTGGCATTATTGATTTTGTTTATTACAGGCCATAGAGGCCAGACGGTGGTGGCATTAAGCTTCAAAGATATGGAGTCTAACAGACATGAAGTAGTTTTTAAGATAAACAAATTGTTAAAATCAAACAGTTTGGGGGATCCCCTATCTACGGTGACGCTCAATGTGTTTCATGAGTGTAAAAGAACGTGTTGTTAGAACAATATGTAGTTATGTGGAGGTCACACAGAAGGTGCGAAAACACAGTCAGCTGTTATTGAATTACATTAAGCCAAATGGCCCGATTTCTAGAGACACGCTGGCACGCTGGGCCATGAGAGTCCTAGTGTAGGCAGGAGTAGACACAAACAGGTACTCCTCACATTCAACGAGAGGAGTAGTAGCATTGAACGCAAGAGCGTTAGGAGTGTCGGTTACAAAATTCTGGCAGTAGCGGGTTGGTAAACTGCGGTGTCATTTGCTAAGCATTACAATAAGAAGGTGGAAAAGAAAAGTGTAATGGCCACAAAACTTCTGAGGAAATAAGAAGTGTCAATGTAGTTATATTTTAGTTCAGACATTAAAAGAACTAAAATACATGAGTGGCTGTTATTAATTTTATTTAAGTATGTAAACATCTCCGTGATCTATAATTAGAGAGGAGGCTCGAGGACGAGGTGAAATAGAATAATTATGTGAGACTTACCTGGGTATAGTTAACACATAAGTGTTGATTTAGCAAGTCCTAGACCTCGGATAGTTATAGGTCAGCCCCCCCCCCCCCATCCCGTTTTTTTAATTAACGAGGTAAAGAGCGGTTCTTTGGGTAGTGCTTCCTCTCCCTGATCTATAGCTATCCGAGCCTTAGGACTCGGTAAGACAACAATTATGTGTTAACTATACCCAGGTGAGTCTCACATAATTATTATATATATATATAGCCGAGTATATACTCCTATATGTCAATGTCAGAAATTGCATGGTGCTGCCGCCGCCCCTGGCGCTTTGGGTCGTCGGGCGGGGGGGGGGGGGGGGTTGCCGGTTAGTCCGCTAGTCGGCGCTGCAGTGCTGAGCCCGCGCCGATTGCGGCAGTCCGTTATTCTCCACATCGCCATACTATTGCTGCATTTTAATTTTTATCTGTTTAGATAATTATATATATATGAAGAGCTCCTTTCCAAAGCATGATCCACAAACACGGCACTCACATTGCAAACTCATTTTTGTAACCGGTATATATCGTGTTTTGGAAAAGAGCTCTTCAAATAGACAGCTGGGCATAGATCAATTCATTGCATCAGATTTTTTTTTGTTTTTTTTGGTAAAGTATTTATTCATCTGAATATGACATTTGTCAGCGCCGGAGCACTGGTCTTCCAGCCATCTTACTATTGGAATTGACATTCTAAATAATCTAAGTTTGGTCAGTGCTGTACTAGTCACAGCACTGATCCTGTAGAATTAAGGGAGTGGCTCCTGCTGTATAATGTACAGCACCAGTCACTGCGGTTCATGCAAAAATGGGGAGCAGCACCGAGTAGAAGATGTATACTCGGGGAAACTCAAACAATCATTGCGGGTTACATTTTTTCTCTTATAAAACAAGCTAAGTTTATAGTTGACAAGACATTTTGTCTACTTTATGTAATGTTCAATGTGTTTAAACAGATTGATAGTTGTGTAGGATGTTCAGTGTGTTGATGTTTTTTTCAAGATGGCTAAGGGTGGTGGCAGGGGAGGGAGGGGGGCCCATTGGAGTGAGATAGATAGGCTAATTGCTATAATGCAATCCCCAGAATAGCAGGGATGTGGGTTCGAATTTCAGTCTAAGTACAAAGTTCCCTTTGTTTGTATCAACCCCTTGACACTGGCATCATGATCAGGTACAAACTGCATATTGAATGGTTGACGAACCCATCCTCTGTATGTGTATTCAGGTATCTATATCCATTGCCTTTATGTGGGTATTCGTAAACATTAAGCGCCTTTTAGACATGAACTGTGTCTTTCAATTCCAAGGGGCTGAATCTAGTAGTCTGTACTGATCTCACAGGCAAGCAACCACACAGGCAGGTAGGTATGGATAAGATGATTGCATCAAGGTAGAAACTTGACATCAATACCTTACCAGCAGCTACTGTGTGATAAGATAACACCAACACTACAACTGGCCAGCATTGAAAACAAGCCTGATTACTCGGGCGTTATATGCTATGGACAGTATAAATAAAGCCTCAATAAAAATATATATATTTTGTAAACACCCTCACATCCAACATTGATGATCCTGCAATATATGGTTCTCTATGTGCAGTCATATAGGTATAGCAATACCTCAGGGAGTATGCAGGTATAGCAATACCTCAGGGAGTCTGACGCCCCTGCCTTGCAGAGTTGTAAACCACTGCCTTGTGGTACAGGTCCTTGACAGAACCGAAGGCTAAGGGAGCAAACCCTAAACAGAAAACCATGTCACTGTGGCAGCATTAAGGGCGGTTGATGTATGGAACTCCCAACATCTCCTGACCAGCCACTGCAGGGACGGATAGTTTTGCGCCTGTCTTGACATGTTCTTGCCGGTGTGAAATCTCTATTTGCTCCCCGAGAGAGTGCCGCTGGTAACTTGCAAAAGCCAGCAGCACTTCAACACTTTTGCAGGCAGCTTTCATGAAATGTTGGCTACAGAAAGAGAGGGCGCCCCCGTCTCCGGTTCAGGGATACCATCAAGAGAAACCTGAAGCTGAGAGACATTAAGACCGACTCATGGATGCAACTCTCACAGCAGAGAGCTAAATGGAGAGCGGCAGTCAAGTAATGAAAGCAGTCTTTGTCGCATCGCGACCGACAGCATGATGATGATGATGTGCAGTCAACAGGATTGTGGCTGGCTGGCAATCAAATAGACCGTTGTATGAAATATATTCTGCAGTGAACAGGAGGTCACTTAAGCTGCTTGGAGAGATGAGAAGCCTTCAGATGTCATGTGTCGAAAAAGTTTCAATGGAGAAAGAAATTACAATATTGTCACATTTCAGTGAGATCTTTGCTAGTCGAGGAGAAGCCCTGGTGTAAAGTCGACGGCTGGTGGTGTGAGGGGTGTGGACAGGCTAATGAGAAATCAATACAGGTAATGAAGGAAAGTAGATAAAGAGTGAAAGGTAGGAGAGTGAGACTCCCTGATTTTTTATCTTATATAGGTTTCTAGAATCCAAGATGGTGGTGGTCACATGGGTTGATCTCCCAATCCCTAACAGGTATTCATCTACCCACCAATCAGAGTTCAATCTCTTGTATCCAAGGCCTTGTCATGCTGGCCACAATGCCTTGTGGTGTGTAGTGATCCATAAATAACACCTGGGGGGGAGGGGGTATGTGAGGCAACTCCTCCAAAGACTGTATCTAAGAAGTGACACTCCTCCTTTATACTATTTTACTATACAAGTGCTATACTTAATGAGTAATAGTTTACCAACTCCACATATCCCTCATATGCCTTTGGTTATATTTATTACCATTTACCATTTTATAGACAAGTTGCAATTTATTATAGTAGAGTTTATATATCCTCATATGTCATCATATCGGAAAATTTTACATTGGGTTATGAATACAAAGGTAAGGATAAAGGGAGAAGTCAAGCAGGCAGCACCGGATATGGCCTCAGTTTTCCTAGTTGGACGGATACAAAGTGTCTATTCACACATAATTGATTGTATGCTTTTACATGTAAAACAGGTGGTCTCAATAAAAACCAAACAGTTCTCACCGGGAATATGGCCTATGGTGCTGACACGGCAATGCTGCATGCACACTTCGATGAGTTACCGTCTTGCCCACACTACAAGTAGTATAGAGAGGACCGATATAGGTCCAGCTTATGTAATCGTCCCGCATCCTAGGTCTGACGCGAGACAATGACCTTAAATGAACCCTCTTATAAAAACACGGATGCTCTGCCGCTGTGAGCACCCTATGTGATTACAAAACTCTCCCCCTTCATTTCACCTGTGATGCAATTAGCCTGAACAATTTAACCATGTCTGGAAAGAGGAAGGAAAACTAGTCACAAGGATGAACAGTGAATAAGTTGTGCTTTATTGGCAGCAACTCCTGTCATCCCCCTTACATGTGACCTAGCACCTGTACTCCTCATATACTGCCCACACTATGTCTCATTGTCACTTTAAACCGGTATACTGCAAACAGTGCCTACAGCCCATGGGACAGGAGTCCTATGGCTGTGTGTACACTCAATTAGAATAGCTGAATTTTGATAGCATCAGACAGAGTGTCTGGGGTCCTGCTCAGAAGTTGGTCTGTCTCACTCAAGAGCCAGGATGAGAGTGATTCTCCTTCAGTGTGTCTGAAGCAAACTCATGAATAATTAATTAGCTGAGACTAGTGTGTGGTCAGGATAGGCCAAGAGAGTCAGGTGACCGGACATTCCCCAGCCAGCCAATGAGACACTCCCCCACAGACTGGGTGGGTGACCACCCCATTAGGGGCTGTCACTCAAGCCAGCTGCAGGTGGTGCACTCTATACATATGCAAATTAGGCTGGTGGGTCAGTCGGTGGTCTTGGGTGGACAGGATGTTGCAACAGTTACAGATTTGTATATAGTAAAATCATTCTTTTCCTCTTTTGTATTCTTTATGAACACCAAGAGAACATTTCAACCATCATGTACTGTTTCTTACAAAGGAACTCTTTTCATTAACTCCAAACATCATATATAACAGATAGTTTACTCTATTCAGCATCATGTACATTTCCATCAACTCCACTCTTAGTGGATAACATACAGTTTACCTCACTCAGTATCATGTACAATGGGAGTGGACTGCTGTTGACTTTAGTTACCTTTAGATTACATAATATCAGTCCCACTCCAGTATCCAAGAATAATAATGCTCTCTGCCAATATATAATTTTTTTTAACCGAAAATCCGTATATTTTTACACTCTGATACGAGACAATGACCTTAAATGACCCTTTGCAGTTGCTTGCAGGATGGCCATCTGTTTTTGGTTGAACTCATTTGACCTTCGCTTGCAGGGGACCTTGCAGTTACTTGCAGGATGGCCATCTGTTTTTGGTTGGACTCATTTGACCTCTTTGACTGGATTGATGACTTCACCGTTCTACCTTGCAGGATGGACATCTGTTTGTGGTTGAACTCATTTGACCTTTTTGACTGGATTGATGACGTCACCGTTCCAGTCAATCTCCAGCTAACCATCTGATTGGTTTATTTATTTATTTCATTTTTATTGATCTACAGTATGCTTGCAGGATGGAATCTCAAACCTGCATCTCTTTGCATTCCGGGCCAGTCTGCTAACCATTACACCACCTAGGCTCCCTGATGGTACCACACTACCGACGCCTGTCACCACACTACACACGCCTACCTGTGTATATGGCTCCTTGCCTGAGAGGTCAGCGCAGACTACTACACCAATGATGAATTCTTCATTAGGAGATGTTATACAATATATTTTGCGTGACCTACTACCGAGCACGCATTGATGGAGGATTTAACAAGATATAGGAATATACAAAGTTTTCGTATTCCTTTGAACGAATATCATATTCATGACTTCATCACTGTCTGGAAGGAAAACAGACTTTGTTCTCTACCTGAAGATCTCCTTCCCCTGCTTACAGCATTGAACAATTGATTTTGAACAATTGATAAAGAATCATGATATTGATTATATCAATTTATATCATTCTTCTTTTTCTTCACATATTCGATCTTTCGCCCCCAGGAGATCAATTAGATGTGAATAGAAACAGCATTCATATCATAGTTCATTGTACTGGAATTGGGGTTTTTGATAGAACTAGTGGTGAATATTTTTCACCAACTCACAGACACTTTTCAATAAAATAATCTAATTTGTTGTGCTGTTAACTATGCGCATAGATAATTTTCCAGCATTTTACTAGCAAATAAAGTATCGTTTTTGAAGGAGATTTCATTCGCCTTTAACCAGGCGCATTTACTTTCATATGGAATGCATTGGAAGTGGCCATTCTTCAGATGGAAGAGTATGATGATATATGAAAATGAGTTGGCTATCCCTCACTCCCTCTCTCCCCCTCTTCCATCCCCCCTCCCACCTATCCATACATCTCCACCCCTACCCACCCAAACCCCCTGACTCCATCTGATTTGAATACTCCTCATTTCCATATCACCGAATCTGACGCAGCATATAAAGCCTGCTAATCTCCACCCACCTCTCATCAGTACACCTTTCACCATGTTCATGCAGAAGGGGATTCTGAAATGTCCGAGATGGATTCCAATATCAACACCGTCGTCAGGATCATCAGCACTAGATATGTCAGCAGAACCAGCAACAGCTATCAATCTCAAGAGATTGAGTATGTACTTCTCCTCAGATAGTGAAGGGATGGAAGAAGAGGAGGAAGCGGAGGGGGAGCTAACAATTATCGTTCCCTGCCCCTCTCCCTCTATACTTGAGGATGGAGTTGAATCCTTCAAGATTAAAAAAATTGAGTTGAAGAAGAAGAAGGAGGAGGAGGAGGAGGAGGATAAGTTGCTGGGCAGTAAGAAGCGATGCAAGATCGCTTTGTTCTTAGTTATTCCTCGGGGGATTGATATTTCGCATTTTGATGCTGCCAACCTGCCGCTCGGGAACCAAGTTTTTGTGGAGCGTGTGAGAGGAGCTGGATCAAAACTCGGTATAAAGATCGCCCTATGGACTCGTTCTTGAGATGATTTTGCAGGAGGTGTCAAATGGTGTGACATCCGGGGGGGGGGGGGGGGGGGGGGGGGGGGGGGGGGGTGCAATGCCGTCAGGAGAAACAGTTAATCCCGATGGTGGAACTCTGTTGACGAGCAGCAATCACTTTGATGAAAAGGCCATCGGCATCTTGCTCGAGAGCATAGATGACATGATTTGAGCCCTCAAAACAGCTAAAACAGACCAACGTTTTGGGGGCTTCCATGTTAACTTTGGACGTGGTGTGTTTGGTGTGATTGAACGTGACAGTTCCCACATCGACTTTCGTAAATGGTTTGTTTCAACTTTAGAAAGGCTGAAATCTGTGGAGAAAAGGGTGCCAACTCCCTGCAAGCAGGGGGTGTATTTGAATGCGAATGAACTGGAAAAGTTGAATAAGTTCCTGAAGGATCAGCTCCACTCATTCCTCTTTCCTCATGGAGACTTTGAGGTGAAGTGTGATGAACTATCCCACAAAACCCATCAGTGTGATATCTGCACTCAAGTTGCACTGCTGCCTCTGGTGATTCAGTTAACTGAGTTGATGACTAAGGCCAAACTTATCTGAGGAAGAGGAAGAAGAGTCAGAAGAAGAGGAATTTAAACTACTACTGCCTACTTCTTTTACTCTTACTAGTCATAATAATAATAATTCATTTCTACTACTACTTCTACTACTACTATATATATATATATACTTGCAAAGATTTTCATATAAACAATTGTTATCTTTGTTTAAAACAATTACAGAAAACAAATAAACAAACTTCATATTGTGTTATGTTCATTTATTTTCATGTGACTGAATATACTTTATATATTGAAAGCGATTCACAGAGTGTTGTGGTTTAACCAAACCGTAGCCATAGCAGGGTCAGTACGTAGATTAACGGCCAACCGTTGACAAGAGCCGTTATGACAAAGTTATTTACGGCACACTTTCGTAATGTATATTTTTATTTATGATAGTGAAGCACACAGTGTTGTAGATCTAATCAAACCGTAGCCGTAGCAGGGTCAGTACGTAGATTAGCGCTAACCGTTGAGTCGAGCCGTTACGACTTTCCCGCCAAGTATTTGAACGACCGTATCGACAAAGTCTAGTTTGGCAACGACAATTATGGGCACGATTACCGTATCGACAGTACTATATATTAGGCTAACCGTAGCGTTAACCTTGGATATTTGTATTGATGTTTTGGTGATCAGACCGACCGTTAAGACGGGCCGTTAAGACGCGCCGTTAAACTGCTTGATAATGAACCGTATCGACAAAAGTTAGTTTTAGCTCACGATTTCGTAGATCGGCCCTCTAGTCTATAGTGTATAGCTGTAGCCGTAGAGTGATCCGTATAGGTAGATCCGTATAGGTAGACACAGGTAACAAGTAGACTGTGTACAGGACAGAAAAAAGTTTGAAGGAAGTGTGGACGATCTGGGTGCCAGTGACACACTGAGGCAACACACAATAGGTGTAGGGAGGGTCCTGCCCCACCTGGTGGCTGTGCAGGGTACTATCCTGTGAGCCCCCCAGGAGCCTCTGGGTGGCAGCACAGTGCAATTCGGTTACATCCGCATATACATTGTATATACGTGGGTGTATATATATATATATCAATAGAACATATATATATCAATAGAACATATTCTCTCTCTCCATTTAATAATAATAATGTTGCTGTTGAACATAATAATAAAACTAATAAAAATAATAATAACATAATAATATTCATGACTTTTATTCAGCATTTTACATAACTTTTTACTTTGAATCATTTCTTTCATTGGAGAAAATATAGTAAAAAGTAAAAGAAATCAAACTCCATTTAATGATGACGTTGAACATAATAATAATAATAATATTCACGGTTTCTCTTCAAAATTTTACACATTCACTTTGAAACATTCAACAACATTTCTTTCATTAGGGAAAATACATTGAAAATCAAGGGTAAAATGAATATACACATCATTACAATCATTCCCCAACATTTTCTTTTTCTCAGTAACATAGATAAAATAGTGTTTTCATCACTGGAATTTTCACCACTATTATCAACTCTCACTCCAATATTCGCATTACACATGCTGGAATCGGTGACATCTCCCTCTCTTGATGAAAGTTCTCTTTTTTCTCTTTTTTTTTATGTAGTTGGTTAGAAGATTCCACATCTCATCATCTTTTCCACCACCACCTCCTCGTCCAATCAAATCAGTGGTCATTTGCTCTGTAATCATATAACAAGTAATGTGTTTTACAAAAACATATTCATTTGATGTACTTTTCCTCATTCTCACTCAGTTACATTGATATCTGCTGCTACTCTTCTTCCATCACTTTATTCATCATCATCATCATCATCATCATAATCATAAGCATCATTATCTTCTTCTTTTTTCCAGTTTCATTAACACAATCTCTATTTCAAATCTCTGTTTCATGACTCAAAAGAAAGTTTGACTTTCACCCCGTTTTTCCGCATCAAAGAAGAAGAATAGGAATCAGATCTTAACGATAATGATGATGATGGTAGGAATGAGAGATTTCTTCTATTATTTCTTTTGTAGCAGTCACACTACGACGACAAGCAGCGGCGACAGCCCTGCGACACCCACACCCACTTGTCGCTGATTGTCGCGCAGGTGCCACGCAGGTGCCGCGCAGGTGCCGCTGCGACACCTCCGCGACACCTCCAGTTTCTCCACTCTTTCTCGACTGTCGCCGAGTTGTCGCGGGGATTTTGGACATGTTGAAAAACTTCGACGACAGCAGACGACAGCCGAGGTTGCGGCACTGTCGCGGCACTGTCGTGGCACTGTCGTGGCACTGTCGTGGCACTGTTGCACTGTCGCGGCACTGTCGCGGCACTGTCGTCTTGTCGTTAAGCTGTAGTTGCTTCTCTCTCCATGTATGTGTCTCTGTGTGTCTCTGTGTCTGTGTCTATGTGTGTGTCTGTGTCTATGTGTGTCTATGTGTGTCTATGTGTGTGTCTGTGTGTGTGTGTCTGTGTCTGTGTGTGTGTGTATCTCTGTGTCTGTGTGTGTGTGTCTCTGTGTTTCTGTGTGTGTGTGTGTCTGTGTGTCTGTGTGTGTCTCTGTGTGTGTCTCTGTTGTGACTCTGTGTCTGTGTCTATGTGTGTGTCTGTGTCTATGTGTGTCTATGTGTGTCACTATCACACTCACACTCACTATCACGCTCACACTCACTATCACACTCACACTTCACTATCACACTCACACTTCACTATCACACTCACACTTCACTATCACACTCACTATCACACTCACACTTCACTATCACACTCACTATCACACTCACTATCACACTGACACTCACACTCACTATCACACTCACACTCACTATCACACTCACACTTCACTATCACACTCACACTTCACTATCACACTCACACTCACTATCACACTCACACTTCACTATCACACTCACACTTCACTATCACACTCACACTCACTATCACACTCACACTCACTATCACACTCACTATCACACTCATACTTCACTATCACACTCACACTTCACTATCACACTCACACTCACTATCACACTCACACTCACTATCACACTCACTATCACACTCACACTCTCACTCACATCCACAGCCACATCCACACCCACACTCAGACTCACACCCACACCCACACTCACACGCACTCTGTGTGTGTGTCTCTGTGTCTTGGTGTCTCTGTTGCAGAGACACACACACAAAAACACAGAGACACACACACAGAGTCACACACACAGATACACACACAGAGACACACACACAGAAACACAGAGACACACACAGACACACAGACACAGACACACACATAGAGACACACACACAGACACAGAGTCACGCACACAGACACACACAGAGACACACACAGAGACACACACACAGAAACACAGAGACACACACATACACAGAGACACAGACACACATATAGAGACACACACAGAGACACACAGTCACACACCCACAGACACACACAGAGACACAGAGACACAGACACACACATAGAGACACACACAGAGGCACATAGTCACACACACACACAAACAGACACTGTCGCGCCGCTGTCGTCCCGTCTGTGGTCCAGATGTCGTCCGGATGTCGTCCGGATGTCGTCCGATTGTCGTCCAACTTAGCCCGAATTTGCATCTGTCGTCGGGATTTCACAAAATCCCAGTCGCCTGGCTGTCGTCACCCCCTTGTCGTCGTAGTGTGACTGCTACATAAGGGGAAGGAATAATTTTACTTTCCTCCTTTGTTTAAGGGAGAAATACTCCCCTTCCAATTCTCCAATCTCTGAAAATTCCCTCTCCCCCTCCCCCTCTCTATTGATGTTGATTTTGTTGTTGTTGCTGTTGGTGTTTTTTTTACTGATTCTTTCTTATCATCCTGTGATTTGGAGGGAAAGACTCTTTTCTTAAGAGGAAGATGATAGGAAATAGTAGATTCTCTCATTTCAGTTTCATTTTCAATTTGGTGACGACGTCTCTTACGCTCTTCTTGGTTTTTTGTCGAAAAGTATGAATAAGATGAGGTGTCTTCCATATTGAATCCTCCTCCTCTTCTTCCTCAAGCACTAGCCTTTTTCCTCCACATGCATCATCAACATCAACATCATCATCAATAACATCAACATCATCATCAATAACATCAACAGTAACATCAATAACATCAACAGTAACATCAACATTACCAGCAACATCAGCAACATCTACATCAACATCAACATCAACAACTGCATCAACATCTTCATCATCAACAACATCAACAACAACATCTTCATTATCATCCCAATCTTCAACCACAACATCTCCTCCAGTAACACCTTCAACAGCATCATCTTTTCCATCAGCAACACCATCTCCTCAAACTCCAATAACTACTTTATCTTCAACATCAACATATTCATCTCGATGTATATGCTGATGTTGAAGATGATGATGTTGCAGATGTGGTTGTTGCAGATGTGGTTGTTGCAGATGTTGATGAGGTTGCCTTTGCTGATGTTGATGCATCCCCATTCTCTCCACTAGCTTTCGAGAGCACTCTAGAACTGAGTCGCTACTAGTACTAGAGAGATCACTATTGTCTTTATGCAATATGGCTAATGAAATGGAAGAAGTAAAATGAAGAGGAGTGGTGTGTAACTCCTTCAATTTTGTTTTCTCCTCATCCTCTGTCTTTAGTGTAATTAAAGAAAGAGGGGATGAGTAAAAATGCGAAGGAGCTGGAAGCAGGGGAGAGGAAATATCTCCCGGATTCACCATCATAATTTTGGCATTCGTTTACAAACTATCATCCTCATTATTATAATTTTGAATATGTGATTCAGGAAGATTTAAATTCATGACTAATGTTTAAAAGCTGAGTGAATTTGAAGTATCTACAAACTCATTAATCATTTCAATCAGAGATTCATTATCTAGTGGAGAGGGTGGAGCGGGTGGGGAAAACTCCCCGAGAAAATTACATTCAGTGTAAGTGTCACTGACAGTGATAGGAATTACATTATCTACACTAGGATTTGGGGTGGGGGTCTCCAGAGGGAGGAAGGAGATTTTTACTCTCTTCCCTCAAAACTAGAAATGAGAATGGAGTTTTGAGGAAAAGAGTTGGAGATAGGAATGGACATGGGAATGGGAATGGAGATGGGAATGGGACTGGAGATGGGAATGGGACTGGAGATGGGAATAGAAATCGAGGAGGTTTGAGGAATGGGAGGAGGAGGATGCATGGAAAAAACAGTGGGAGTAGAAGCATGAGTGGGAATGGGAGTAGGAATGTGATTTGGATTAGGAATAAGACTAGGAGAAGGAGAGGGAGAAAGGATTGGAATAGGAGAGGGAGAAGAAGGGGGAGACCAAAATCTATTCTTTTTATCAAGTTTAACCACCCATCCTCCTTTTTCTCCATGACCACATCACTTGGAAGCATTACTCGTCGCATCACCACATCCATGTTGTGCTGCACAACAGCGCGCATTTTCCGCATCATGATACGCTGCGGGAAATGGAGGCCAGCGTGACTAGCCAAACTTACTGCAGATAATTAACTATAGTTGCGCACCTGCAGCCTCCATTTCCTCTGACCCCATCTCCACTCTCCAAAGTCAAAAGTAGTATAGAGAGGACTGATATGGGTCCATATTACGTAATCGTCCTGCGTCAGAGGACCGACACGGGACAATGACCTTAAATGGCCACACTGTTGAGGGATAGTGACCTTAAATGACCCATTGCGTGTTTGCAGGATTTTAGGTTGAACTCATTTGACCTTTTTGACTGGATTGATGATGTCAGCATTCTACCTTGCAGGATGAACATCTGTTTCTGGTTGAACTCATTTGACCTTCGCTTGCAGGATGGACATCTGATTTTGGTTGAACTCATTTGACCTTTTTGACTGGAATGATGACGTCACCATTCCAGTCAGACACTGTTTTTCTCTTCTTTTTTTTTTTTTTTTTTTTTGGTTGAATTCATTTGACTGGATTGATTGCGTCAGTCGATGATTCGAACGACACTAGATTGTTTTCTCTGATAGCATTTTAACTTTAGTATAGATAATATAATAATAATGACTTCTTCATTAGGAGATCTTATACAATCTGTTTTGCACGATACCAATCACACATTGATGGAGGATTTAACTAGATATAGGAATATACAAAGTATCCGTATTTCTTTGAATGAATATCATATTCACGACTTCATTGCTGTCTGGAAGGAAAACAGTTTTCATTCTCTACCTAAACGACTCCTTCCCCTGCTTACCGCATTGCAGGATTTTGAACAATTGATAAAGAATCACGATATCGATTATATCATTTTATATCATTCTTCTTCTCCTTCTTCACATATTCGTTCTCTCCCCCCAGGAGATCAATTAGATGTGAATAGAGCCAGCATTGATATCATAGTTTATTGTAGCGGAATTGGGGTTTTTGATAGAACTGGTGGTGACTATTTTCCACAACTCACAGACACTTTTCAATATAATAATCTAATTTCTTGCGCCCTTAACTACACACCTAGATACTTTTCCTGTATTTTACTACCAATTAAAGTTTCATTTTTTAAGGAGATTTCATTCGCGTTTTACCAGGTGCGCTTACTTTCATATGGAATGCATTGGAAGTGGCCATTCTTTGGATGGAAGAGTATGATGATTGATGAAAATGAGTTGACATTCCTTAACTCCCTCTCTCCCCCTTCCACCTCCCCCTCCCACCTATCCATTCATCTCCACCCATTCCCACCCAAACCCCCCATTCCATTTGATTTGAATACTCCTCATTTCTATATCACCGAATTTGATGCAGCATATAAAACCTGCTGAGCTCCACCCTCCTCTCATCAGTTCACCTTTCACCATGTTCATGCAGAAGGGTATTCTGAAGCGTCCAAGATCGAATCCGATATCGATTCCATCATCAGCAGCATCATCAGCACTGGATATGTCAGTAGAACTAACGAGAGCTATCAATCTCAAGAGAATGAGTATGTATTCCTCAGATAGTGAAGGGATGGAAGAAGAAGAGGACGGGGAGTTAACAATTATTGTTCCCTCCCCCTCTCCCTCTCCCTCTATACTTGAGGATGGAGTTGAAACCTTCAAGAGTCGGAAAATTGAGTTGAAGAAGAAGAAGAATGAGGAGGAGGAGGAGGGGGAAAAGTGGCTGAGGTGTAAGAAGCATTGCAAGATCGCTTCATTCTTAGTTATTCCCCGGGGAATTGATATTTCGCATTTTGATGCTGCCAACCTGCCGCTGGGGAATCAATTTTTTGTGGAGCGTGTGAGATGTTGTTTGTTTGTTGTTGTTTTACATCCTAGCAACATCTAAGGTCATATCAGGACGGGGCGTGTGAGAGGAGCTGGAGCAAAGCTTAGTATAAAGATCACCCTACGGACTCGTTCTGGAGGAGATGACTTTGCAGGGGATGTCAAGCGATATGACATCCAGGGAAGTGCAACGCCGTCAGCAGAAACAGTTAATCCTGATAGGAGGACTCTGCTGACGAGCAGCAATTGCTATTTTATGGACTTTGATGAAAACGCCATCGCCATCCTGCTTGAGAGCATAGATAACATGATTCAGGCCGTCAAAACAGCTAAAACAGACCGACGTTTTGGGGGTTTCCACGTAAACTTTGGACGTGGTGTGTTTGGTGTGATTGAATGCGACAGTTCCCGCATCGACTTTCGTAAATGGTTTGTTTTAAGTTCAGAAAAGCTGTGGAGAAAATGGTGCTAACACCCTGCAAGCAGGGGCTGTATTTGAATGTCGCACAGCTGGAAAAGTTAAACAAGTTCCTGAAGGAACAGCTCCACTCATTCCTCTTTCCTCATGGAGACTTTGAGGTAAAGTGTGATAATCCAGCACACAAACCCCATCAGTGCGATATCTGCACTCGAGTTGCACTACTGCCTATGGAGATTCAGTTATCTCAGTTGATAACTAAGGCTAAACTTGTCTGTGGAAGAGGAAGAGGAAGAGGAAGAAGAGTTAGAGGAAAAGGAATTTAAATTACTACTACTACTACTTCTTTTACTTTTACCATATATATATATATATATATATATATATATATAAGAATAGCACGGCAACACAGTATTGGTGGGTACATCATTTATTTACAGGAAATGACAATAGTATGAAATAGTAATGCACCTGGCTGAGCCTCAAATGCCAAAGTCAGAGACACACCAGACAGAGAAGAATTAAATCAAGGCGGAAAGAGCTGTGGCGACCTTGATATCCGCAACGATCCTGTCGACTGGCGGTCGAGCAATGTATTTATAGACGCAGTCTGAGGACCAGTCACCGCGCACCTTAATCTCATCAATGGCGGCCCCTTGTAGGGCGAGGAAGGTACACCCTCCCCAGGGAGCGAGTGGCACGAGAAGGAGGAGGCGTCTAGACTGGCCTCTTCAGAGAAAATTGTTATGGTTGCCTGGAGGGTAACATAATCTAAGGGCCTATAGCCCCCGTGAGCAGAAGGAATTTGGAAAGCAGGGGCATCTTGGGCTACTTTAACCTGCTGAAAGTGTTTTTCGACCCAGAATACTGCGCACAGCTCGGTGTTTGGTACTCGGGCCACCAGGATTAAGAGCTCTCTCTCTTTCAACTGGATCGTCTTGGACCTGCGGACTGAGATCACCATACCCCATTTAAAGAAGTCAAAATCAGAGCGTCTTAGAACTGAGTCTGACTCCATAAGTTGGCACTTGCGGAGTAAAGCTCTGAAGCCTGTTAGGATAGCCGCGCGGGGGCAGACGTGGCCCTCGCGATCAGACATATGGTCAAACATCAGAGTCAGTTCCTTGGGCAACAGGGGGGTGGCCCGCTTGACCTGGCAACCCAGGACCTGCTTAGCCCCTCCCATGACGGTTCTCACTTGATGACAGGAGAAGTCAACCCCAGGAGAACCCTCAGATTTCAAAAAGAAATTTAGTGTGCTGATTTCATTGTTCGGGAAAGCCAAACCACATACATAGCGACCTGGGAGGAGGGGCAGGGTAGTGGAGACAGGAGGCCGCGGAATTCCTCAATGAAGGAGAGGTACTTCCGCACCTGCATGGACCGAGTTGTCCTCGAGTTGGACGAGTAATATTGGTCGCACATGACTCTGACCTGTCCCTCCAGCTCGGTTAGACCTGTAAAGATAGAGTTAATTACTAAATAAATGCGCACAACACAGACGGCCGAGATGATCGGCGCGAACAATGCGGCACTTGCTAGTGACATCTTGCCACCTACTCAAGGCGTCGCAGATAGTGTTGTCAGCACTCCTAATATAAACAAATCTAACCGAGGTCCAGAAAAGCTCTTTAACCCAAACCATGATGGCTTTGTTGATGCAGCGGCCCGTGGCAAGTGCCGCACAAACCGTATTGTTATCAGTAACAAACACAACACTTTTGTCTTGCCAAAGATGGCCCCAGCAGCGGGCAGCGGCGATGACGGCCCACATCTCCTTTTGGTTAATATGGGTTTCAGGCCCGACCCCAGTCGCCTCGGCATGGTGGTGGCTGACCTCGGGGGCCAGATCCTGCTCTTTTGAGTGAAAAGAGCCAACCAGCCAGTCGTCCGAGTGGGTCGCTCCAAAGCCCCAATCAGAGGCGTCACTGTAGACTGAAACGACAACTGCGTGGGGGCCAAGGATTTTTGCGTAGCCGTTGAACGTGTCAACGTAGTTAAGCCACCATTGGAGCTCTGACCTGAATTCTTCATTAAGGCAGAACATGTAGTACGGCTTACGCAGCTGCCGGATCGGGTCGAGAAAGAGCGCCCCCCCCCTGACGACAATAGCGCAATGGGCTAGGCGGCCCCCTAGCCTCTCTAGGTCTTTACGTGAGGCCTTGCGCTTGCCGAGAAAACCGGATAGCACACTTTTGAGTTTAAGGATCTTATCTCGGGGAGGGCGGAGCTGGGGAAGGACACTGTCAATGTTGATACAGAGAAATCTTGCACACTGGGCAGGCGCACAGAGTTTGGGGTAACTTAGATAGAAACCCATCCTACGAAGGAGGGCAGCAATTCTTTTATGGTTAACTGCGCAATCCTCAAACGAGGAGCCTATAACGGCAAAGTCGTCCAGATAGTTTACACATCTGACTACTCCATCGAGCCTGCCACAGTGAGCAACAAAATCTGATATGAGGTTGAAGATATACGGGCCAGAGGAGAGCCCCATACATAGGCGGTTGTCAAAAACAATTTCGGGCCCACCCCCTGTTCCGAAGTCCCATTTGATAGCCTGAAATGGGGGGTCGCTGGGATGGATATTAATGGCCCTATAGGCGTCCTTGATGTCTATGGTAGCTATGTAGTCTCTGCAAAGGAGCTGGTCAACTAGATCGCCAATGCCTTGGTAGCAGAATGAATGCGACACCTCGCCGACAAAGCTGTTCACAGAGCGGTCGCTGGGCTTACTGCAGTCGACAATGGTGCACATTCCCTCACCGCTTGACTTGGGGACAGCAAAAACATTATGGGTGCAGAGTGGGGCTGAGTCGGCCTGACTAATGTAGCCACAGCTGAGCTCAGAGCTGAGCTTCCTGTTGATCAAACTTTTTTCGGCACCATCTCGGGTAGGCCGAGAGGGGACCGAACAGCTGGAGGCGCAACTGGGGTTAATGACCTTGAAGCCAAAGAGGGAGCCGTATAGTATAAACTCCCAGTCATAAATGACAGATCCGCGAAAGAAGCATTCACAGATGATACGACAGGGTTTAAATTGAGCCTTGTTGGGGTCAATATAATGAACACATGTACAAATGGCATTCTTGCAGGCAAGGGAAACAATTAATACAGTAGGTTTGCCTGAAGAGCTAAGTTTATCGACAGCAGTTACATGAACGATACCCTCCACCCAAGACAATGTTAACCAACTACAAGCAATTAGCGGGCAATGTGGCATGCCGCTAATATGGGGCTCGTCAATGTTAACCGGCGAGGCTTCTTCCCGTCCCTAACAAACAACTGCCTCAGCCGACCCTGGCTACCACTGCCCGAGTGACTACCTCCCCCACCACCCTGCTTCTTCATGTGCTCGAAAGCATAGTACTTCAGGGCTCCTTCGGGGTTGCCCGCGGAGAAGGCCGCGTATCCTTCCGAGACGGCAAGCTTGCGGATGGCACGCTCGTAATTTACATGCGTTTTTTCTTGGAAAGTCCCCGACTTAGCCTTGCCCGCGATGTATCCTCGATGTTGTAGGATACGCAAAGGCTTACTGCGGTCCGTCACCTTAGAGGCCACCACCCAGTTCACGGTTGCCTCTATCAGTTTGAATGGCAATAGCTTCTTTACATCCCTCCCATCCTCCGTGTGCCTACACAGCGACCACTTACTTCTAGCCTTCCTCTCTCTGCTAGCAGAGCGGTTGTCTGACGAGGTAGAACTAGAGGCGCGATGGTGACACCTTCTTCATTGCGGGGACGACGATCGTCTTCGCGTCATACTGCGACCTCGCGAGTGCGAGCTGTCTTGCCGGCTACTGCTTCATGTGGTCGTCCCGTCTGGTGGAATGTTGTCCGTCCGTTTCGACGTCTGTGCAGAAAGTCGCACCATGTCATCAAGCAAGTCCCGTTCCTCTTTTTCGAGTTCAGCGAGGCGTTTCCGTTTCCGCAGCTTTACGATTCGAGCTCGAATTTCCCATTCCTCGTCGTGTTTGCTGCAGTCGTCCCCGACCCGGACGACCTGGTCGATCTCAGCTTCATGCTTGGCCGTTAGGGATTTCCCGCCCTCCGCCATCTTGTTGAGTTTTGACGTCAATCGGGTCGTCCGTTTTGTCATCTCCCGGCGCCTGCAGCCATCGTTGACGGGTTCCAAGTGGATGACGCTACAAAACATGCAGTAATCCTTTGGCATCGTCCGGACAGAAACGGCAGAGATTACCATATCGACAGTGCGCCGTATAGCCGGCCGTATCGACAGTGATCCGTGTCGACATTAAATCAGAATATGTACAGATAGTCAAATTAATCCTGCCAAAGCTTTAATGTCCGTAGCGTGTACCGTAGTTGTAGCCGTAACCGTTCAGTGTGTACCATAGCTGTAGCCGTAACCGTTCAGTTTACAACAGACCATTAAGGCGAGCCATTATGACTTTCCCGCCAAGCTAATTTGAATGAACCGTATCGACAAAGTCTAGTTTGACAAAGAATTTCTGGGCAAAGATTACCATATCGACAGTACGATAGTATGTTAACCGTAGCGTTAACCTTGGAGCCGGCTTGTTGTGATGGTTAGGACTGACTGTTAAGACGAGCCGTTATGACTTTCCTGCCAAACTGCTTAATAATGAACCGCGTCAACAAAAAAGTTAGTTTTAGCTCACGGTTTCATAGATCGGCGTCTACGTGTTGGTTGAATGCAGCTGTAGCCGTAGAGTGATCCGTATAGGTAGTCCGTAGGAAACCGTAGACACAGGTAGCAAGTAGACTGTGTACAGTTAAAAGTAAAGTTTTGAAAGGCAGTGTGGACGCTCTGGGTGGCTGTGACACACTGAGGCGAACACTAACAACAGGTGTAGGGAGGTCCTGGTCCCACCTGGTGGGTGTGCAGGGTACTATCCTCTGAGCCCCACAGAAGCCCCTGGGTGGCAGCATGGTGCAATTCGGTTACATCCGCATATACGTTTTATATACGTGGGTATATACATAATAAACTTGCAAAGATTTCCATATCATCAATTGCTATTTTTGTTTAATAAAACAAAACAAAACAAATAAACAACTTCTCTTTGTTATGTTCATTTATTTTCATGTTGACTGAATATATATATATATATATATATATATATATATATATATATATATTTATATCAATAGAACACATTCTCTCTCCATTTAATAATAATAATATAATAATAAAATGCTGCTGTTGAATATAATTATAACATGATAATACTAATAATAATAATAATATATTCATGACTTCTATTCCACATTTTATAAAACTTTTCACTTTGAATCATTTCTTGTTTTGGAGAAAATATATATATATCAAAACAATCTCCATTTAATTAAGATGATGTTGAACAGAATAATAATATTCAAGGCTTCTATTCCACATTTTACACATTTTCACTTTGAATAATTTCTTTCATTGGGAACAGTACAGTGAAAAATAAGGATAACATGAATATGCACATCATTAGAAGCATTCCCCAACATTTTCTTTTTCTCATTAACATAGCTAAAATAGGTGTTTTCATCAGTGGAATTGTCATCACTATTATCAACTCTCACTTCAATATTCGCATTACACATGTTGGAAACAGTGAAATCTCCCTCTCTTGATGAAAGTTCTCTCTTTTTTTGGAGGGAGGGTTCTAATTGGTTAGCACTTTCCACATGTCATCATCATCTTTTCCCCCACTACCTCCTCGTACATTCAAATCAATGGTTATAGCTCTCTATCCATCTAACAAGTAACGATTTGGTTAGAACTTTCCACATGTCATCATCATCTTTTCCACCAGAACTATCTACAAACTCATTAATCATATCAATCAGAGATTCATTAGCTAGTGGAGAGGGTGGAGCAGGTGGGGAGAACTCCATGAGAAAGTTACTTTCAGTGTCAGTGACACTATCACTAACACTGACAGTGTCAGTGTCACTGACAGCAATTATATCTAGACTAGGATTTGGGGTGGAGTTCTCCAGAGGAAGGAAGGAGATGTTGGTCTCTTCATCAAAACTAGAAAAGAGAATGGAGATAGGATTGGAGGTGGGAAAGGGAGTGCTGATGGGGCTGGGAATGGGAATGGGAATAGGTTTGGAGAGGGGAGCAGGATAGGGGATGGGGGAGGGATTGGAGATGGGGATGGGGACGGGAGTGAAGGAGGTTTTAGGAATGGGAGGAGGAGGAGGCATGGAAAAAACAGAGGGAGTAGAAGCATGAGTAGGAATGGGAGTAGGAAGGTGTAACGGATTAGGAATAAGACTAGGGGAAGGAGAGGGAGAAAGGATTGGAATAGGAGAGGGAGAAGGACAGGGAGACCAAAATCTATTCTTTTTGATTAAGTTTAACGTCCCATCCTCCTTTTTCTCCAGAATCATATCGCTTGGAATTAACACTCACTGCATCACTGCATCCGTGTTGCGCTGTACAACAGCATAATGGAGAAGTCGCCATAGCTGATAGTAACGTTTCCTCCTCCTCCTCTTTCTCCTCTTCCTTCTCCTTCTCCTCCAACTCTTCAACAATCCTCCTCCTTCTCACTAAAGAAGAAGGAGCTGGATTCAAAATATGTGGAAAAGAAGACAACTTGGAGTGTGAAATGAAATTCAACTCCTTCCCGTTCTCGCTGTCGTTCTCACTCTCCTTTTCCTTTGATTGTCTTCCAGTTTTCTCCCGCTTCTCCTCACTTCTCCGTCTCTTAATGAAATCGATGTCTTCAAACACGCATACAGACACCGCCGTGTTTGAGACAGTACATCCCACACAAAGACGAGTTAATGGTGGACAACAATTTGGTCATGATTGAGGTGTTACACGAAACACATTTGGGCGTGACAAAGTCCAAGCAGCTGGCACGGGACTGTATGTTTTGGCCTAATATGAACAAACAAATTGAGGATAAGGTCAGTCGGTGTGACACTTGCCAAAACAACCAAAAAAATTTGCATAATGAGCCGTTGATAAATCACCCGATAGCCTGTCAGCCGTATGAAAAAGTAGGCTCAGACTTGTGCGAGTTAAACCATAAAAGTTACCTGATAACGGTAGATTATTAGTATTACACAAAATATCCAGAGGTGACGCTGTTGGACGATACGTCGTCTGTCACAGTCATTGAGGCGTTGAAGGATAATTTTGCAAGGCACGGTATTCCTAGTCAGGTTATATCGGACAATGATCTGCAGTTTAAGAGCCATGAGTATAGGGAGTTTGCACAGCATTATGGGTTTAAGGCTGTATATTCCAGTCCACAATATCCTTGCAGTAATGGTCAGGTAGAACCTGACCCCTCCAGGGCGGCTTATACTTATTGATGGCAAACATGTCCATATCACAAGAAAAGAGTTTGAGAAGCTGTAGATGTTTAGTTCTTTTTAGTTAGTCTTTTCATTAGTCTCCTCCTCCTTATGGTTGTCCAAAAGTGTCAGACGCCTCCTATTTCAGACAGGAGACAAAAAGTGGCTAAAAAATGGCCGCCGTATTCAGTGGTTTCAGCCAATCAGAGCTTTTCTTTTTCATTGCAAATGGCTGCCGCCTATGGGGTGGCCATTTTCGAGGCGACCAACTGCTTTTGCTGTTCAGACTAGGGTGACGTCAGGGATTCCCCCCCACCCCCCCGAGATGTCTCGGAGGCGTACCCTGAACATGGCCCCGACTATGGGTACCTAGACATTAGTAGGTCAGCTCACATCACGTGACCATCGCGAGATGACCATCTGGGTCATAAGCCACAGGACTTGAAATGCTTGCCGAAAGTATTTTGGATTCTTTCAGCTCAAATTTCTCCAGAATTAGCCACTTTTCATCAAAGTTTCTCAGGATTAATTAATATTAGGTTATAATAGTCAACCTGAGCTACTTATCTAAAAAAATAAGTTAAAAACATTCAAACGCCATATGGTCAGTTCTCATAAAGCTGGAACAGACGTGTTTTAATAGCAAAAGTTCATTAATAATGTGTTTAGAAGGTTGGAATGAGCTTGTATGCATTCGTCTTCGTCAGGCCGGTTGGTGGGCGAGCCCGTGCTGGAGATGCCACTGCCCAAAGGGAACAGGAGAGCACCTGAACAGGCAACGCCTGTTTCATCAAGGTAAATGTGATATTCACATAACACCCTTGATTAAATAAATACATTTTACAGGTACTAATTATGCGTATTAATGTATACCATTAATAACTGGAAAAAAGAATAAATTAACAATAATAAACTCCCAATCTTTAAAGGTATTTTACCACCATTAAAGATATCAGCATGTCACTTTTATTTAGGATGAACAATAATAATGTTCAGTATTTTACTTGCCAGTAGCCACTTGCATGTCTACTTGTATGTTCCCTACATCTGTATACTTTACTTGCAGGTTACTCGCATGTTATCCTCCGCATGCTCCCTCACTGTTTACAGACCCAGGCCAAGAAGACAATACGGAGCTTCCATAAGACAACACCTCCAGGGCGGCTTATACTTATTGATGGCAAACATGTCCATCTCACAAGAAAAGAGTTTGAGAAGCTGTAGATGTTTAGTTCTTTTTAGTTAGTCTTTTCATTAGTCTTTTAGTTTATAGATGTATTTAATTAACATGTCATGTAACCCATATTTATTATTCAACGCAACTTGAACATTCCATCTGTACATAAATAAATCATAGTAAGATTTTCTTTGCATCATTGTCTTTATTTTAGTATGGTGGTTAGGATGCCCTTCAGTAAGATGCCCAAGGCCAGGAAATTGAAGAAGACCTTGGAATCAACAGTGCCAGAGGTTAAAGTCGCCGGCTATACCTCACCCGGATACAAACGAATCCAGCATCAAAAGCTCTCCAAACATACCTTTGCTTAGTTTGATCAGTTCATGCCACTGAACATGTGGGAGAAGAGTTGAGGTCTGTGATGTATGAATGACATCATAGGTGGGATTCCCTCATCACATGACCTAGAGGGGTTCCCCACACACAGGGGAAGCCATAGCAACCACCAAGATGGCAGCCACAGAAAGCTCTCAATTCAACTTTGAAAGTCTATTAATTTACATGATTTAACCAATTATTCACACAAAAAGTAGCTGGTTATGATAAATAAACATTTGAACTTTATAGTTATCATTTTAGATTGCAATTTCTAAAAAAAAATTCTCTATATGGTTGTCCAAAAGTGTCAGTGATGCTGGACTAAATAAAACACAACAGAAGCAACCAATGTTAGCACTCTCCCCCACATATGTAGTTGCATAAATTGAAAACTGGCAAATGTATGCTTGGAGAGCATTTGTCAGAGTACGGGTAGTGTCTAAGCGACCTATATCTGGTCCCTTTAAGCATCTGCGAGCAATGCTTAAAAAGGCAGACTCGGAAGATAGAATGGGCATATACCCAGTGCCATCTCCAGAGAAGGCAGCCATCAACATCCTCACTTGAGTGTGTAATATCTACTGTGTGCTTCCTCCTGTGTAGTGAGCCCGGTCCTCTGTGGTGGTAGAGTAGTTAAACACAACACAACTGACAGTGTGCTGGTGTTTATTCTCTGACAATAACTGGTACAATGCAATGCTACTTTCCTCCTCCTCCTCCTTCATGCATGAATGCATGCCACGTTGAGTGTGTAGTCCCCTTATGTACCCTGACCACTCTCCACTCCCCTGGCAACAAGCTTTAGCCAGAATGCAAAGTAACTTCCTCTCTATGGAACCATTCTCACAATAATTAACAGTCGCATTCACTTCTGGAAGGCAGGCTCAGTGAATGTATTGTTGACAGCTTACTAACAATTCATCATAGCATTCCACCCAACGTATAGAGATACCACCTCTGCTAGCCATTACATACTCTTTAGTGAGTTTTGTATCATGTTGGTACACTCTCATAATCACATCTCATTCTATATAAATACAGTAAAACCTCCTTAGCCGACTACATGTCCAAAAAGAATTGAAGACAGTATATATGTGGTGTCTACTTTGTGGCCCTTAAATGGTTAATGATTGATTGATTGGTGGTTTCTTTACGCCGTGTCGGCAGCATAGGCCATATTCACGGCGAGAATTGTTTGTTTTTTATTCAACCATCGCTTTTACAGGATGCAAAAGCACAGAATCAATTTTGTGTCAGTACACCGTGGATTTAAAAAGCTCACAGTTGCATAATTTGTGGCTAAAGAAAATAGAATTAAGATAAAAGTTAAAGGTTGTTAATTGATCTAATTTGTTTAAGGGACTATATGTGATGATATAGACCAGCTGCCCTTAAAAAGGGTAAAATGTTTTTTTGTTTTACTTTTGTGAAAATGTCGCGCATGCTGCTTGCAGTGTAAAACTGTTGGCGCAGGGCCAAGAAATCGACACAATTCAACAAAATGTGTTTGAGTGTAAGTGGGGACTGACACCCAATACATTCAGGGGGAGGTCCCCCTTGAACAGAAAAGCATGTTGGTTTATAATACAACAGATTATATAGATATTATGTATTGAAATCACCCATAAGCACCCATGTTAGGCAGCTCAGCAATGTTGGAGTGGCCTGGGTGTGCTTGATTTGTCACTAAGTAAGCAAACCCCTTAGCGAGTGGCTCAGATATGAGCGCGTTCCCGGTTATTGGCCCCATTCGCTGTGAAATTTTGCTCAATCGAATAAAAATGATAGGCTGATAGTGTTTGGCCAGCCAGTCATTGTTCTCAACCAGTCATCAGTAGTCTTGTTGCTTAGAGACCTCTTTCATATGAAGTCAGCATGGGTATTTAGGTCAGTGCATGCGCTGCTTGGCTGCAGGATGGCACATGGTCACACTGCAAACTCAATGGCTTTGAGCAATCTTCTTACAGAAAAAGTGAAATATAGCTAAAACCATACCACCTAGAAACAAACCGCTTGGCACATAAACAGATGACATGCTTAACAAAGAAGATTATATTAAATTTATACAGTTTGGGTTCTGGATTTCTCTTAATTTGTAATTAAACTAACGTTTTGCACTGCGCATATCGACAAACTCAATGCATTGTCAATGGCCGTGAGCAATCTTCTTACAGACAAAGTGAAATATCTCTAAAACCACACAACCTAGAAACAAACCGCTTGGCACACAAACAGATAACATGCTTAACTAACATACTATATTAAATTTATAAGGGTTGGGTTCTGGATTTCTATTAATTTTGAATAAAACTAACGTTTTGCACTGCACGTATCGACAAACTCCATGCATTGTCAATGGCAGTGAGCAATCTTCATACAGAAAAAGTGAAATATCTCTAAAACCACACCACCTAGAGCCAGACCGCTTGGCACACAAACAGATAACATGCTTAACAAACAGATTATATTAAATGTATACGGTTTGGGTTCTGGATTTCTATTAATTTTGAATCAAACTAACGTTTTGCACTGTGCATATCAAGAAACTCAATGGCAGTGTACCTTCGTTCTGCAGCCAAGCTGTGCACGCATATACAATGTTTGTAAAGATTGAAAGGGGTCTATTGAGATCCAAATAATATGGCCTTGTTTTAATGTAAATAACATGCGAGAACTCTTTACCAAAATAAAGCACAACCAAATTTTAGAGTTCGCTATAACTGTTTAACCTCCTGAAATGTTTGCTATATTTTGTGACTTCAATTTTCTTGTCATTTGACACAAATTTAACCACTCCAAAATTGCTTCAAAGATCATTTTTGCCGTCATGTGACAGAAATCTGATCATTTCAGATTTGTGTGTAGACTATAATGTAGGCAAGTAACCAGATGGAATGATCGAGCTCATCAAGCCAATAACTTAAAAATGGATATGCGTCACTAGCTAGCCAGGTGGTTGGCATTATGAGGATAGGGGAAGGAGTGGTAGAATGAACACCAATTGTCCATGATTGAAATTTAAGCTGCTTAATTAACGAATGAAAAAATATTTGGCGGTGAATATAACCATCAGCAACCTGTCAATCATAATGTACCCTGTGCATGTGGACATGTTGTCTGTCACCTACTGCTATGCTTCTACACTTTATTATATGTGAATGTTATCTAGATTAGCCTATAGATGCACTGGCTGTCAATATGTATTCTATATAATATTATATCATGTCAGACCTTAATGTAACCCGCATCTGCAGTGAGTCGTTCAACAAATCCACGTAAACTGGCAGTGGGTGACTTAACAAGTCTCAGTAGATCTGTAATGATGCACTTAACAAGTCTCAGTAGATCTGCAGTGAGTCACTAAACAAGTCTCAGTAGATCTGCAGTGAGTCACTTAACAAGTCTCAGTAGATTTGCAGTGAGTCACTTAACAAGTCTCAGTAGATCTGCAGTGAGTCACTTAACAAGTCTCAGTAGATTTGCAGTGAGTCACTTAACAAGTCTCAGTAGATTTGCAGTGAGTCACTTAACAAGTCTCAGTAGATCTGCAGTGAGTCACTTAACAAGTCTCAGTAGATTTGCAGTGAGTCACTTAACAAGTCTCAGTAGATTTGCAGTGAGTCACTTAACAAGTCTCAGTAGATATGCAGTGAGTCACTTAACAAGTCTAGATTTGCAGTGAGTCACTTAACAAGTCTAGATTTGCAGTGAGTCACTTAACAAGTCTAGATTTGCAGTGAGTCACTTAACAAGTCTAGATTTGCAGTGAGTCACTTAACAAGTCTAGATTTGCAGTGAGTCACTTAACAAGTCTAGATTTGCAGTGAGTCACTTAACAAGTCTAGATTTGCAGTGAGTCACTTAATAAGTCATATTCAGTATTCTCTAGTAATTTACACACCCCTTCGAACCAATTTTATATAAATATAAAGTGCATCCCATTTATAATGAGAGCCTTTATGCTTCCAGCACTTACTCCAATAATCAATGCATGTCAGAGTTTACAATGCAATAGTTGAGAACTCTGCTACGAACACATCACAAGCCACTATTACATCACAAGGGAAGGAGTCGCGTCAATGCGACACTGCCATTGGCTGCCTCCTCACAGCAACACCTCCACCCAACTTCTTACCAGTCAAGAAGGAAATCTTGGTTCTCACCTGGCAGTTGGCAAGTTATCAGCATGTATCAACTCTCTCTGACTATATGTAGGTATTCCAAACATAGCACTGGTTGCTGATGCTGACTGGCCACTGGAAAAATAGGAGACTTGCTCTCAGCACACTACCCCTCTTTGAACGTTGTGTACTGCGAGTGAGTGCATCAGAGCTAAAAATAACTACTTTCACAGTAAAGTAGAGATCACTAGCTTTAGTTTTGTATCCATTACAGCCGACTTCAAGTGGGATTTCTTTTGTTTAAATTGAGGTTTGAAAACTTTGGAACTATCGCAAAACATGATTTTACTCAATATTTTTCAATATATTATATAGAAAAATGATTTCTCTACAAATCTGTATAGATTGTTAACCACCATTTAGCACTCACTCTCAGCACTTTGGACTTAACAATAGGATGAGTGCTAATTAGAGCAATCACTTTCTTTTGATTTTATACATGTGGATCTAAAAGACAATATAATCACATTATAGATATTTTAATTCTGATCAATTTGGTAAGAAAAATCAAGTCAATATCTCAAATAGAACCAGAGATATTTTATTTTCTAAAGTTTTTATCAAGGACACTTAGTGAAAATCAGACGATTTACCATGTCAAATTGCTCAACAAATATATATTTGTAAGGTCTGAAAAAATTGAGATTAGAATTGTACTAGAAATAATAATGTAGTGGTCTGCACTGACCTCTCAGGCAAGTAACCACATAGACAGGTAGGCGTGGGGAGTGTATTGATATCAGGGAGCCTAGGTGGTGTAATGGTTAGCACACTGGCCCGGAATGCAAAGAGATGCGGGTTCGAGTCCCGCTCTAGGCACAATATTTCCCATTTTCATCACCCCCACGACACTGGTTGCCGTGATCAGGATCCTGTACAAGCTTTGCGCTGTATGGTTGTTGAACTTACCCTGTGTATGTATGTGTTAGTGCATTGCCTGTATGTATGTAATTGTAAGCATTACAAGACTTACAATTCCAGGGGGACGAGTGTAGTGGTCTGCACTGACCTCTCAGGCAAGTAACCACATAGACAGGTAGGCGTGGGGAGTGTATTGATATCAGGGAGCCTAGGTGGTGTAATGGTTAGCACACTGGCCCGGAATGCAAAGAGATGCGGGTTCGAGTCCCGCTCTAGGCGCAATATTTCCCATTTTCATCACCCCCACGACAATAAGTTAAAAGAATAATGTGATTAAAATGTAATTTGCCTTCAGCAGGCAGCCTCAAACTTCAGGATTTAAGCATTTGCGGAATCTTTAAAAATATGTGTAAAATTAAGGGCAGAAATTAAATATTAAAAAATGAATAACTCAGGGACTAATAGACCTATTTTCCATTATTAAATAACCAGAATGATAAGAGCTTTCTAACTGTACCATTTTCAAATTAACTTCACAGAAAGAAAAATTCAGTTTGGAGTACCTACTGTATAATGTCCGGTGGCACACCAGTCAGTCACCACAGCCTCATGTCGAATAAGTGTGTTGTAACATTTATTATGTGAAATTTGTCTAAAACATACATTGATCCTAGTGAATGCTCTGGCTGTCCTGTGACGGTATATAGAACACCCTCCAAATTAAACTGATTTCAAAGTGCAACATTTCAAACAAAATCTAAACCATTCCTGTTTTTATGTACAATCAAGCTGCGGAAATCATAAACACTATCACTGACACAGTTAAATACCCAGAACAGGCTGGAACCAACAGTATCACACTAGGAGATACACACAACATGCTGGAACCAGCAGCATGACACTAAGAGATGCACACAACATGCTGGAACCAGCAGCATGACACTAAGGCCGTAATTGATTAACACGACCCGTTAGAATTTCAAATAGAACACCGTGAGTGGAGTCGACAAATACATGTGCCGTGTGCAAAACAACCCGACCCCAGTAACCCACCTCTTGGCTGGGGTTTGCAAGGAGCGATGACGTCACATTTGCGCTGGTACCGTTCTGCAGGCTAACAACCACCGGTACCAGTCAGACATATTTTTTTTTGGTAATAACATAGATTAATGAAATGGAAATATCACTAAACTATGCCATCATAAAAATAGTTAAATCATATTTTGCTGTAATTATATCGGCTACTAAAAAAACAAATAAAACGCCCACCATTTTTGTCACCCAAGCATAGAGAAGCTTATTCGATTATTCGACCCGAGTCTGCAGGATGTGCGCATGCGCCAAAAAGTGGCTCGGGTGACCAGAGTCGATTAATCGATTACGCCCAAAGAGATATCCAGAAGAGGCTGGAACCAGCAGCATCAAACTAAGAGATACCCAGAAGAGGCTGGAACCAGCAGCATCACACTAAGAGATATCCAGAGAGGTTGGAACCAGCAGCATCACACTAAGAGATATGAACAACAGGCTGGAACCAGCAGCATCACACTAACAGATGCACACAACATGCTGGAACCAGCAGCATCACACTAACAGATACCCATAACAGGCTGGAACCAGCAGCATCACAATTAGAGATACCCATAACAGGCTGGAACCAGCAGCATCACACTAAGAGATACCCATAACAGGCTGGAACCAGCGTCACAACATACCTGGGATTATTGGCTTCTACAAGGTTTGTTTGTTGTTTTGATGTCAGAGCAACATCTAAGGTCATATCAGGATGGGTACAGACTTGTGACAGTGCGCACTAATGGCAATTTTAGAGAGCTGCCCCACTGGGAGACCAGGCCGCCAGCACCATGACCTAATATCCCACTCAGTCACATTATGATTGTCCTGACACTGGGCCAACCAGCCTCCTAATAATGTCGAGTGCCTAGCCAGGAAGCGAAAAGTATCAACCCACGGGTTCGAATCCCCACGATCTCCTAAAACAGATGGACGCTTAATTCATTCAGCCATCCCGTCTGGTCGCATTTACAAGGGCAGCTCAAGTTCCAACAAGCGTAGAACCCAGTCGAAAAGAAGCCAGTACATTTGGGTACTGATTCACACTATAGCTTTTATCAGCTGGAGAAGGATGAGCATAAACATTGCAAAAGATATAAGTATTGATATGATTATGTATGTCTCACCATGTATAATTTGTTACCAAAATAAAAAACATGCCCATTTTAAATATAAAACAGCGGTTTCAATCTAACACAATATCTACAGGGACTGTTAATTAAATCTAACCACCACATCGCACCAAGAGCTCATCGCATGACACCATCTGGCCGGCTTCTGAGTCTCTTGTGAGATGATGTCCCGGAAGTGATGCGAGCGGGTTGTCTAGTGACGTCATTATAGCGTGACCTGGGTGAGCATACTGCTGGGTCTCTTGTGAGATGATGTCCCGTAAGTGATGCGAGCAGGTTGTCTAGTGACGTCAGTAGCGCATGCTGATAGTTTTGGGCGTTTCTGTAAACACCGTCGCTTCACATCTGGCTGGTCTGTACAGAGAGAGAAGATTGGCTGAATAATGCTCGCACTCATCTAAGCCTGTGTGCATTGGACAGTCACAGAAAATTGCCACCGCCTACTACCTCCAAACAAACGCAAGCAGCAAAGCATTTAAAGGATTAAAGAATACACCAGCAACTGGAAAACCACCTTCCAACTCCTATTAATTTATTGCTTTACACGAAACTACAGTGCAAATATAACATTTTCAACTACAATGTTTACCCGGGTAGCCTGAAGGTGGAGTCATGGAAGGAGGGATTGTTTCTGATCGGTAATACTAGCATACAATTTTTCTTTTTACACAAAATATACTACCTCCTTGTAATTAAAAAATGCCTTCCTTTTTTAAAATTTTCTTTTTTTTAAAAACAAAAACTCTTAATTAACTCTTTCATACATGTGATTCTTACTAATACAAATAATAAAAAAGTTCAACACCACTAGGATTCGAACCCCCACATGCGGTGTACCACTAGACTACAAGACGATCTTCTCATTTTTACTTTATTTTTTATTTTTTAGTGATTGTTTATTGTGCGCATAAAGGTTAAGTGCATGCTATATTATTTAAATTCTTACATACATGCAACAAAAGTCGTGTAGTTGGAAGAGCTATCCCCTGGCTGGTAACCCTAATGGTGTCACACTACGACGTTTCCCCCCGGCGCGCCGCCAACGCGCAAGATATTTGCTAGGGCTTGAGACACGCCCAACTTTTCGGCGTTTTGGGAGAAAATTCGACGGGTTGCAGCGTGCTAGTAGCGCGTTGGTGGCGCGTCCGTAACGGCCCCTCCAACGCGTCGCCGCGCGTCGCTGCGCGTCGCCGCGTGCCGAAAGTTTTGTGCAAGCACAAAACAATTGGCGCGACCCGACGCGCGGCGCGACGCGCGGCGACGTGTCCATTCACGCGTTGCTATCACTCAACGTGTACCGACGCGCCGTTAACGCGCCGGTAACGCGCGCGTAACGCTTCCCGACGCGTGCCGACGTTTCACCCAAAAAGGCAACACATCGGCGCGCGTTGGTGAGAAACGTCGTAATGTGACAGCCCCATTAAGGCCCCTCCGTTTAACCAAGCAAAATTAACATACAGTAAATCAAAATTGTGGAAGACAGTTAGTAGGTGCTGGGGGGTGGGAGGGACAGGACACTACTGAGCTTATTGTGTTATATAAATACATTATATTAATATTATTAACAGAGTGCCAGTAGCGTCTCGTCCACCGAACAGTACAAACTTGGGTTTGGGAGCAGTGAGGCAAACCCACCGCGAGCAGCCGCCGAGCTGGCGCGAGCACCATGTTGTCACTAATGGTGCTGTCATATTACGACGCTTCTCGCCGGCGCGCCGCCAACGCGCAAAATCACTTTTAATCATCGAGACACGTCAAACTTTTCGGCATCAGCGTAACGTATTGGTAGCGTGCAGCCGATGTTGTGGTAATGTATATCAACGCGTGAGAAAAAAAACAAAAATAGTTTGGCGCAACGTGTGGGAACGAGCCTCACGTGCGTGCGGCGTGTGCCTAGTGTTCGAATAACGTTATTCTAGCACGTCTAACGTATCTCGACGTGCCCCATACGTCGCCATAACGTTGGCACCCGCGCGTTGTCGCACATCGAAAGGTTTGTGCAAGCGCAAAACTTCGCCGAACCCCTGATGCGCGCCGCCGACTGTCGCCGTAGATCAACGTATACCAACGCGCCTAATGCGGGCGTAACGCTTCCTGACGTATCCCGACGTAGCACCAAAAAATCACATACGTCGACGCACGTTGGCGAGAAGCGTCGTAATGTGACAGCACCATTAGGGTTTATCACTATCCCTACATATATACACAGCAGTCTGCACTACCAAGTACTAGTACCTTATTACCAATGCAGATAGCCTGAGCTGAGACAAACCACATGTGATTATGTCGTGTAGTGCTTGGGGTGTGGACTTGTAATCTGTACATTGGGAGTTCAAGCCACCTTTCAGGAATTATTTTTTACGCCAAAGTAAGGGCTTCAGATGCATGCAATTGGATAATGAGAGAGTGAACTCACTGTCACTGTCACTGTCAGCGCGCTCCATGTCCTCTACGACCACCGGGATGATTGGGTTGCAGGCTGGGGAATAACAACAAAACACGTTAACATGAAGGAAAGTGTGTTTTACTTAAAGTTGCATAATCCGATGGTTTTGAATTTCTGTATTTTTTATGAGATAAATATATTAGATTGAGCACTGGTATCTACTTTACATTAGTTCAAAGTTACTTTTATTTTAAATGGTAGACTTTTGAGATATTTTGAGTGCAAACATGGAAAATTAGTTTTGGCAAGCTTGCCAAAACTCTGACACCATAGACTTCTGCAGTAACATGTCCTGTTAAATTGACTCAGTATTGCCTTCTACGCAGAAACAAATGCTTAATAAGTGCATCAGTATCTAAGTTAGATATGTCAAATCAAATCTAGATAATTGATTTGATTTTGAAAATTTGATATTTCATCGGACTATGCAGCTTTAACGAAGCCTCTAGAGCACATTGATTGTTATCATCGGCTATTGGATGTCAAACATATGGTCATTCTGACATTTTTTTTTTAGGAAACCCGCTGCCGCTGTATTGGCTACTTTTTCTGATAAGCAGCAAGGGGTCTTTTATATGCACTTTCCCACAGACATAACATCACATACCACAGCCTTTGATGAACCAGTTGTGGACCACTGGTTGGAACAGAAAATAGCCCAAACTGCAAATGTGTCCACTGAGCAGGATCGATAGGATGACCCACAACTTCACAGGTGGTCACTCTACTGCCTGAGCTAAGTCCCGCTCCGCACAAAAGTTATTTGATGTATAAGCATTATACGAATATAAATAGATGAATGGATTATTATTATATATTATCTATTATTATATTGAATATTGCCGCCGCCGAACTTGGGTGGGATTCGATCCAACCTGCTCTCCAGCAGACGAGTGCTGTGGATCTTCTGGACGGTGGCGACGCGTGCGGCAGTTGTTGGTACCTAGGCCGCCATTTTACTGTACTCATTGCTGATTCAATTTTTAACCAAATTTATGTACGGTGTGGCGGTTTCAGCTCGTTCCCGTGCTCAGCCGTGTCCCTCGCTTCTGCGCATGTGTCAGAATCTAATAAACATGGCCGTATATATTTATAGTGTTGGCCACACTGCCACCACCTGTGAGGTGCTCTAAGCACTGTATGCCAGCTGCGTCTGGCCGTTATCGCCCTATATACCCGTTTGGACGGTCAAATTGCTGATATATATTTATATAATAGCGGTGGGAGGAGGCGCCACTCTCGGAGCTGAGGTTGAGTATATTGGAGCAGTAGATGACCAGCCCCAGGCTCCATCATCCGATCACTGGCAGGTGGAGCTGAGGAGCAGTATGAAATTCCAAGTTATAATACTCAGATAATTCTTATACAGCATACATATATATAATATAAATATTAATTTCTACAAACGCTTACCAATCTGGTTCAAAAGGTCAGCGGTTAAAAAGGTCAGCTGTGATTCTGTACACAGCTGACCATTTTGATTAAAACTCAAAATATGCACCTGTGGGAAGCACTTGCAGTGGGATACTGCTTGACGAAGGCGGCTTCTGAAAGAAATCAAAGCACAGAAGGTTGGTTCCTGTATAATAAAAACTTACAATACCCCCCTCCGCCCCCCATTAATTGGCCTATAGCATTTATACTCTTTGAAGAATGAACAATTGCTACAATTGTTAACCGCCCTTTTCTACTCGAAGCACAAAATACCTAAATGCTAAACACCAGAGTACGTTAAACATGCTGTAACAAAAAGCATGTGGGAAGAGCAAGCAATCAGCGGAAATGATAGACAAAAGTCGCTAACACTTGATAACAGGGGAGGAATGTGCGGGACGCACAAAGTTTTATTAATCGCTTGGTTATTTTACGCCGTGTTGGCAGCAAAGGACATAGTGTTCAACTTTTATCTTGTATTATTATTATTATTATTATTATTATTATTGTTATTCAACCATCACTTTTACACAGTGCAAAAGCTTGCCATCACTGCTAATGGGAGGGGATGGAAAGGTAGAAGGCGGGTTGGGGCAGAGTGGAGGCAAGGGGGGGGGGGGGTGTTTGGTGGGGTTTTCCATCCTGGCAACATTTAAGGTCAAAACAGGACGGGTATCGACTTGCGACAGTGCGCACTCATGGTGACTTTATACTGCTGCTCCACTGAATGACCAGGCAGCCAGCACCATGACCTAATTTCGCACTCAGTCACATCGTGCTACTGAGCTAACCAGTCCTTGCCCTATCCTATTAATGCTGTGTACCAGTCTAGGGAGCGACAAGTTTCAATTTTGTATGTCATTGGTTAGACTCGGCTGGGACTAAAAACTTCGAACGTTCCACTCTTACCTATTTGGCCACCACCTCCGGTGAAGGGGGGAGGGAAGGGAGGTGAGGGGAGATAGAATGAAGTGAGAGGGGAAGCGTGAAGAAGGAAAAGAAATGTTGGGAGAGAAAGGAGGAATACGATATTGGGGGGGAGGGGGGATGAAAGGAAGAAGAAAAGAGGGGATAGAAGTGAAGCAAGAACAGAGAATGGAGTAAGGGAAGGGGAAGGAGGCGTGGGAGAGAGACACTAAGGAAGGCTCACCTTGTTGAAGTCGAAGAAGGCTTGCGCCATTGTTTTGACCTTCTCTGAGTCCTGCATGTCCTTTCTGATCCTCAACTTTTCTATATCCATAGTAATGCAGCTCGTATAGTCAGCACTGGGCTGCGCAGTGGCACCCCCTGTCAGCAGCATAGTCGTGCTGGGAACCTGGTCTGGGGCCAGGATTGTATTGAAAGGAAGGTCCAGACCACTAAAATCGGGCAGGTCGGTGTCGCTGGGTGTGAAGCTGGTGTCGCTTGGCTGCAGTTGGGGCAAAGGCTGGTGATGGATGTTAGCAGAGTAGGACTCCGCTAGCTGCAGACTTGTCATCAGCAGCTTCCCAAAATCATCGGTGTTCAACTCCGCCATTGTCTCTTCCTTATTGTTACATTGGCTCCAAAGCACTTCAGAAACATTTTCATTATTACCATATAAATCCACAGGGTTCGCTACAATAGCATTGGGTTCGATAGAAATGGTGCGGAATAAATGTGCAGGAGAGTCGGTCGGGGTGCTGCTGGCATCCTCTAAACATATGATGCTGTGGGTTGTCGTCACCTCCTCCTCTCGACCCACTCCAAGTGGTTCGCATGCGACACTGTTCTGGGTAATGTCCGCCACCTGTCGAAAGACGAAAGTTCAGGGTCATTAAAGCTGCATAATCTGATGAAAGCATTGTCCAGTGAGTGGGGGTGTGGAAGGTGTGCCTAGAATGGGATTCGAACCCAAATCTCTGCCGCCCCGAAGCTACCCTCCTAACTATTAGACTATCTAGCTCTCTGAGGCAATGAACCTGACTTTTCAAATGGGAAGATAAGTGTACCTTATTACAGCCTCAGGGATGAAAGTGGTCTCCAGCAAAAAAAGCGGAAATTAGGGAATCGTGCAAAATTTCCGGAAGTTGGGTCTCATATATATTGGTATACGCTGATAGTGCTGCCCCCTTTGAAGCATGTATTAGTAGTATACGCTGATAGTGCTGTGCCGTTTGGAGCATTTATTAGTAGTATACGCTGATAGTGCTGCGCCATCTGCACCACCTAGCAGTATACACTGATGGTGCTGCGGGATTGAAAAATCCCGGAAATCCGCGGAGTCGCGGAGATCTTTCATCCCTGCAGCCTCAAAACACTTCCCCAGGTCTGATATTACTACATATCAAACTTAGATAGTGGTGCACTCATTAAACAGTTATTGCAGTTTGGTCCTCCTTGAAAACTGGTGAACAAAGAACAGTGCAGCGTACTACAGTATTCCTACATACAGGCAATGTACTGACATGTACATAGCTCAGTGCAGCCTACTACAGTATTCCTACACACAGGCAATGCACTTACATGTACAAACCAAGTTATCCACCGTACAAATTATTTGCCCAGCAAATTCGGAAAGGTGTGTCAGTCTGGTAGTATTGCTATAGACCGGGGGCCCTGTGGTACTGGGACGGCTCACTCCCTATATCTCCCATGTGATGTAAATTTTGCGGTGCCACCTTGTGGTGGGTTTGATCAACCCAGCTGCTGGTTGGTGTTTCACTTGTAAACACATACGGTTATATCATGCATGAGGCGGGTAAGCGTGAATACACATCAATATCGGATTGCTATGAACAGGCACACATCATCGCCGTCCTCGTCGCCATCGTCACACAGCTTTCACATTCATATATACATTTGTGCATATATTGTGGCATCTGTTTAGCCGGGGGAACAGCCAGCGCACCAAGTGGTGGGTTTGATCATTTTGATTACACGGTACGGGCTGAGTGAGCTGTCTTGGTATTATAGGGTCTTTGTACAAGCATAGACACTAATAAAGTCTTTACTAGGCTACTAAATGACTGAAACATACAATCCTCCAAGCATTGTTTATCCCATCATTACTAACAACCTAATTACTCAAACTACTTCATGTAGTCAAAAAACACACCTGAGGTATTAACCTTTTAAGCATAACCATATAAGCTAGCCACACTCTATCTAACAGAATAAACAAGCCATTCTACTAACACTCACTCCATCTCAAAATGTTAACTCCAACAACATGATAGTTTTGCAATTCACAACATAGTAGGCATACAAACCTATGAAGGAAAACTATGCACCTAACCACTCCGTAATGTAACGGTCTAATCAATACACATGTATGTATCAGGTGTGTAGGAATACAACGTATAACTGCTATTTTTGTATGTGAATTGTCAAACTATACCACATGTAAGTCTTTGAATGTTTGATATTGTTATTTCAGTTGATTTGGGCTAGCTGCATATATTGTAAATAACTGTATTGTCACATGGCTGGAAGACCAGTGCCACGGCGCTGACAAAAGACTTTAGTCAATGAATAAACTATATTTACAACAACAAAAAACAGCTCAGTGCAGCCTACTACAGTATTCCTACACACAGGCAATGCACTTACATGTACATAGGTCAGTGCAGCCTACTACAGTATTTCTACACACAGGCAATGCACATACAAAAATGCTTGATTTATTTAATGACGCCTAGAGCACATTGATTTCTATCATCGGCTATTGTACATCAAACAAATGGTCATTCTAATACATTTCTTTGGAGGAAACCTGCTGCCATCACATAGGCTACTCTTTCCGATAAGCAGCAAGAGATCTTTTATATGCACTTTCCCACAGACAGGACAGCACATACTGCAATGCACTTACATACATAGGTCAGTGCAGCCTACTACAGTATCTTACCTCTTCAGATTCAACAGCTTCCGGGTTTGTGTAACTCTCTGCAAAGAAAACAGGCCTTGTTACTACATGTCTTTTTCACAGCCCGCTACAGGGCCGGATTAAGCTGGTGCCAGGCCTGTTCTAAATGGGCCCTAAATTAAACAAATAAACATGAATAGATGAATATTAAAACACATAAATTTGTACTTGCATAGTAAAGTAATTAATTATTTTTTCATTCGTTATAGTCAGATAATACGATAAATATGTCTGACATTTCAGTAATAGTATTACTTACACGTAGGTATCAATTGATAGCTTACCGGCTACAGATGATGGATAACTGGTGTTTTCCCGAGGTACTAGCCTCGGATAGTCATTCGTCAGGGAGAAGGAACCACATACGGGTCTAGCAATCTTTTACATACTTTTTAGGATAAAAAATGATTTAACTCTATATGGATACTTATTGTGTTTTTGAGTTGCTTCTAGCGAAACATGATAGTCATGGTAGGGTGGGTGGGCCCTGACCCATGACTATCCAAGGCTAGTACCTCGGCTAAACACCAGTTATCCATCATCTGTACCCAGGTAAGATTCGTATAACTATACTCTTTTTACCTCGGTACTACGCCTTTGGCTACTCGTAGCCCAGGGAGAATTTTACGTAATCTCATTTTTTATCCTTTTATGTTGCAACCATACTATGTATATATGAGTACACAATTTAATGTTGTTTCTCACCTGTTTCTAGTTGGTGAGTATGTCACCATGCCGCTTGACTTTTCCAGTCGTTTGTTGTAATGTTTTGCAAACGATCTAGCCGTCTTCCACCTGGCGTGTGCAAGGATTCTCTTAACTGAGATTCCTAATTGTCTTGCCTTGGAGACCATGGCTCCACGCATTGAGTGAGATACATAGCGTCCAGTGTTGACTCCTGCTTGTTTAAGCACCTTGATAGTCCACCTTGCAAGAGTGTCTCTCGAGATAGCTTTATGTGGTCGTATAAAGCTGATTAGTAGTTGTCTGGAATTTCTGATTCTGCATGACTTGGATATATAAGCCCTAATGGCTGAAACTACACATATCAGTTTATCCTCCGGAAAACTAGTAACGTGTACTGTGGACAATGGGTCCCCTGTACGATTTGATTTCAGTAATGTCTGTAAATGAAATGTAGCTTCATCGTTATCTATTTCTAGTCCATCTAGTGAAAGTGCCACAATGGTTTGGCCTCTGTGTCCTGTAATTAGCAGTAATAAAACTGCTAATTTAAATCCTAGGTCTTTCATTGACAAATGTCTGTTGGTAGGCCATGATTTGAATAACTTGAATACTATTGATACATCCCAAGTACTTAGGTTTGGGTGGGTTTCTTTCGTACACCGATCTAATGAACAAGTGTACTAACTGATGTTTCCCAACAGTTTGTCCATCTATTCTTGGTAGAATAATGGATAGGGCACATCTCGCTGCATTACTAGCACCAAATCCTAGTCCTTCATATTCTAATATTCTTAGAAATCGTAACACTTGAGCTATTGTAGGTTTTAACGGTTTGACTCCTTTGAGAAGGCAATGAAGGCCCCATTTCTTTAAATAACTTATATATAATTTCACTGTTCCTTTTCTCCAGGCATGTGATATTACTCTTTCTTTTGTTATTTTGTCTAATCCAAATTGTTCTAAATGTTTCCTTAGAAAAGGAATGCCAAAAGGGGTGTTGTCGACACATCTCCGTGGACTGTTAGTGGTCCTTGATGTTGAAGGTTGTTCCTTTCCCCTTGGGAAGCTCATCAAGTCTTTCGCTGCTGATGCTATTGCCGCTAGCCATGGTTGTGTTTTCCATGCTGGTACTATCAGTACTGCGTGTATGTGATCCATCCTGATCTTCCACGCCAATCTGCTGATAATGCTGAATGGGGGGGAATATGGAATAGAATTTATTATTCCAAATTAATGAAAATGCATCTACTCTCCAGACTTCTGTCTCTGGATGCCAAGACACATATTTTGGTAACTTTTTGCTGTTGCGTGATGCAAAGAGATCAATGTCTGGCTTACCCCATTTGTGACAAATACTGTCGAAAATGTTGTGGTTCAATGACCATTCTTAATGGTCATGGAAGTGTCGCCTTTTCCTGTCAGCCAAAGTGTTTTGGCTGCCTGGAATATGTGCTACTGTTAGCCATATTTCGTGTTTCTCTGCCCAATCCCAAATGAGTTTAGACAGGTTACATGGTTTGGAACGAGCCCCTCCCATATTACGAATGTAAGCCATAGATATTGTGTTATCTATTAGAACTCTTACATGATTTTTAGGGATGTGAATCAGACTGTGGAGTCCTAGGTAAATGGCTCTAAGCTCTAGTACATTAATGTGGTCAGAGATTTCATCTTCCATCCAATGGCCACCTGTTGTCTGTTGGTCTCTATGGGCCCCCCCACGCCCCCAGCCTTCTAAGGAAGCATCTGTTGTAACCGTAGTGTTAGGCTCTCCCATCCTAATTGGGTTGGGTGTGTTGTTTATGTGTGAAAGCCACCAAATTATATCGTTTTGGCCTTCTGGTGAAATTGTCATAGGTCGCTCGAAATTTCCTTTTATGCGAGCCAGTGCCAAGTTTTTATCTCTAGGGATTTGATATGGGCCTGGCCATATAAGATAGCTGGTTCGTAGGCTATCATTATTCCTATCACGACTGCGACTTGTCGTATTTTTGGTTTGTTCAATTGTAGTAATTGGTTTGCTGTTGTGAATTTATCTACTTTTTGTTCTGTTAATGAAATCGTCATTTTTTGTGTGTCAATAAAGAACCACAGAAATTTTAGTTTGTTTGTTGGCATTAGTACTGATTTAGTTTCATGTGTATATAGAAACCTAAATTTGTAAACGTTTTACATAATTTATCTACTGCTGCTTGGCATTGTTGTTGTGTTTGCGCGACAATAAATGAATCGTCAATGTATGGGAACATGATACATCCTTTCCTAGCCATTAGCGAAAAAATTGGTTTGAGTAACCTTGTGAAAATGCATGGACAGCAGGCCAGTCCATTCGGCATGCACATGAACTCATAAAGTTTGTCGTTCCAACAGAATCTTAAATACTTTCGATCATGTTTAAAGATGTGCACTGTGTAGTATGCATCTTTAAGGTCAACGCTGGCTAGCCATGTGCCTTGTGTGACTAAGTCTCTCGCTGTTTCTAACGAAAACATTTTTAAATGTTTGTATTCTACTAATTTGTTAAATAAAGTTAGGTCTAAAATTTGTCTAACATCCCCATTTGGTTTTGGTCTTAAGAAAATATTCAAGATGAATTCCCCAGCAATGTGTAGTGCTGATTCTATAATGCCCTTTTCGCAAAACTTAAGGACTTGATTGTTTAATGCTTCACGTTCTGAACCATGAAACCGATATGGAAATGGTATTCCATTTTTAATAGGTTCTTCTATTAACGGAATCCTTACCCCTTCTGCTAGACTGAGGATAGTTAAGTTATCTGAAACTTTATTCCATTTCCAAAGACAGTTATTGAGGTTACCGGTTTGAAAGGTATTGCTTACTGTTACAGTTGCTAGTTTTTGAGTCACCACTTCTATTTGTTCCCTGGGCGGGGTTACAGCTTCTGAGTGTTAACTCCCTCTTGAAGAGCTTCTTCCCGTTGTTCCAGCCGAATGACTGCCTATGGCCCCTTCCTCTGGCTTGGAAGCTGAAGTTGGTTCCGAACCGGCCTCCTTGTTGGCCGGTTCTTCGGTTGCGAAAATCCTGCCTCAGCTTCTTGAAGCGATTGGAGTTGCCGTCAGCCGATTTCTTATTGTCAGTTCCCATGTGTTTTCCGCACGTGGAGCTGGTCTCCACTTGTTTGAACAAGTATTGTAGTTGTCCGCCAAACATCTTGCCCTTATCCAGCGGCTTGCCCTTAATAGGCTTTGGTGCTAGGAATAATGTGTAATCCTTTCCATCATTGTCCGTAATCCTTTTGGACCATGCCACCTCTTTTCCCAGGGTCTGTACAGACCGCTTCAAACCGTCTGTAGGAGAGGAAGTTGCTGGTTGCTGTTAGTAACACAATTCCTCCATTCATATCATCACAGAGTGACGAGAACTTATTCTGTGGCATCATCCTTTTGGCGATGGGCGCAATGGCTGAAAGAGCCGAGAGTACCACTTTGTGTACCGTGTAGAGAGCCGTCTCAAACTTTTTCCTCTCTTCACTGAGTTTAACCTCAGGATCCATCTCTTTGATTGCAGATTCAGGAAATCCTTTAATTCCTCAGCCATCTTGATTATGACCTCCGCTGGTTTGAAGGTGTAAAAGTGGCCTTGAATGGTCTTCCTCATGAGCATTGTTATGTCTATTTTCTTGCGTCTAAGTGCCTTACACTTTTTCGTTTCTCTCCCACACGATTTAGGGTATTTGCCGGAGTGCTTGGAGTCTGAGTCTGAACTCGTTGTCGATGAGTCTGACGACAAGTCCAAAGAGAAAGATTTGTGTTTCCTCCTCTTCTTATACTTTTTCTTAGTCTTCTTCACGAGGGGCTTCTTTTTACGGATTCTCGTGTACTCGTCTCCTTCTGAGGAATTGTCTCTCTTCTTTTGTTTGCGCTTCCATGCAGAGACAAACACTTCCTTCTCTGAGTCGTTGTCTGTTGAGGCCCTAATCTTGCGATTAGTCCTCGCAGTCCGACTCAACAGAGTATTGCGGAACCTTGGTTCGCCTTTTCTTTGACGTACCCGCTCTAGATGGTAACATTTATTCCATCTTCTGTTGCACTAGGCTGGAAACCTGCTTGTCTAGGTCCCTATCTGCGGGGTCAGGGCCGGTATCGTACCCCCCTGCCTCCTCAGAATCCCTTTGTTCTGGTGAGGGTGACCTTTGTACCTGCGCAAGTGGTGTGGCGTCTTCATCCCCACTGAGCGTATGAATTGCCTCTGCCATACGCAGCTTCGTGAAAGGAAGTACAATGATTAGGCATTGTCTTAGTCGAAATAGCACACCGATAATTAGAGTATAATTATACTAGGTGTGTATTTTATGGCGTTAAATCAATTTATAACGCACGCGTATGGCTAATAGACAGTCGCAGGATAATGGCATGGGTAACCAACCGATCCTAACGAGGGGTAGGGACCAGTGTGGCAGTGGCCTCCCACACTCTAAGTACCTAAAAACTTCTTCCACCTGTGGCCTTGTTCGCCAACAAGTTGAACAAGATACTATAGGACTCAGAGGTACACCTTAACGAGAATCACAAATGGGGAATCTTAATGAGACCCAAGGAATGAATCCCCAACGATGTAACTGGATCCTGCCAAACATCTCTCTGTTCGGCAACGGAGGGCTTAATTAATAACCAAACAGTGGACACGTTCTTTCGATCATGCCAATTACGATCAAAACTAAGCTGTAAAACAGTAATATCTTATCGAAAAGTTTCAAGAAACTTTGTATGTGAATGCTAACATGAACTAAACCAACGTATCGACTTTGGAAGATACTAACCTGTTTGGTTTTGTAGAAAATGTAGAAAAACTGCCGGAGCTGCTCACAACACGTCCTCCTGCTGTGAGCTGATTATGCTAATTGCTGGACCGGGATGTGCTTCCTTCTCCCTGGGCTACGAGTAGCCAGAGTCATAGTACCGAGGTAAGATATATAGTATAGTTATATGAATCTTACCTGGGTACAGATGATGGATAACTCTTGTTTTCCCGAGGTACAAGCCTCGGATAGTACTATGAGCACTGCATGTGCCTCGTCCAGCCTGATCTTCCTGGCTACTCTGCTGATTAGGCTGAATGGGGGGAAAGATATAATAAAATTCATCATTCCAGCTCATAGAGAAAGCATCAACTTTCCAGGTGTCTGGCTCAGGATGGCACGATACATATTGATCAATTTTCTTGTTTCTACGTGAGGCAAACAGATCTACTTCTGGGGTTCCCCATTTTTGGCAAATCATGTCAAAAATGTTATCATTCAATGACCATTCTAAATGATCATGGAAATGGTGACTTTTAGTGCCTGCTAAGGTATTCTGGCTACCTGGTATAGGTGCTACTGTAAGCCAAACTTGTTGTTTTTGAGCCCAATTCCAAATTGGTTTTGCTAGTTCATTACATGGCTTGGACTCTGTCCCTCCCATGTTTCAAATATAGGCCATAGCGGTAGTGTTATCAGTTAAGAATTGTACATTGAATTTAGGCACTTGCACTAAACTCCTTAAACCTAAATAGATGGCCCGTAATTCTAATACATTTATGTGATCATTTATTTCATTATCTAGCCAACGGCCTCCTGTAGCGAGATGATCCCTATGGGCGCCCCAACCTTCTAAAGAGGCATCGGTTGTGACTACCGTGTTAGGTTCACCCATCCTGATAGGATTGTGTGAATGATGAATGTGGTTTAGCCACCATTGAATATCGTCGTGAACCCGTCTTTGGATATGGTCATAAGACCTTCGAAATTACCTTTAGTTTTGACTAATACATGATTTTTGTCTATCTCAAGGGACTTGATATGTGCTTTACCATATAATATGGCTGGTGCGTAAGCTACCATAATTCCAACAAGTACTGCGACTTGCCTTATTTTCGGTCTTTTTAATTTTTAATAAACTCAATGCTGTAGTTTTAAATTTGTCTATCTTGTCAGGTGTTAATGAGATCGTCATTTGTTCCATATCAATAAAGAAACCTAAGCATTCTAAATGTTTTGTAGGTATTAGTACAGATTTAGTATCATGTATGTAAAAACCCACCCGACGCAATGCGTGACATAAGTCATCTATTGCTGTTTGACAATCGTGTTGTGTTTGCGCCACAATGAAGGAATCATCAATGTAAGGGAACATTACATGTCCTTTCTTGGCCATTTCGAAAAAAATTGGTTTTAATTTAGTAAACAACCTTGGTGCGCAAGCCAAGCCGTTTGGCAAAGAAGTAAACTGGTAGAGTTGTCCGTGCCAGATAAACCTGAGGAATTTTCTGTGGGCTTCATAAATTGGAATAGTGTAGTATGCATCTTTTAAATCAACACTAGCGAGCCAAGAACTAGGTGTTACTAGGTCTCGAGCTGTTTCTAAAGAAAACATTTTGAAATGTTTGTATTCTACCAATTTATTGAGTGTGGTTAAATCTAGAATCATTCTCACATCACCATTAGGTTTGGGTCTGGAAAATATATTGGAAATATACTCCCCATTAGTATGTTGGACTGGTTCAATAATACCTTTAGTACAGAATTTATTGACTTCTTGAGTTAATGCTTGTTGTTCGTCTAAAGCTAGACGATAGGGAAAAGGTATATTTGTTTGAACGGGGTTTTCTATGAAAGGAATAGTCACCCCTTGGACAATATTAAGGATTGTTTGGTTCTGTGTAATTTGCTCCCAATCACTCAAATGGTTGGCAATGTTGCCTGCCTGAAAGTCGATTACAGTGCTCTGCGTTGCAACTTCTACTTGTTGGCTGGCCTGGGGAACGGATTCTGGGAGGTTGTTTCCCTCCTGAAGGGGCGGTTGCTGTTGTTCTAGCCGTACTGGTTCCGCTGTCCCCTTCCCTATCAGGCGAACCGGCTGCCACGTTGACCGGTCCACCGGCTGCGAAAATCCGAACGGACTTTCTTGTACCTTGTAGCGTTTTCTGTCTTTTTGGAGTCTAGATGTTTAGACTGCTTGGCCGCTGTTTCGACCTGTTTGAACAGGTATTGGAGTTGGCCGCCGAACATTTTGGTGTTGTCGAGCGGCTTGCCCTTAATAGGCTTTGGCGCGAGGAAGAGGGTATATTCCTTCCCATCGTTGTCGACGATTTTCTTCGATCGGGCTACCTACTTGCCTGCATCGGTTGTGACCGATTTGAAGACATTTTCGAAACACCTGTAGGAAAAGCAATTGCTGGTTGCCGTTAACACAGCCATTCCTGCATCCATATCGGAGCACAGAGCGGAGAATTTATTGTCCGTCATCATACGGTTGGCGATTGGCGTGACAGCTACCAAGGCCGCAAGAACGCCTTTGTGGACCGTGTGCAAGCACGCCTCAAATTTCTTGTGGTCATCACTCATGGTGATGTCCGCGTCGCGGAGGCTTTACCGACGGGACTCGGGATCAGATATTGCAGCTGCTCACGAATGAGCTGAACCACATGGTCGTCGGCATTGGATGGCCCTGCCTCAGGAGAGCGGTCACATGACGGGGCGGACTCCAGTCCAGGGGTCGCGTCGCCCTCACTCAACGAGTATGGTACACCTTGGTTACCATGCTTCGCAGCCATCTCGAGTCATCTGTAACAACCAAAAGGTGTATTAGTACGTACTCAAGGAGCAACTGAACACGTGGAACAGTGCTAAGAAGTGCTCTCCAGCACTAATGGGCATTAAATCCGTATTTACACCGGTTTAATCCAGGCGTGATAAGCTAAATTGTATGTCGAAAGTGCGACGGTTGGACGAACCAAACCGAAACCAATCGAGGGGTAGGGACCAGTGTACTGTTCCCTCCCACACTCTCTGTACCATACACTTATTCCTCCCGTGGCTACTACGCCAACGAGTTGAAGAAAATGCTATGAAACTCGGAGGTACGCCTTAACCTTGGGAAATCTATTAATATTGCCGAATCTATCTAAACGTTTGAATTGACTCCAGCCAAACATCTCTCCGTTCGGCAACGGGCGGCAAAAACAAAATGCAGGTGCGTCCAAAAAATCTACAGCACCGGATAACGAACGCAAATCATGAATAACTAAGTTAACATGAGGATTGACAACCTAAAAAGTTGTTCAGTGTATGCTATGTGCATTCGTAATCTTCCATGTAAGTTCTTGTTCCTGTACTTACTCTGGAAACTTGGTATTATGTTGGTAAAAAACTGCTGAGCTGCTCGTAACATCCTCCCGTTATGAGCAGAATATGCTAATTGCTGTACCCGGATGTTGCTTCCTTCTCCCTCGACCACGAGTAGCCAGAGGCTTAGTACCGAGGTAAAATATATATATATATATATATATATATATATATATATAAAGGAGTCATGTAGCCATTAATTACTCACAGTTGGTTAGTTAACGCTGATTAGTTTGAGGTTCATCATTACAATCTACCTTACATAAAGACAAATGTGTCAGGTTAATCATTATAATCTACCTTACTTTAGTTTGAAGTAACATTAATTTTAAATGGCTAACTTTAGAGATATCCATCTGAAGTGAAAACATGCTAAATTAATTTTGGCATGCTTGTCAAAATAGTTGGCACTATATGCTTCTGCAGTAACAGGTTCTTCTATTAAATAGACTTTGAACATCCTTCTATAAAGCAACAGAAGCTTAATACGTGCATCAGTATCGTTTCAATACATACTTCCTTTATAAGGGGGGGGGGTGAATCCTTTCGCAAAATTTTACATAGACACCTAATAAAGGTATTAATCTACAAACGAGGAAACTGGGAGGAAAGACAAGAAACAAAGGAATCGTGAGTAAACCCATGATTGATTGATTGATTGCTCACAGTTCACTGCTGTGTCGGCAGAAATGGCTGTAATACGACGAAAAGTTAGTGGTATCCATTCAGTCAGTCTTGTCAATCACATTCATATACCCACCCTGAAATTTACACGAAACTCCAACATGTCCAGATCCATGTCAAATGATCGCAAGAACCATTTCTGATGCAATTTTGAAGTGGTTACATTTGTGTCAACTGACTGCAAAACCAAACTCACAAAAAATAGCCAAAATTACATGAGGCGATATAGTCCAGTTGTTTTGAGGATCTCTTTAAGATTTGTTTATGCTTTACGTTGGAAAAACGGTGTCGGATGCTATGTGCATTAAAACAGTGTTGACGCAAGGCCATGGAATGTACACATTCAAGCAGAATGTGTGAGTGTTAGCGGCCACTGACACCCAATGCACTCCGGGGATGCTTCCTCCTGGAGCAAAAATGCATGAATCAGCCGAGAGTGGCCAATGCGACATCGAGTGAGGACCACTTGGTCCCGCCGACATCCAGCACGATGCCATAGATGTTCCGCAATGCACGGGGTGGTACTATGTAATGTATGCTTTGGATGCTCGTCCCATTCATGCTGCCATTTTGATTTGATATATTTGAGAATAAGTGGTCTCAGATCAGATCAGGTACCAAGGTCAGCTGTCACAGGTAGACTCCCAGACCACAAGGTCAGCTGTCACAGGTAGACTCCCAGACCACCATGTCAGCTGTCACAGGTAGACTCCCAGACCATCAGGTCAGCTGTCAAAGGTAGACTCCCATACCACCATGTCAGCTGTCACATGTAGACTCCCAGACCACCAGGTCAGCTGTCACAGGTAGACTCCCAGACCACAAGGTCAGCTGTCACATGTAGACTCCCAGACCACCAGGTCAGCTGTCACATGTAGACTCCCAGACCACCATGTCAGCTGTCACAGGTAGACTCCCAGACCACCAGGTTCCAGGTAAGCTGTCACATGTTAACTTCCAGCCCACCAGGTACCAGGTCAGCTGTCGCATGTAGACTCCCAGACCACCAGGTCAGCTGTCACATGTAGACTCCCAGACCACCAGGTACCAGGTAGCAGGTAAGCAATCATGCATGGACTCTCAGACAACTGATTATCCTCTGGTGCCATGTAGCGCCACCGTTTCACCAGATACAAACGGAACTAGCCTTTAAGGGAAGCGCAGCCACTTGGGGTTTGCTTACCATGCACCACCTGCAGACTTGTGACGTGAAAGGGAGGTTACACAGCAATAGTCATTCAGTTCCGGCGTCGCACTCGGCAGCAACTGATTCTAGCGATGTCATTTCATGAGACCACTTTTCTAAAAAAACAAAAAGACCAAGAGCAGATCTGTAGATGGGGAGATTGACTTGTTTGCGTTTGTTGTGTATTCACTTTTCTGTAATATAATCTCAAGCTTTACTACATCTGAAAGAGCTTCTAATTAACACTGGCTTTTTGTGCTACTTAATATATCAGTTCAGTTCAATATCATGACAGAAGCCTTGTGACTGCATTAAAGTGTGTGTGTGTGTCTGTGGGTGTGTGTGGGTGCGTGCGTGTTGTTCGCAGACCCATTACACCTTTCCTATCTATCCGGGAAGAATAATGTGCTTCTAGTAAAAACACACATACAAACTATGACCAAGTCAAACCACTGACTTAGAAATCTATACTTGTCGTTACCTATCCGGGCACTCTGCATTACATTGCATTACATTGCATAGGGCAAGAAGCAATGGGAAGAGGAAGACCACTTATCCGTGATTGAAATTAGTCTCGCTTAATAAACGAATGTAACGACAACTAAATTGCGTAACTACTACAAAGTATTTCAGACTAGGCCATGACACAAAGCGAAGCCAGTAGATTGAGGAGATGAAGAGATATTTCCAACAGTTCGAAGTGAGTGACCGCTAAATTCAGTGCCAACCTAAGCAGAGCAAAGAAGATGAATCCTTTCACTGAAGGAAGGAACAATGCAGACCGAGCCAAGATGGCCGAGCCCCAACTTCCGGTCAGCAGTCAGTGGTGTATGCTAACAGTTTACGCTGAAGGCATCAAGTATTCCTCAGTCTTTCCTGTGCTATTTAGAAGCTAAACCAGCTGAGTGCAATTTGTGACTTCCTTCGCATCAACTGTACTTAGACCACCTCATTCAGCCATAGTTCAAGGTATGCGTATTACTTTATGATTTAGATGGTACCAAGTGCATGACTACACAGACAAATAATAGTGGATGTGACTTCTGGTAAATTTTTCAAGATTCTCTTGCAGTGCCACGCCTGTGAGGGTCCAGTCGCTTTTTTCGTGGAAAACACGGAAATCATTGAAATGTCGAAGGGCTTTCATCCTTCAGTAAATCACATGATTCAATAAGACAAGTGAGGGGCATGGCTTAGGCACCCATCCCAATGCCACTAGTTCAGGTCAACAGACATGGCCCACCAATCCGAAGAAAATTAAAGTGTGGACAATTAAAGTACACACTACACTCTTTGGACATGCTTCTTCGACCAATGAGGGTCTAGTTGCTGAACTGAAAGAGAAGCTAATTCCATTTCCACAGCACCTGCTAACGCTGGCACCACCACTGATAAAAGATTGGAGTTGTAAACAGTAATTTATTCAGCAAATAAGGTTTTTCTTTTCATCACAAGGCACTGGTCTTTCAAGACGACTAATACACTCCGGTGTTGCAGTGAAGACACGCAATCCTTAAGGCAAATCTTATCTATGGCACATCCGTAAATTAGACAAGTTCTAAAACGAAATAATTTGTTGAGTCGATACTCACCAAAGAACTTGCACAAGTGAACTCTGCTTTTCTCTGGGATTTTCCCCGTCATTCTCAGGGTGTCGAGACTTGCTTCGAATTCATGGGCGATGTCCAGGAAGAAGCCATGATCTTGGGATCGAACCTGAAATAGCTTGTGCAGCACCCCTGTCAGCATGGAAAGGAGAATTTGGAAACAGTCAAGGGAAATGTATACTGTCAACAGGCAAAGAGTCAAAGAAAATGTAAACAGAGGGAAGGCAACGGGAATCTGGAGTGAGCCAGAGCGACTGAAAAAGCTCACAATCTATCAATCATACAATTTGTCAAATGACGAGAATATGGAGAATGCAAAGGCCCGCAATCATTTCGACAAAATTGTGGTAAAGGATACAAAAATCCTAAATAAAATTCAGTAGTATCAAGTCTATAAATCATATTGCTGCCGTCCTCAAGAAAGCTAAAATTTCCTCTTATTTGTTTGACATTTGTAAAAGGATCATGTATGCTGTTTACATTGGAAAATTGGTGAGTACAATGCTATAAACGCAACACAATTTAATTGAATGTGTTTGGAGTGTCAGTGGGCAGTGACACCTGAAATATTTGGGGGGGGGGGGAAGGCAGGGGGTGGTCCCCCTTGAGCAAAAATGTGTCAGCCACAAGTGGCCAATGCTACAGTGACTAAGGAACATTGGTTTCGCTCTAGTCCTCCATGAATTAGTCTATGGTGCTTTCTCCACAAATGGAACAATTTCAAATAATGTGTTTGTTTGTGCTTTTGTCCTACTTGTACATGTATCCATATGGATTTGATATGAGTAAATACAAGTGGTCTCTACCCGCCCTGCTATAACCTTAGATGTTGCCAGGATGTAAAACTCAAACAACCAACCAACCAGTGGTCTCAGATCAGAGTGTGGTATCAGACACTGTGCAACGTCACAGTTCAGAGCCTTTTTGAAAGCTTGATCAGCTGGTTCATTTCCTGGTATGCGGCATGGCCAGACACACAGCACAAATGGATGTCATACCCAGTTATTGCGTGTGACTTCAGTAATGATATTCATATTAGTACTGCTGTTCTAAATTACAATATTGTTAATGAAAAGACTACAGGAGAGCTCTTTTGGACAGTGCCAGAAACACTGTTAATGTTGCCCCCGAAAAGGGAAACTGGAGCGAAGCCAGAGGGAAACTGGAGGGGGGGGGGGGAAGGGGAAGCGGAAGCTGGAGGGAAGTAGAGGCAATGCAGGAGCGAAGCCACAGTGAAGCCACAGAGAAGCCATAGCAAAGCCACAGTGAAGCCACAGTGAAAGCCATAGTGAAGCCACAGTGAAGCCACAAAAAAGTCTCACCATTAATGTTATTCAGCATGTCAATGTCGACCCTAGCGATCTGAATTTTCAGTGCCCACAGAAACTTCATCCGGATGCGCTCCATGATCTCTGACTCCGGGTCCCAGTTCTGCTCTGCTATGATGGCCGTGGGCGGTGGTGGTGGTGAGGGTGGCACGGTGGTGAGGGCGGCCGAGATGGGGTGCTGCACTGCGAGAGCCGTCGGTGGCAAGCTGAAGGGTACCCGAGCATCTGTGATAGGTGTCACTGTCTCCATGTTCACCAAATTTGGGCTGGCCACCGCCGGATTGAGTGCCAGTGCGGTGAGCGATACAGGACTGGGTGTCGCCAGAAGCCGGCACTGAGCATGTGCAGGGCGACGTGCTTTGTACTGGACAATCACATCCTGCAAGAAGGCGACCCGCATTTAGGTAAAGTGAAGAACGCAAATTCACAAATAATCAAGACACATATGTTGAATGTGCAAAGGCATTTATCTCCCAATTTTGTTACCATTGTTTCTTTTCCAATATTGTATAAATTATATAATGAATTATATATGTATAAGTAGCAGAGAAGTCGTTTCAAGTATATTGTGTTAGACAATAGTTACGTGTCAGCACCTTTGCTGCGGGGCTACCAGCACCAGTGGCGCCACCACCAGCAGTATATATACCTGGCAGTTTGCGCCACTCCTCCACCAATTTCAAATTTTGTATGTTGATGTTAGGCAAGACGTTTCTTGCCAGAGAATGTTATATAAAGATACCTCAGACCAAACTTGCATTTGTTGTTATCATTGTCGTAGTTAGGACTTATATAAACAATAACTCATAACAACCCACAGCAACCAGACTTGCCATTAATGGACGTGAACTGAACACCCGCATCCCTCCCTCCTCACCAAAATGCACACACTTATCATCAGATAGCCCTATGATAATTTCAGTCGTTGACAACCATTTTCTCATTTAAATTCTATTTTAAGTCATCACCCTGAAAAAAGAGGAACTCAAAACACAGTAAATAAAACAAATACTCCGAATTTTGGGAATTAATGGCAAGTGATTTTCTCGAATTTGCGATGAGGCCAGAAAGGTAATGTAACACGCCAGTTTATATAACAGTACACGACTATTGTGCACAGGAGTTATTACCAGTGGGTGAGTGGGTGGGTGAGTGGGTGAGTGAGTTGGTAAGTGTGTGTAAGTGTGTGTGTGTGAGTTGGTAAGTGAGTGGGTGAGTGAGTGAAGGTAGGTGAGTTAGTAGAGGCATGTTGGTGAGTGAGTGAATATTTGGGTGGGTGAATGGGTGGATGGATGTGTGAGTGTGTGAATGAGTGGGTGAGTGAATGGGTGGATGTGTGAGTGTGTGAATCAGTAGGTGAGTGAATGGATGGATGTGTGAGTGTGTGAATGAGTGGGTGAGTGAATGGGTGGATGTGTGAGTGTGTGAATGAGTGGGTGAGTGAATGGGTGGATGTGTGAGTGTGTGAATGAGTGGGTGAGTGAATGGGTGGATGTGTGAGTGTCTGAATGAGTGGGTGAGTGAATGGGTGGATGGATGTGTGAGTGTCTGAATGAGTGGGTGAGTGAATGGGTGGATAGATGTGTGAGTGTGTGAATGAGTGTGTGAGTGAATGGGTGGATGGATGTGTGAGTGTGTGAATGAGTGGGTGAGTGAATGGATGTGTGAGTGTGTGAATGAGTGGGTGAGTGAATGGGTGGATGTGTGAGTGTGTGAATGAGTGGGTGAGTGAATGGGTGGATGGGTGTGTGAATGAGTGGGTGAGAGAATGGGTGGATGTGTGAGTGTGTGAATGAGTGGGTGAGTGAATGGGTGGATAGGTGTGTGAGTGTGTGAATGAGTGGGTGAGTGAATGGGTGGATGTGTGAGTGTGTGAATGAGTGGGTGAGTGAATGGGTCGATGTGTGAGTGTGTGAATGAGTGGGTGAGTGAATGGGTGTGTGAGTGTGTGAATGAGTGGGTGAGTGAATGGGTGGATGTGTGAGTGTGTGAATGAGTGGGTGAGTGAATGGATGGATGTGTGAGTGTGTGAATGAGTGGGTGAGTGAATGGGTGGATGTGTGAGTGTGTGAATGAGTGGGTGAGTGAATGGGTGGATGGGTGTGTGAGTGTGTGAATGAGTGGGTGAGTGAATGTGTGAGTGTGTGAATGAGTGAATGGGTGGATAGATGTGTGAGTGTGTGAATGAGTGGGTGAGTGAATGGGTGGATGTGTGAGTGTGTGAATGAGTGGATGAGTGGATGTGTGAGTGTGTGAATGAGTGGATGAGTGAATGGATGGATGTGTGAGAGTGTGAATGAGTGGGTGAGTGAATGGGTGGATGTGTGAGTGTGTGAATGAGTGGGTGAGTGAATGGGTGGGTGTGTGAGTGTCTGAATGAGTGGGTGAGTGAATGGATGTGTGAGTGTGTGAATGAGTGGGTGAGTGAATGGATAGATGTGTGAATGAGTGGGTGAGTGAATGGGTGGATGTGTGAGTGTGTGAATGAGTGGGTGAGTGAATGGGTGGATGGATGTGTGAGTATGTGAATGAGTGGGTGAGTGAATGGGTGTGTGAGTGTGTGAATGAGTGGGTGAGTGAATGGGTGGGTGTGTGAGTGTGTGAATGAGTGAATGGGTGGCTGTGTGAGTGTCTGAATGAGTGGGTGAGTGAATGGCTGGATGTGTGAGTGTCTGAATGAGTGGGTGAGTGAATGGGTGGATGTGTGAGTGTGTGAATGAGTGGGTGAGTGAATGGGTGGATGGATGTGTGAGTGTGTGAATGAGTGTACGAGTGAATGGGTGGATGTGTGAGTGTGTGAATGAGTGGGTGAGTGAATGGGTGGATGGATGTGTGAGTGTGTGAATGAGTGGGTGAGTGAATGGGTGGATGCGTGAGTGTGTGAATGAGTGGGTGAGTGAATGGATGGATGTGTGAGTGTGTGAATGAGTAGGTGAGTGAATGGATGGATGTGTGAGTGTCTGAATGAGTGGGTGAGTGAATGGGTGGATGTGTGAGTGTGTGAATGAGTGGGTGAGTGAATGGGTGGATGGATGTGTGAGTGTGTGAATGAGTGTACGAGTGAATGGGTGGATGTGTGAGTGGGTGAATGAGTGGGTGAGTGAATGGGTGGATGTGTGAGTGTGTGACTGAGTGGGTGAGTGAATGGGTGGGTGTGTGAGTGTCTGAATGAGTGGGTGAGTGAATGGGTGGATGTGTGAGTGTGTGAATGAGTGTGTGAGTGAATGGGTGGATGGATGTGTGAGTGTGTGAATGAGTGCGTAAGTGAATGGATGGATGTGTGAGTGTGTGAATGAGTGGGTGAGTGAATGGGTGTGTGAGTATGTGAATGAGTGGGTGAGTGAATGGGTGGATGTGTGAGTGTGTGAATGAGTGGGTGAGTGAATGGATGTGTGAGTGTGTGAATGAGTGGGTGAGTGAATGGATGTGTGAGTGTGTGAATGAGTGGGTGAGTGAATGGATGGATGTGTGAGTGTGTGAATGAGTGGGTGAGTGAATGTATGGGTGTGTGAGTGTGTGAATGAGTGGGTGAGTGAATGGATGTGTGAGTGTGTGAATGAGTGGGTGAGTGAATGGGTGGATGTGTGAGTGTGTGAATGAGTGGGTGAGTGAATGGGTGGATAGATGTGTGAGTATGTGAATGAGTGGGTGAGTGAATGGATGGATGTGTGAGTGTGTGAATGAGTGGGTGAGTGAATGGATGTGTGAGTGTGTGAATGAGTGGGTGAGTGAATGGGTGGATGGGTGTGTGAATGAGTGGGTGAGTGAATGGATGTGTGAGTGTGTGAGTGAATGGGTGGGTGTGTGAGTGTCTGAATGAGTGGGTGAGTGAATGGGTGGATGTGTGAGTGTGTGAATGAGTGGGTGAGTGAATGGGTGGATGTGTGAGTATGTGAATGAGTGGGTGAGTGAATGCGTGGATGTGTGAGTGTGTGAATGAGTGGCTGAGTGAATGGATAGATGTGTGAGTGTGTGACTGAGTGGGTGAGTGATTGGATGGGTGTGTGAGTGTGTGAATGGGTGGATGTGTGAGTGTGTGAATGAGTGGGTGAGTGAATGCGTGGATGTGTGAGTGTGTGAATGAGTGGGTGAGTGAATGAATGGATGTGTAAGTGTCTGAATGAATGGGTGAGTGAATGGGTGGATGGGTGTGTGAGTGTGTGAATGAGTGGGTGAGTGAATGGGTGGATGTGTGAGTGTGTGAATGAGTGGGTGAGTGAATGGATGGATGTGTGAGTGTGTGAATGAGTGGGTGAGTGATGGTGGTGTGTGAGAGTGGATGAGTGGGTGAGTGAATGGATGGATGTGTGTGAATGAGTGGATGAGTGAATGGGTGCTTGAATGAGTGAGCGGGTGAATGAGTGGGTGAGTGAATGGGTGGGTGTGTGAGTGTGTGAATGAGTGGGTGAGTGAATGGCTGGATGTGTGAGTGTGTGAATGAGTGGGTGAGTGAATGGATGGGTGTGTGAGTGTCTGAATGAGTGGGTGAGTGAATGGGTGGATGTGTGACTGTGTGAATGAGTGAATGGGTGGATGTGTGAGTGTGTGAATGAGTGGGTGAGTGAATGGGTGGATGTGTGAGTGTGTGAATGAGTGGGTGAGTGAATGGGTGGATGTGTGAGTGTGTGAATGAGTGGGTGAGTGAATGGGTGTGGATGTGTGAGTGTGTGAATGAGTGGGTGAGTGAATGGGTGGATGTGTGAGTGTGTGAATGAGTGGGTGAGTGAATGGGTGGATAGTGTGAGTGTGTGAATGAGTGGGTGAGTGAATGGGTGGATGGTGTGAGTGTGTGAATGAGTGGCTGGTGAATGGGTGGATGTGTGAGTGTGTGAATGAGTGGTGAGTGATGGGTGGATGTGTGAGTGTGTGAATGAGTGGGTGAGTGAATGGGTGGATGTGTGAGTGTGTGAATGAGTGGGTGAGTGAATGGGTGGATGTGTGAGTGTGTGAATGAGTGGGTGAGTGAATGGGTGGATGTGTGAGTGTGTGAATGAGTGGGTGAGTGAATGGGTGGATGGATGTGTGAGTGTGTGAATGAGTGGGTGAGTGAATGGGTGGATGTGTGAGTGTGTGAATGAGTGGGTAAGTGAATGGATGGATGTGTGAGTGTGTGAATGAGTGGGTGAGTGAATGGGTGGATGGATGTGTGAGTGTGTGAATGAGTGGGTGAGTGAATGGGTGGATGAGTGTGTGAATGAGTGGGTGGATGTGTGAGTGTGTGAATGAGTAGGTGAGTGAATGGATGGATGTGTGAGTGTGTGAATGAGTAGGTGAGTGAATGGGTGGATAGATGTGTGAGTGTGTGAATGAGTGTGTGAGTGAATGGATGGATGTGTGAGTGGGTGAATGAGTGGGTGAGTGAATGGGTGGATGGATGTGTGAGTGTGTGAATGAGTGGGTGAGTGAATGGGTGGATGTGTGAGTGTGTGAATGAGTGGGTGAGTGAATGGGTGGATAGATGTGTGAGTATGTGAATGAGTGGGTGAGTGAATGGGTGGATGTGTGAGTGTGTGAATGAGTGGGTGAGTGAATGGGTGGATGTGTGAGTGTGTGAATGAGTGAATGGGTGGATGTGTGAGTGTGTGAATGAGTGGGTGAGTGAATGGATGGATGTGTGAGTGTGTGAATGAGTGGATGCGTGGATAGATGTGTATGTGAGTGAGTGAGTGAGTGAGTGAGTGAGTGAGTGAGTGATGGTGACTGTACAAAGACCATGTTCATGGCGAGTAATGAGCAGAATTCTTGTCACAAATCAATTCCTTTCCACGTCTAACACGGGTCAATCGCATCCGACAAAAAGGAACACGTGAACATTTCCACCAGCCCCTCCCTGCCTAACTGAGTCGATCTACAATGGTTCCGCCTGTTTGGATTGCACCTGGAATCTATAAGCTCGAGGCTACATGACTTGCCACTAGATGGTGGGTCGGTTTTTGGGAGTTTTACGTCCTGGCAACATCTAAGGTCATATCAGGACGGGTACCGACTTGTGAGAGTGCACACTCCTGGCGACTTTATAGTGCTGCCCCACTGGAAGACCAGCCAGCACCATGACCTGATATCCCACTCAGTCACATTATCTGGACACTGAGCCAACCAGTCCTTGCCCGATCGCAATAATGCAGAGTGCCTGGCTAGGAAGTGACAAGTATAAATTTTGTAGTCATTGGTTTGACTCAATACAGGTTCGAACCCGTGCATTTGAATCCCACCCTATTCCAAAACGGGAGATGGACGCTCAACTCATTCTGCCATCCCGTCTGGTGTTGCCACTAGAAACTGGAAGCACAGAGAGCAGCTGACCCCGTAGTTGGTGGTGTAGTGGTCCTTCAGGTAGACGAACATCTGCAGCAGGGTGCTCTTCTTAGGCTTGCCGGTGGTCTTCTTGTTGTTTGGGTCGCAGTAGGGGACGTGGCTGGGCCAGCCTGAGGGCTTTTCCGTCCACATCCCGCGAACTGGCAAAGACAGACTGCTTACAAGCAGCAGGCCAACCACACACAGCGAACACCTCAACACCAGAGGAGCTTCAAGGGCATCGACACCAGAGAATCTCCAAGGGTATCAGTATCGACACCAGAGGAGATCCGAGGACATCAGCATCGACACCAGAGGATCTCCAAGGGCATCAGCATCGACACCAGAGGAGATCCAAGGGCATCAGCATCAACACCAGAGGAGATCCTAGGGCATCAGCATTGACACCAGAGGAGATCTAAGGGCTTCTGCATCGACACCAGAGGATCTCCAAGGGCATCGACGTCGACACCAGAGGATCTCCAAGGGCATCGGCATCGACACCAGAGGAGATCCGAGGGCATCAAAAGGGCATCGACCGTCCATTGGACCGAACAGAAGGCACTCTTGTATCCAAGTACCATGTGTGTAATGTATGTGTGGGCTATTCCTCCTATGTTAATCTAGAAACTTGTCAAAACCTTTTGTATCACAAAGTATAAACAGATCAACTTTTCAAACACCGACACCGACCCGGAATATTACAATGATGAAATTGTCGATCATGTCTAAAATGTGTATCTTATGTCAATACAAATTCTGTAAGCATCTAATTAAAATTCCCAAATGATGTTGAAAACACCTCTATATTAATGGTAATACATATTGTAATGCACAGTTGATCAGATTATTCCCAGTGCAAAGTCAATAACTGGTTATTTTTCTCTGACCAGTTATAAGTTACGGTTATATAATCCGATAGTATTGCATTTATATCATATATTTATAGATAAATATCTTATATTCATCGTTATTGTGTACTTTACATTAGTTTGAAGTAACTTCTATTTTAAAGCGTTAACTTAGATATTAAAAATGCAAACATGCTAAATTAATTCTAGTTTTCACATCAAAATGTTAACTACCGCAGGTGTCTGTCTACCTTTGCGCTGGCACAGCTTTTCGCTGATACTGAGAGTGGTCTGTAACTACCACAAATGTCTACCCTTGCGCTGGTATGGCTCTTCGCTGATACTGAAAGTGGTTTGTAACTACCGCAGGTGTCTACCTTTGCGCTGGTACGGCTCTTCGCTGATACTGAAAGTGGTTTGTAACTACCGCAGGTGTACCTTTGTGCTGGTACGGTTCTTCGCTGATACTGAAAGTGGTTTGTAACTACTGCAGGTGTCTACCTTTGTGCTGGTACGGTTCTTCGCTGATACTGAAAGTGGTTTGTAACTACCGCAGGTGTCTACCTTTGTGCTGGTACGGCTCTTCGCTGATACTGAAAGTGGTTTGTAACTACTGCAGGTGTCTACCTTTGTGCTGGTACGGTTCTTCGCTGATACTGAAAGTGGTTTGTAACTACTGCAGGTGTCTACCTTTGTGCTGGTACGGTTCTTCGCTGATACTGAAAGTGGTTTGTAACTACTGCAGGTGTCTACCTTTGTGCTGGTACGGTTCTTCGCTGATACTGAAAGTGGTTTGTAACTACTGCAGGTGTCTACCTTTGTGCTGGTACGGCTCTTCGCTGATACTGAAAGTGGTTTGTAACTACTGCAGGTGTCTACCTTTGTGCTGGTACGGTTCTTCGCTGATACTGAAAGTGGTTTGTAACTACCGCAGGTGTCTACCTTTGCGCTGGTACGGCTCTTCGCTGATACTGAAAGTGGTTTGTAACTACCGCAGGTGTCCACCTTTGCGCTGGTACGGTTCTTCGCTGATACTGAAAGTGGTTTGTAACTACTGCAGGTGTCTACCTTTGTGCTGGTACGGTTCTTCGCTGATACTGAAAGTGGTTTGTAACTACCGCAGGTGTCTACCTTTGTGCTGGTACGGTTCTTCGCTGATACTGAAAGTGGTTTGTAACTACTGCAGGTGTCTACCTTTGTGCTGGTACGGTTCTTCGCTGATACTGAAAGTGGTTTGTAACTACTGCAGGTGTCTACCTTTGTGCTGGTACGGTTCTTCGCTGATACTGAAAGTGGTTTGTAACTACCGGCAGGTGTCTACCTTTGTGCTGGTACCCGGCTACCTTGCGCTGGTACGGTTTCGCTGATACTGAAAGTGGTTTGTAACTACCGCAGGTGTCTACCTTTGCGCTGGTACGGTTTTTCGCTGATACTGAAAGTGGTTTGTAACTACCGCAGGTGTCTACCTTTGCGCTGGTATGGTTCTTCCCTGATACTGAAAGTGGTTTGTAACTACTGCAGGTGTCTACCTTTGTGCTGGTACGGTTCTTCGCTGATACTGAAAGTGTTTGTAACTACTGCAGGTGTCTACCTTTGTGCTGGTACGGTCTCTTCGCTGATACTGAAAGTGGTTTGGTAACTACCGCAGGTGTCTACCTTTGCGCTGGTACGGTTCTTCGCTGATACTGAAAGTGGTTTGTAACTACTGCAGGTGTCTACCTTTGTGCTGGTACGGTTCTTCGCTGATACTGAAAGTGGTTTGTAACTACCGCAGGTGTCTACCTTTGTGCTGGTACGGTTCTTCGCTGATACTGAAAGTGGTTTGTAACTACTGCAGGTGTCAACCTTTGTGCTGGTACGGTTCTTCGCTGATACTGAAAGTGGTTTGTAACTACCGCAGGTGTCTACCTTTGCGCTGGTACGGTTCTTCGCTGATACTGAAAGTGGTTTGTAACTACCGCAGGTGTCTACCTTTGCGCTGGTACGGCTCTTCGCTGATACTGAAGCACCGCATGATGAGCAGTGGGATAACATGGCGCAGATCGCGCATCGTAATCTTCTTGATGGCCTCCTCTCCGTCGTACCGCACCATGTACTGCAGGATCTCCTGGTCCATAGATGCATAGGCTGCATCTGAGTCAAAGTGAACATATTGATTAGCTTAGCAAACCAGCTCGCGCCCCCTTTGGAGCTTTTTAACCATGCCAGTAATTGTTTGTTTCAGAATGTGACTGAGTGCGATATCGGGGCATGGTACTGGCGGCCTTGCCTCCCAGTGGGTCTCCCATCAGTGCGCACTATCACATGTCCGTACACGTCCTGATGTGACCTTAGATGTTGCTAGGATGTAAAACGTAAACAAATATATTAATACTTGTCGCTACCTAGCATGGCGCTCGGCATTACTAGGATAGGGCTAGGTAGCGATGAATATTGATTTTTAGTGCTGCCTCCTGGGATACAGTACCACTGGCACCATAACCCGATATCCCATTCAGTCACATTATCCAAACACGATGGCAAGCCAATCCTTGCAAAAAGTGTGGATTCGAACCCACACTTTTTGCCATTACGAGGCTAGCGTGCTAACCATTACACCACCTAGTCTCCCTGATGCATATGCAGTATTAATGAAAGTAGACCAATCTTTTTTGTTGATATAGCTTGCTTTTTGGTGTTTTTTTGGTGTTTTTTTTTAACCCACATGAATTCCCTTTAAAATAAAACTGTTTCTAATATTGTCAACCATGGTATGGCTAAAGGGGGTGTCACATTAGGGTTTTTTGCGGGAGCATACGGCAGCGTAGGCGCGTTACGTCATATACGTTGGCATACGCCGCCATACGCTACGCATATGCTACACGTATGCTACGCATAAGCCGTTATGTGCCGGCCTATGCCGCCGTACGCCATTGTACGCTGCCATACGCTTTCTCCCGTCCGTCCGTCCAAATGTTTTTGTGCATGCTCAAAAAATCTCAACCTACGGGAGCGTATGGTTCATATGCTACTCATACGCTTCTCATACGCCGGCATACACTCCTCATACGCTAGGGGTATGCCGACGTATGCTATGGGTATGCTGGCATACACTACTCTTACGCTCAACTTGCATCACGGGCGTATCTCTGGCGTATGAAGCGTACGCAGAACCTACGAGTTGCGTATGGGAGCATATGCGTAGCGTATGCAAAGCGTATGAGTAGCATATGGCGGCGTATCCCCGACCTATGGTCTCGGTATATAAAGGCGATGCACTATATACCCAGGAGCCACCGGGTGGCGGACCGAGGAGAGATAACATAGGTCTTGCATACGCTTCACATACGCTTCGCATACGCTCCTCGTACGCTCCTCATACGCTCCACATGCCCATCAAAACCGTCAACAAATGTCACAGTGCGCTCTCATATGCTCCTCATAGGTTACGCATACGCTCAAAAACACCTGAGAGGTCACCAGAGGTCACAATACGTTGTCCTGCGCAGTTTTTTCCCATTTTCTACGTAGGTTTTCCATACGCTCCCGCCATACGCCGTAATGTGACAGGGCCTTAAGGGATATTGAAGATGGCAAAGATTGTCATAACAGCTAACTGTAAATTCCTCTCAGTTCAGGGTTATGGCACGCATATTCACTGAGCACCTCTATGAATAGAACAAAATTCACATAATGATATTTCAAAAGGTCTCCGCCCCCATAAAATTATCACAGCTGATTTCTGCATTGTTGTGTTTCTTTCGAAAATAGATTTCTTTTAGTATTGTAGTAGTCTGCACTGATCTCTGAGGCAAGTAACCACATAGACAGGTAGGCGTGTGTAGTGTGGTGATATCGGGGAGCCTAGGTGGTGTAATGGTTAGCACACTGGCCAGGAATGTAAAGAGATGTGGGTTCGAGTCCCGCTCTGGGCACAATATTTCCCATTTTCATCACACCCACGACAGTATATTGACCTTGTTGTAAAAATAGTTGGTATGCAGGTATTGCAGGTATAGCAATACCTCAGGGAGTTTGACGCCCCTGCCTTGCATAGTTGTAAACCACTGCCTTGTGGTACAGGTTCTTGACAGAACCGAAGGCTAAGGGAGCAAACCCTAAACAGAAAACCATGTCACTGTGGCAGCATTAAGGGTGGCTGATGTATGGAACTCCCAACATCTCCCGACCAGCCACTGCAGGGACAAATAGTTTTGCGCCTGTCTTGACATGTTCTTGCCGGTGTGAAACCTCTATTTGCTCCCCGAGAGAGTGCCGCTGGTAACTTGCAAAAGCCAGCAGCACTTCAACACTTTTGCAGGCAGCTTTCATGAAATGTACAACCGTAGGAGAGCGGCAGTCAAGTAATGAAAGCAGTCTTTGTCGCATCGCGACCGACAGCATGATGATGATGATGTAAAAATATACGGATTTTCGGTTCAGAATTATATATTGGCAGAGAGCATTATTATTCTTGGGCGACGGAGTGAGGACAATGTTATGTAAACTAAAAGTAATTATATCCCACTCCCATTCTGACATGATATAAGCTATGTGAAATATATGTTCATATGTGAGGCCTGAGATTAATGAAGATATGTTCCTATATAAGAAACAGCACATGATTGTTGAAATGTTTCTCTATGCATCCATAAAGAGTCCAATTGGAGAAAAGGCCATTTTAACAGAGATCTATTGTAACTGTTTGCAGCTACCTGTCCCTACATGACCACTGGGCGGGCACACCAGCCTAATCTGCATATACACACAGAACGCCTAATCTGCATATACACACAGAACACCACCTGCAGCTGGGTTGAGTGACAGCCAGCCCTACTGGGGGGTGACACCCACCCCGGGCTGTGGGGGTGCCTGATTGGCTGGCTGTGGGAATGTCCAGTCACCTACACTACCTTGGCCCTCTGACCACACTAGCCTCACTTTGAGATTAATTAATTAGTCAACACCCTGCTTCAGGCACACTGGAGAGGGATCACTCTACTCTTGGCTCTTGAGTGAGACACACCTACTCTAGAGCAGGACCCCAGACACTGTGTCTGATGCTACCAAAATTCATTTATCCAAATTGAGCTGAGTGCAACAACCAAAAGAGGCGGGGATTCATAGACAGGCTAAAGAGGTAATGAGATTCTGTGTGGACAGAAGGTAAGGAGTGAGGGTCATAGGTCACATATAGGTGGACAGGAGTTGATGCCAATAAAGCACAACTTCTTCACTGTTAATCTTGTGTAACTTGTCTTACCTTTCTTCCTCATGAGTTTGTTGATGGGTTTGATTCAGGGTCGGTTAAGGGAGGCATCACAGGTGATATGAAGCGGAGAGTTTTATGGTATTCTTTCGAGCTCTGAGCGGCCGAGTAACCCGGAAATACTATATTGTGGATAATTTGAAAACAAAGATTTCGTATGAGAACCTTACCACAAGAACAGACATATAGCTGTGTGTGGGATGGTTAGTGTTGCCATGACGACAAGGCCTTTGCCACACGTTCCTCACCTTTGTCAGCCTTTAAAGGTCGCACTGATGCCGTTTTCGCGATTTTCTTCAACATTTTCTCTTCGTTTTTCTCCAAGGTGACATTTTCACCTGAATAAAACAAATTTCTTACACCATTATAGACTGATTAGATGAGATAAGTTAACTTCGATACTTTTATTTAAGTTTTTATGGAATGAAAAATTCTAAGCATTGCCTGACAGAAATATTAGTCCATAAATGCATATTATGCAAACTATTGTAGTGAATGGTACATATGGTGTATATTAGTGTAGTGAATGTACATATGGTGTATATTAGTGTAGTGAATGTACATATGGTGTATATTAGTATAGTGAATGGTACATATGGTGTATATTAGTGTAGTGAATGGTACATATGGTGTATATTAGTGTAGTGAATGGTACATATGGTGTATATTAGTGTAGGGAATGGTACATATGGTGTATATTAGTGTAGTGAATGGTACATATGGTGTATATTAGTGTAGTGAATGGTACATATGGTGTATATTAGTGTAGTGAATGGTACATATGGTGTATATTAGTGTAGAGAATGGTACATATGGTGTATATTAGTGTAGTGAATGGTACATATGGTGTATATTAGTGTAGTGAATGGTACATATGGTGTATATTAGTGTAGAGAATGGTACACATGCTGCATATTAGTGTAGTGAATGGTACACATGCTGTATACTAGTGTAGTGAATGGTACACATGCTGCATATTAGTGTAGTGAATGGTACACATGCTGTATACCAGTGTAGTGAATGGTACATATGGTGTATATTAGTGTAGTGAATGGTACACATGCTGCATACTAGTGTAGTGAATGGTACACATGCTGTATAGTAGTGTAGTGAATGGTACACATGATGTATAGTAGTGTAGTGAATGGTACACATGGTGTATAGTAGTGTAGTGAATGGTACACATGATGCATATTAGTGTAGTGAATGGTACACATGCTGTATACCAGTGTATGATGCTATGGTGTAATGAGTGAATGGAACACATGCTGCATACTAGTGTAGTGAATGGTACACATGCTGTATAGTAGCGTAGTGAATGGTACACATTATGTATAGTAGTGTAGTGAATGGTACACATGATGTATAGTAGTGTAGTGAATGGTACACATGATGTATAGTAGTGTAGTGAATGGTACACATGGTGTATAGTAGTGTAGTGAATGGTACACATGATGCATATTAGTGTAGTGAATGGTACACATGCTGTATAGTAGTGTAGTGAATGGTACACATGATGCATATTAGTGTAGTGAATGGTACACATGCTGTATACTAGTGTAGTGAATGGTACACATGCTGTATAGTAGTGTAGTGAATGGTACACATGCTGTATGGTAGTGAAGTGAATGGTACATGTACTGTATACTAGTGTAGTGAATGGTACATATACTGCATACCAGTGTAGTGAATGGTACACATACTGTATACTAGTGTAGTAAATGGTACCCATGCTGCATATTAGTGTAGTGAATGGTACACATGCTGCATATTAGTGCAGTGAATGGTACACATGCTGAATATTAGTGTAGTGAATGGTACACATGCTGCATATTAGTGCAGTGAATGGTACACATGCTGAATATTAGTGTAGTGAATGGTACACATGCTGTATAGTAGCCTAGTGAATGGTACACATTATGTATAGTAGTGTAGTGAATGGTACACATGCTGTATAGTAGTGTAGTGAATGGTACACATGATGTATAGTAGTGTAGTGAATGGTACACATGGTGTATAGTAGTGTAGTGAATGGTACACATGATGCATATTAGTGTAGTGAATGGTACACATGCTGTATAGTAGCGTAGTGAATGGTACACATGATGCATATTAGTGTAGTGAATGGTACACATGCTGTATAGTAGCGTAGTGAATGGTACACATTATGTATAGTAGTGTAGTGAATGGTACACATGCTGTATAGTAGCGTAGTGAATGGTACACATTATGCATAGTAGTGTAGTGAATGGTACACATGCTGTATTGTAGTGAAGTGAATGGTACATGTACTGTATACTAGTGTAGTGAATGGTACATATACTGCATACCAGTGTAGTGAATGGTACACATACTGTATACTAGTGTAGTAAATGGTACCCATGCTGCATATTAGTGTAGTGAATGGTACACATGCTGCATATTAGTGCAGTGAATGGTACACATGCTGAATATTAGTGTAGTGAATGGTACACATGCTGTATAGTAGTGTAGTGAATAGTACACATGTTGTATAGTTGTGAAGTGAATGGACCACATGATGGATATTAGTGTAGTGAATGGTACACATGCTGCATATTAGTTTAGTGAATGGTACACATGCTGTATAGTAGTGTAGTGAATGGTGTAATGCATATGTGTATCGTGCGTATAGCGACAGGTGTTCTCGGGTCACGAGAGGTCAGCTTGGCCGTGGGGCCGGCTAATAAAGTCAGTTCTACTACGCAACTCATTGGGTTGACTCATACTTTACAAATGGTACACATGCTGTATAGTAGTGAAGTGAATGGTACATATACTCTATACTAGTGTAGTGAATGGTACACATGCTGTATAGTAGTGAAGTGAATGGTACATATACTGTATACTAGTGTAGTGAATGGTACACATGCTGCATATTAGTGTAGTGAATGGTACACATGTTGTACACTAATGTTGTGAATGGTACACATACTGTATACTAGTGTAGTGAATGGTACATATGCTGCCTATTAGTCTAGTGAATGGTACACATGCTGCATATTAGTGTAGTGAATGGTACATATGCTGTACACTAATGTTGTGAATGGTACACATACTGTATACGTGCGTGTTGTCAAGTTGACCCCCTAATGACGTCTGGTGATGGCATGTACTCTGGTTACTAGTTTGTGCCAAAATGTTCTGCAAATTAGTTTAAGGATAGGCCTGAATATCTGATGCAACTGTGAACTTGCCTCGCATTTCGGCTTTGCCTTTCGGCTTCGTTAACACACACCTTTCTGTATGTCGATCTCTCCAGACTGGTCCCGTGAGATGATCATGAGGTGGTTGTTTTGCGGATTGAGGTGTTGCAGTTCACTGAACGGTAAGCAGGAAGTGGACTGTTGCAGCTCATGGCTCACATTCGTAGGATGATGGGTCAGCGAAGTGTTGCCATGCAATTCAACGAGCGTCTTCACCACATCCATGTTCTCATAAGTCAGATCCTGTGGTAAACACCAGATATCATAAAGGTCTAATTCTACCATCATTACATGCCTCGTTACACGAGTGTGATTAACACATGGCGAACTGAATGTGAATGGCTACTGGAGGTCGAGTGTGAGGGTCAAGCTGAGTATTAATATCACATTGGATGCTTCATCTCAATAATTATCTATATTTTATATACCACATAAATTAATAGAAATTATTCAAAAGGATTGGCTTATTTTTTTATATACTACATGTTCACAATATATGTATTACTAAACACTTACATTCGAAATTATGCTTGTTAAAATAAAACTCTACAATAAACAGAATTTTAAAAACAGAGGTTCCTCCTTTCATATTATGTTTTATACATTCATTCATTACACAAGAGAAATTTAAACTGTAGACAACTGGTCTTCCTTATTTCCACTGCTCCTTGCCGTATACCAACAATGCCGAGGGCCAGGTACGGTAGCGACAAGTATCACTTTTAGAAGCCGTTGCTTTGATTCGGCCATGACCCTGCACACGGGGAATGATCGTCCTAGTCATTCAGCCAGACATTGTGGGACAGCCAGAGATGGGCTGGTTTCTACAGTTTATGTTGCTGACACCCTCACCATGTCGTGCTGCTCCTGCTGCTGAGAGGCTGGAGAAGCCACCTGCACTGGCATCAGCATGTACTCCGACGACACCTCTTCAGACACAGGCGGAGGGGTCAGCGACGTCACCGAGTGTGACGTCACCACGTACTGCGTGTGCGCCATCACTTGCTGATCCATCACGGCTGAGTCCTGCGGGAAGCGAAAGTAATCAGTACCAATGTCGAAAACGAGGCTTGCACAGACTCCACACGTTCGCTTAGAAGCCAATGATACAACGCAATTTGCATGAATGAGTCGATAAGTACATAATGGGTGGCATTGACAGGGGACATCATCATTGTCAATCCCTTAACCAGGTGGTCATTGAGGTGCCACAGAAGGCTTGGCGACCAGCTTGCTCCAGTTTCCCTGTTCTCCACAACCCTCTGGGAATAGCCAAACTCCGGACCAGATAGGTGTGTAACGGAACCAACCAAAGCACCGTGACCAACGGAATAGCGTCTGCTTCCAATACACTTATAAATAAATGTGTCTGGATATGCTCTCTCACACTGAGGCTGCAGGTAAGTTGCTAAGTGTGATTGTAGAAGTACAAGACGAGTGTTACCCCTCAAACATGAACAGACCAGCACTGTTAGAAGTTGTATAATCCAAACACCGCCACCTCACCCACTGCCACACACACACACACACACACACCAGGCACCAGTCTCACCACAACACACACATTACCGTCTCACCACCTTCTCACAAAACACACACACACTAGGCACCACCGTCTCACTACCTTCCCACAAGACACACACACCAGGCACCACCATCTCACCACCTTCCCAGACTGTGTCTATGTGTTGTCCTCAGACTGTGACTGTGATAGTGCTCAGACTGTGTCAATGTGTTGTGTTCAGACTGTGACTGTGATAGTGCTCAGACTGTGTCAATGTGTTGTGTTCAGACTGTGACTGTGATAGTGCTCAGACTGTGTCTATGTGTTTAGAATGTGACTGTGATAGTGCTCAGACTGTGTCTATGGGTTGTGTTCAGACTGTGACTGTGATAGTGCTCAGACTGTGTCTATGTGTTTAGAATGTGACTGTGATAGTGCTCAGACTGTGTCTATGTGTTGTGTTTAGAATGTGACTGTGATAGTGCTCAGACTGTGTCAATGTGTTGTGTTCAGAATGTGACTGTGATAGTGCTCAGACTGTGTCTATGTGTTTAGAATGTGACTGTGATAGTGCTCAGACTGTGTCAATGTGTTGTGTTCAGAATGTGACTGTGATAGTGCTCAGACTGTGTCTATGTGTTTAGAATGTGACTGTGATAGTGCTCAGACTGTGTCTATGTGTTGTGTTCAGACTCTGACTGTGATAGTGCTCAGACTGTGTCAATGTGTTGTGTTTAGAATGTGACTGTGATAGTGCTCAGACTGTGTCAATGTGTTGTGTTCAGAATGTGACTGTGATAGTGCTCAGACTGTGTCTATGTGTTTAGAATGTGACTGTGATAGTGCTCAGACTGTGTCAATGTGTTGTGTTCAGAATGTGACTGTGATAGTGCTCAGACTGTGTCTATGTGTTGTGTTCAGAATGTGACTGTGATAGTGCTCAGACTGTGTCTATGTGGTGTGTTCAGACTGTGACTGTGATAGTGCTCAGACTGTGTCAATGTGTTGTGTTTAGAATGTGACTGTGATAGTGCTCAGACTGTGTCTATGTGTTGTGTTCAGAATGTGACTGTGATAGTGCTCAGACTGTGTCTATGTGTTTAGAATGTGACTGTGATAGTGCTCAGACTGTGTCAATGTGTTGTGTTCAGAATGTGACTGTGATAGTGCTCAGACTGTGTCTATGTGTTGTGTTCAGAATGTGACTGTGATAGTGCTCAGACTGTGTCAATGTGTTGTGTTCAGAATGTGACTGTGATAGTGCTCAGACTGTGTCAATGTGCTTAGAATGTGACTGTGATAGTGCTCAGACTGTGTCTATGTGTTGTGTTCAGACTGTGACTGTGATAGTGCTCAGACTGTGTCAATGTGTTGTGTTTAGAATGTGACTGTGATAGTGCTCAGACTGTGTCAATGTGTTGTGTTCAGACTCTGACTGTGATAGTGCTCAGACTGTGTCAATGTGTTGTGTTCAGAATGTGACTGTGATAGTGCTCAGACTGTGTCAATGTGTTGTGTTCAGAATGTGACTGTGATAGTGCTCAGACTGTGTCTATGTTTTTAGAATGTGACTGTGATAGTGCTCAGACTGTGTCAATGTGTTGTGTTTAGAATGTGACTGTGATAGTGCTCAGACTGTGTCAATGTGTTGTGTTTAGAATGTGACTGTGATAGTGCTCAGACTGTGTCAATGTGTTGTGTTTAGAATGTGACTGTGATAGTGCTCAGACTGTGTCAATGTGTTGTGTTTAGAATGTGACTGTGATAGTGCTCAGACTGTGTCAATGTGTTGTGCTTAGAATGTGACTGTGATAGTGCTCAGACTGTGTCAATGTGTTGTGCTTAGAATGTGACTGTGATAGTGCTCAGACTGTGTCAATGTGTTGTGTTCAGAATGTGACTGTGATAGTGCTCAGACTGTGTCTATGTGTTGTGTTCAGAATGTGACTGTGATAGTGCTCAGACTGTGTCAATGTGTTGTGTTCAGACTGTGACTGTGATAGTGCTCAGACTGTGTCAATGTGTTGTGTTCAGACTGTGACTGTGATAGTGCTGAGACTGTGTCAATGTGTTGTGTTTAGAATGTGACTGTGATAGTGCTCAGACTGTGTCAATGTGTTGTGTTCAGAATGTGACTGTGATAGTGCTCAGACTGTGTCTATGTGTTTAGAATGTGACTGTGATAGTGCTCAGACTGTGTCAATGTGTTGTGTTTAGAATGTGACTGTGATAGTGCTCAGACTGTGTCAATGTGTTGTGTTCAGAATGTGACTGTGATAGTGCTCAGACTGTGTCAATGTGTTGTGTTTAGAATGTGACTGTGATAGTGCTCAGACTGTGTCAATGTGTTCAGAATGTGACTGTGATAGTGCTCAGACTGTGTCAATGTGTTGTGTTTAGAATGTGACTGTGATAGTGCTCAGACTGTGTCTATGTGTTCAGAATGTGACTGTGATAGTGCTCAGACTGTGTCTATGTGTTGTGTTCAGAATGTGACTGTGATAGTGCTCAGACTGTGTCTATGTGTTGTGTTCAGACTCTGACTGTGATTGTGCTCAGACTGTGTCTATGTGTTGTGTTCAGACTGTGACTGTGATAGTGCTGAGACTGTGTCAATGTGTTGTGTTTAGAATGTGACTGTGATAGTGCTCAGATTGTGTCAATGTGTTGTGTTTAGAATGTGACTGTGATAGTGCTCAGACTGTGTCTATGTGTTGTGTTCAGAATGTGACTGTGATAGTGCTCAGACTGTGTCAATGTGTTGTCCTCAGACTGTGACTGTGATAGTGCTCAGACTGTGTCTATGTGTTGTGTTCAGACTGTGACTGTGATAGTGCTCAGACTGTGTCAATGTGTTGTGTTCAGACTGTGACTGTGATAGTGCTCACACTGTGTCAATGTGTTGTGTTTAGAATGTGACTGTGATAGTGCTCAGACTGTGTCAATGTGTTGTGTTCAGACTGTGACTGTGATAGTGCTCAGACTGTGTCTATGTGTTGTGTTCAGACTGTGACTGTGATAGTGCTCAGACTGTGTCAATGTGTTGTGTTCAGACTGTGACTGTGATAGTGATCAGACTGTGTCTATGTGTTGTGTTTAGAATGTGACTGTGATAGTGCTAAGACTGTGTCTATGTGTTGTGTTTAGACTGTGACTGTGATAGTGTTCAGACTGTGTCAATGTGTTGTGTTCAGAATGTGACTGTGATAGTGCTCAGACTGTGTCAATGTGTTGTGTTCAGAATGTGACTGTGATAGTGCTCAGACTGTGTCAATGTGTTGTGTTCAGACGGTGACTGTGATAGTGCTCAGACTGTGTCAATGTGTTGTGTTTAGAATGTGACTGTGATAGTGCTCAGACTGTGTCTATGTGTTGTGTTTAGACTGTGACTGTGATAGTGCTCAGACTGTGTCAATGTGTTGTGTTTAGAATGTGACTGTGATAGTGCTCAGACTGTGTCTATGTGTTGTGTTCAGACTGTGACTGTGATAGTGCTCAGACTGTGTCTATGTGTTGTGTTCAGACTGTGACTGTGATAGTGCTCAGACTGTGTCTATGTGGTGTGTTCAGACTGTGACTGTGATAGTGCTCAGACTGTGTCAATGTGTTGTGTTCAGACTCTGACTGTGATAGTGCTCAGACTGTGTCAATGTGTTGTGTTCAGACTGTGACTGTGATAGTGCTCAGACTGTGTCAATGTGGTGTGTTCAGACTGTGACTGTGATAGTGCTCAGACTGTGTCTATGTGGTGTGTTCAGACTGTGACTGTGATAGTGCTCAGACTGTGTCAATGTGTTGTGTTTAGAATGTGACTGTGATAGTGCTCAGACTGTGTCAATGTGTTGTGTTCAGACTGTGACTGTGATAGTGCTCAGACTGTGTCTATGTGGTGTGTTCAGACTCTGACTGTGATAGTGCTCAGACTGTGTCAATGTGTTGTGTTTAGAATGTGACTGTGATAGTGCTCAGACTGTGTCAATGTGTTGTCCTCAGACTGTGACTGTGATAGTGCTCAGACTGTGTCTATGTGTTTAGAATGTGACTGTGATAGTGCTCAGACTGTGTCAATGTGTTGTGTTCAGACTGTGACTGTGATAGTGCTCAGACTGTGTCTATGTGTTTAGAATGTGACTGTGATAGTGCTCAGACTGTGTCTATGTGTTGTGTTCAGACTGTGACTGTGATAGTGCTCAGACTGTGTCTATGTGTTGTGTTCAGAATGTGACTGTGATAGTACTCAGACTGTGTCAATGTGTTGTGTTCAGACTGTGACTGTGATAGTGCTCAGACTGTGTCTGTGTGTTGTGTTCAGACTGTGACTGTGATAGTGCTCAGACTGTGTCAATGTGTTGTGTTTAGACTCTGACTGTGATAGTGCTCAGACTGTGTCTATGTGTTGTGTTCAGACTGTGACTGTGATAGTGCTCAGACTGTGTCTATGTGTTGTGTTCAGACTGTGACTGTGATAGTGCTCAGACTGTGTCTATGTGTTGTGTTCAGACTCTGACTGTGATTGTGCTCAGACTGTGTCAATGTGTTGTGTTCAGAATGTGACTGTGATAGTGCTCAGACTGTGTCTATGTGTTCAGAATGTGACTGTGATAGTGCTCAGACTGTGTCTATGTGGTGTGTTCAGACTGTGACTGTGATAGTGCTCACACTGTGTCAATGTGTTGTGTTCAGACTGTGACTGTGATAGTGCTCACACTGTGTCAATGTGTTGTGTTCAGACTCTGACTGTGATAGTGCTCAGACTGTGTCTATGTGTTTAGAATGTGACTGTGATAGTGCTCAGACTGTGTCAATGTGTTGTGTTCAGACTGTGACTGTGATAGTGCTCAGACTGTGTCTATGTGGTGTGTTCAGACTGTGACTGTGATAGTGCTCAGACTGTGTCTATGTGTTGTGTTCAGACTGTGACTGTGATAGTGCTCAGACTGTGTCTATGTGTTCAGACTGTGACTGTGATAGTGCTCAGACTGTGTCTATGTGTTGTGTTCAGACTGTGACTGTGATAGTGCTCAGACTGTGTCTATGTGTTGTGTTCAGACTGTGACTGTGATAGTGCTCACACTGTGTCAATGTGTTGTGTTTAGAATGTGACTGTGATAGTGCTCAGACTGTGTCTATGTGGTGTGTTCAGACTGTGACTGTGATAGTGCTCAGACTGTGTCAATGTGTTTTGTTCAGAATGTGACTGTGATAGTGCTCAGACTGTGTCTATGTGTTGTGTTCAGACTCTGACTGTGATTGTGCTCAGACTGTGTCAATGTGTTGTGTTTAGAATGTGACTGTGATAGTGCTCAGACTGTGTCAATGTGTTGTGTTCAGACTGTGACTGTGATATTGCTCAGACTGTGTCAATGTGTTGTGTTCAGAATGTGACTGTGATAGTGCTCAGACTGTGTCTATGTGTTGTGTTCAGACTCTGACTGTGATTGTGCTCAGACTGTGTCTATGTGTTGTGTTCAGACTGTGACTGTGATAGTGCTCAGACTGTGTATATGTGGTGTGTTCAGAATGTGACTGTGATAGTGCTCAGACTGTGTCAATGTGTTGTGTTCAGAATGTGACTGTGATAGTGCTCAGACTGTGTCTATGTGTTGTGTTCAGACTCTGACTGTGATTGTGCTCAGACTGTGTCAATGTGTTGTGTTTAGAATGTGACTGTGATAGTGCTCAGACTGTGTCAATGTGTTGTGTTCAGACTGTGACTGTGATAGTGCTCAGACTGTGTCAATGTGTTGTGTTCAGAATGTGACTGTGATAGTGCTCAGACTGTGTCTATGTGTTGTGTTCAGACTCTGACTGTGATTGTGCTCAGACTGTGTCTATGTGTTGTGTTCAGACTGTGACTGTGATAGTGCTCAGACTGTGTCTATGTGGTGTGTTCAGACTCTGACTGTGATAGTGCTCAGACTGTGTCTATGTGTTGTGTTCAGACTGTGACTGTGATAGTGCTCAGACTGTGTCAATGTGTTGTGTTCAGACTGTGACTGTGATAGTGCTCAGACTGTGTCAATGTGTTGTGTTCAGACTGTGACTGTGATAGTGCTCAGACTGTGTCTATGTGGTGTGTTCAGACTCTGACTGTGATAGTGCTCAGACTGTGTCTATGTGTTGTGTTCAGACTGTGACTGTGATAGTGCTCAGACTGTGTCTATGTGTTATGTTCAGACTGTGACTGTGAATTGTGCTCAGACTGTGTCTGTGTGTTATGTTCAGACTGTTACTGTGAATTGTGCTCAGACTGTCTATGTGTTATGTTCAGACTGTAAGTGTTATAGTGCTCAGATTGTGTCTATGTGTTGTGTTCAGACTGTGACTGTGAATTGTGTTCAGACTGTCTCTATGTGTTGTGTTCAGACTGTAACTGTTATAGTGCTCAGACTGTGTCAATGTGGTGTGTTCAGACTGCGACTGTGATAGTGCTCAGACTGTGTCAATGTGGTGTGTTCAGACTGCGACTGTGATAGTGCTCAGACTGTGTCTATGTGTTGTGTTTAGACTGTAACTGTTATAGTGCTCAGACTGTGTCTATGTGTTCTGTTCAGACTGTGACTGTTATAGTGCTCAGATTGTGTCAGGTGCTGTCCACAACTATGGTGAGTTTGGCTCTCCATAATCGAACCTTGCAATATTACAAGAAGCACACAGCAAAGTGTCAGTCGTCTTTTTATTCCCATACAGGGGTCGGGCGCTAGTCTTGAACTGGCCCTGAACCATGGTTGGTTGATGGAGTCTTACGTCCTGGCAACATCTAAGGTCATATCAGGTCTGGTACCGACTTGTGACACTGAACACTCATGGCGAATTTATAGTGCTGCCCCACTGGGATACCAGGCCGCCATCACAATGACCTGATATCCCACTCAGTCACATTATCATGACACTGAGCCAACCAGTCCTTACCCTATCCTAATAATGCCGAGCTAAGAAGCGACAAGTATATATTTTTAAGTCATTGGTTTGACTCGACCAGGCTCGAACCCACGATCTACGAGTACGGGAGACGGATGCTCAACTCATTCGGCCATCCGGCCTGGTCATCCCTGAGCCATGTGTAATACTAATAGAGACCCCACCAGCTGAGTTGCAAAATACCCGAATAGAGTGGTTCCAGATTCTGCCGATAGATGTCACTAGCTTATCTGGAGGGGTGTAATACACCAGAAGAGAGCGGCAGTGAAATTCCAGAAGAAAAATACAATACAGTTATCTTGTTCTAGATATATTGCAAGGATAATAGTTTGAATCCTGTTGCGATATGAATATCTGAATATAATCAAGCATTTTTATTATTGTTCCAAGCATTCTTTACAGAGATATAGCATGTGAAATCATAGGCAGTCGGGAAATGTACCCGACTAGTGGTTCCAAATTCTACCGACAGATGTCACTAGCTTAAAGTTGCATAGTCCCATGAAAGCATTCAAAAGCAAAACCCGTATCTAGATTTGAACCCCCATATCCAACTTAGATACTGGTGCAGTTATTAAGCATTTGGTGCCACATAGAAGGATGTACTAAGCCAATTTAATAGAACATGTTACTGCTGAAGCCTATGGGATGAGAGTTTTGGCAAGCATGCCAAAATTAATGTTGTATGTTTTAACTTCAAATATCTCGTGAGTTAGTCATGTTAAAGCCAAGCTTCTTCAAACTAAAGTAATGTAGATTATACCAAAGACCCTATAACACTAAGACGGCTCACTCAGCCTGTACTGTGTAATCAAAATGATCAAACCCACCACTTGGTGCGCCTGCTGTTCTCTTGGTTAAACAGGTGCTATGTTATATGTATAAATGTATATATCAATGTGAAAGATGTGTGATGATGGCGATGCCGATGATGATGCTGATGATGATGGGTATTTGTGCATAGCAATTTCATATTGATGTGTATTCATACTTACCTATCTCATGTATAATATAATTGTATGTGTTTACATGTGAAACACCAACCAGCAGCCGGCTGATCAAACCCACCACAAGGTGGCACTGCAAAATTTACATTACCATTGTAGAAATAGGGAGCGAGCCGTCTTAGTATTATAGGGTCTTTGATTATACCGATCTACCTAATATATTTATCCCAGAAAATGACAGAATATCAAAATAATCGGATTATGCAACTTCAACTGGCGGGATCTATTATACCCTGCCCTAGGATAACTGGTCACTGACCAATGCTGGTTTGACCTTGCCCGACACTACCACCCCATTAAATAAAAGATCAACCCGTACTTGTAGGTGAGAAAGCCAACCCATTAGAAAAACTGGCGAACAATTTTGACATGGTGGGGAAATGAACTGAGTTGATACATTCTTAATTTAAGAAACAAAATATATTCTTTATGGGTTCGTAATTACGTGCTACTTTTGAGTTGAAAAATATAATAAAACATGTAGTTTAATCGATGTCGTTCTATTGCCGCCGTCTTGGCATTCTCTCCCATTTCACCAACTCTGTGCCGATATGAGTAGCCATTTGATACTGGAACTAGGGGTTCCACTTCCGGTTCCATACTAAAGCGGTTTTCGCCAGTATTTAGACTACGTTATCGTTCACCTTACTATAATGTATGGGGTGAATCTTTTGTCTACCACCCGGCAGTTGCCCTGTGTAGCCCGACTGAGAGCTGCACGCACCATGTGAACCAAAATGGACCAGTCCTTTTTTTTTAAATCTTTTTTTTATTTTTATTGAGGCTGTATTTATACTGTCCATAGCATGTAAGCCCGGGTACCCAGGCCTGTTTTCAATGCAGACCAGCTGTAGTTTTGGTGTTGTCTTACCAAGCAGTAGCTGCTGATAAGGTATTTGATTGTCTGCATTTCAGAAGCAGATAGATAGTCTGCTGGTATGTTTCGTCGTATTTTTGTTCAATTCTTATTACTATGTTAGTTATTTTCTTAAGGTTCTATGTTAGTGTTTTGGGGTTTTCTTGGGAAGAGTTTTCCCACTTCCTCATTATAACCTTAGATGTTGCCAGGATAATGTGACTGAGTAGGATATCATGTCATGGTGCAGGCAGCATGGTCTCCCAGTGGGGCAGCACTATGAATTCACCATGAGTGTGGCCTGTCACAAGTCGGTACCTGTCATGATATGACCATAGATATTGCTAGGATGTAAAACTCCAACAACCAACCACTAACCCACCATTGATTACTAGGATAGCGCAAGGGGCAGTGGAATGAGAAACATTGTACCTAGAGTGGACTTCGAACCCACACTTCTGCCATTCCGGTCTAGCGTCCTCACCACTAGTATTGCCAGGACGTAAAACTCAAACAGCCAACAAAAATGGCGTCGTGGGAACCACGGAAACTTCCTGGTTGCGACACGGGCAAAGTCCATGGTAACACCCAAACACACACCCCTACCTCCGACTGCACGGGCTTCCGTGGCACTCCGCCAGGTGGCGCCACCGTCACCCGATAACTGGGCCAGTCACGTGACTCTAAATGGACGCAGTATCCCACCGCCATCTGGGTAAACATCATGGCCGTAATCAATTAACACGACCCGAGCGACTCGGGTCACCCGAGTCGTCAGAATTTCAAATCAAACACTGCGAGTAGAGTCGACAAATACATGTGCCGTGTGCAAAACGATCCGACCCAAGTAACCCACCTCCTAGCTGGGGTTGGCTAGGAGCGATGACGTCACATTTGCGCTGGTAACGTCCTGCAGGATAACAGCTAGCAGTACCAGTCATACGTGTTTTTTAAAAAGAATAACTTAGATTAACGAAATAGAAATATAGCTAAACTAGGCCATCATAAAATACTTTAAACCCTATTTTGCTGTAGTTTTATCGGTTATTAAAAAAAAAAAAAAAAATTTCCACCCGAGTGCAGAGAAGCGTATTCGATTATTCGATCCGAGTCTGTAGGATGCGCCAAAAAGTTGCTCGGGTGACCCGAGTTGATTAATCGATTACGCCCCATAGCATTGTCACTCGAGGTCGTGCACGTGATGTCAACACTCAACGGTCAGCCATCTTGGATTAGCCCTCGTCAAAAAACACTGTTCCCCAAATTGTTGAGGCCAAACTGCTCAAAACAGTGACAAATAAACCAGCAAATCCGTAAATAAACACAATGTAAACAGATGCAAGCCTTTCATACGTAATCCAATATGGCCACCGGAAATTATTTCGTGACGTCATTACACCACCTCGACAGACGCCGCCAGTTAAGATAGTGCTCTCTATCGGCAGAATTTGAAACCACTCTAGCCGGGTCGTTTCCATAACTGCCTATGACTTCACATGCTATCTTCGTAAAGAATGCTTGGAAAAATAATAAATGCTCAGATATTCATATCGTAACAGGCATCAAGCTCTTATCCTTGTAATATATATTTTTTTAAAGACAACATTATTGTATTTTTCTTCTGGGTTTCACCGCCGCTCGAGTGACATCTATCGGCAGAATCTGGAACCACTCTAGTCGGGTACTTTCTGGCTTAACTGTCTCTGTCGTGGGGTATTATTTAGTTTTTATGAGAAACATTGCACCTAGAGTGGACTTCGAACCCACACTTCTGCCATTCCGGTCTAGCGTCCTCACCACTAGTATTATCTAGGCTGGCTGACGTAACCACCCTCCCGACGCGTACCTGCGTTTGTAGGTGAGTGCCCATGTAGGACGGAATGCACGCGGCACCACTCACTCTGGCCATATTCGATTAACACGACCCGGGCGACTCGGGTCACCCGATTTGCTAGAATTTCAAATCAAACACCGCGAGGGACTAGACAAAAACACATGCCGTGTGCAAAAAGGCCCGACCCCAGTAACCCACGTCCTGGTTAGGGGTGGCAAGGAACCATGACATCACATTTGCGCTGGTACCGTCCTGCAGGATAACAGCTACCAGTACCAGTCCTACATGGTTTTCTTTTGGTAATAACCCAAATTAATGAAATGAAAATATAACTAAACTATGCAATCATATAATACCTTAAATCCTATTTTGCTGTAGTTATATCGGTTATTACAGAAAAAAAAGGGTTTTGGATTAAGCCACCATTTTTTTCACCCCGAGCGTGGAGAAGAGTATTCGATTATTCAAACAGTCTGTAGGATGTGCGCATGCGCCAAAAAGTGGCTCGGGTGACCCAAGTTGATTAATCGATTACGCCTTCTGTTACAAGGAAGTATAGTCGTGTAGGCCGACATCGATTATATGTTTGATGTCCAATAGCCGATGATACAAATCAATGTGCTCTAGAGGCGTCGTTATATAAAACAAGCTTAATAAACTTTTGTAGCAGATGATCTTCGAGACTTTTTATTTATCTTTGTAGTGTAAATGTTATTAAACACATCATCATTGACACAAAATAACACAATGAACTTAAAGTTGTAAAGTTCAACGGATTTGAGCTTTGGTAATTTTTCTGAGATCAATATATAAAATTGATTGTTATGTAATCTACCTTATTTTAGTTTGAAGTAACGTTTATTTCAAATGGATAAGTTTTAGAGATATTAGATAAGTTTTGAGATATTTGAAGTGTAAACATGCTAAATTAATTGTGGCAACCTTGTCAAAACTCTGACCGCATAGACTTCAGCAGTAACAGATTCTATTCAATTGTCTCAGTATTCCCTTCTATGCGGCAACAAAGGCTGCATCAATATCCAAGTTAGATATGTAGAGTCAAATCTATGTCATTATTTTGGTTTTGAAAATGTTATGCTTCACCAGAGTATAGACCCCTTTCAATGTTTATAAACATGGTGTATGCGCGCAACTTGGCTGCAGAACGAAGGCACACTGACATTGAGTTTGCTGGTATGTGAGTGCAAAACGTTTATTTTATTCAAAATTAATAGAAATGCAGAACCCTAACCTTATAAATTTATTATAATCTGTTCGTTGAATATGTTTACTATATGTGTACCAAGCAGTTTGTTTCTGGGTGGTGTGGTATAAGAGATATTTAACTTTTTCAGAATGAAGATTGCTCACGGCCATTGACAATGCATTGAGTTTGCTAGTACACGCAGTGCAAAACGTCTATTTTATTCAAAATTAATAGAAATGCAGAACCATACCTTATAAATTTAATATAATCTATTCGTTGAATATGTTTTCTATATGTGCTCCAAGCAGTTTGTTTCTAAGTGGTGTGGTTTTAGAGATATTTCACTTTTTCTGTATGAAGATTGCTCATAGCCATTGAGTTTGCAGTGTGACAGTGTGTCGTCCTGCAGCCAAAAGGTTCACGCACTAACCTAGATACCTATGCTGACGTCATATGAAATAGGTCTATGCAGCTTTAACAAGAGAACCAGTGTAAATGACCCTTTAATAACGTTAACAGTGCGTACGGTTATCTGGAGCAGTGGTAGGCAGGGGACCAGTCTGCTACGTGACAGACGGAACCAGTTAACGTTAATGGCGGCGACAACACCAAGTACACGTGGCTCTATCTAATTGGTCGGTAAGAAATTGTCTCGTGGCCATCACTGGTTCTCTGTCTATACGGTCAGGTATCTTTTACACCACCCATCCCTTCTGTCACTTGTTTGTTTGTTTTACGTACTAGCAACATCTAAGGTTATATCAGGACGGGTACCTACCGACTCGTGACAGTGCGCACTCATGGTGACTTTATAGTGCTGCCTCACTGGGAGGCCAGGCCGCCAGCACCATGACCTGATATCCCACTCAGTCACATTATCCCGACACTGAGCCAACCAGCCCTTGCCCAACCCTAATAATGCCAAGCACCTCGGCTAGGAAGCGACAAGTATCAATTTTTAAGTCATTGTTTTGACTCGTCCAGGGTTCGAACCCATGAACTTATGGGTTTGGATCCGCCGATCTCCCTAAACAGGAGACGGACGCTCAAATCATTCGGCCACCCCGTCTGGTCCCCCTTCTGTCACAGCTTGGTCGGGTTAAAAGCAGTGTTTGCACCAAGACTGAAATAAAAATCCTACTTTTGTGCAACCAAAATCGTAGTTCTTCCTCATTCTGACATAGTTCTTTGGAGGAAACCCGCTGCCGCCACATAGGCTACTCTTTCCTATAAGCAGCAAGGGGTCGTTTATATGCACTTTCCCACAGATAGGACAGCACATACCACAGCCTTTGATGAACCAGTTGTAGACCACTGGTTGGAACGGAAAATAACCCAAACTGCAAATGTGTCCACCGCTCCACCAGTGCATCCGCTTGTGCTACAAATCATTACTTCGCAGTTATTTCTATTGAGCCCTGTACCATAATGATTCGCATTTTATTCTGCTAATAACTTTTTTAGGGTCCCAGTACACTGTTCAATAGCTAACAATCAGGCGTTGACACCCGGTTTTATTCGCTGGATAAATGGTTTTACCAACAGCAAAACTAATCCCTCGACCTGCTGCACGGAAAGCAGACGCTCTATTCACTCGGCTACCGGAATCGGTAGGGCTCAGGACATCCATGCGGAAGGTAGGGAGTTTGAATTCCAACCGAGTCAAACTAATTACTTATCACATTTACATTGCCTAGGACAAGGACTGGTTAGCACAGTGTCAGTATAACGTGATTGTGTGGGATATCGAGTCATGGTGCCAGCGGCCTGGTCTCTCAGTGGGGCAGCACTATAATTGACTGATTGGTGGTTTCTGTATGCCGGTTCGGCAGCATAGGACATATTCATGCCGAGAATTGTTTGTTTTTTTATTCAACCGTCGTTTTTAGTAGTTTTACACAGAATGCAAAAGCAGACAATCATTATGTGTCAATAGACACTCATAAATTTAAAAACTCACAATCATATAATTTGTGGTCAAGATAAATAACATTCTAAATCTAGTAGATGCAGCACTATAAAATCGCTAGGAGTGCACCTGTCACAAATCGGTACGCGTCCTGATCTGACCTTAGATGTTGCTAGGACATAAAAACACTAACAAACAAACTCACTCTACCATAGCAGACTGAGATGGTAGACATGACAGTGTGTGCCAGTGCCTGACTGGTTCGCTGGGCATGGCTAAATTTAGAGACGTCGTGCCTCACTGTATTATCTTCCTGCAGCAACCAACATGGCCGTTTGTTTGTTGTTGTTGTTTTACGCCCCAGCAACATCTAAGATCATATCAGGACGGGTGCTGACTTGTAACAGGGCGCACTCCTAACGACTTTACAGTGCTGCCCCACTGGTTGGTTGTTGATTTGACGTACTTGCAACATCTAAGGTCATATCAGGACGGCTACCGATGTGTGGCCATCGCAGAGGAAACCCACTGCCACCACAGACAGTAAAACCTCTCTAAATCGATCGACCAACCATGGGATGGACTTTAAAGGGACTATCTATACCTCATCGGGAAAACAAACGAACTTGGAATAGTTCAGATGTGTGCCACAGGGGTGGTGCATGCTTAGTACTGAACTTTTCCAATTGGCGGTGTGCAGGAGAGTGACCTAGATTGTTGTGACAATGGCTGGGTGAGTGGAGAGAAGGGAGGGTAAAACTGAGGTATTTTCAATCTTCTTTAGAGTAGTTCAATCAGGAAATATATTTGCGTAATGTAAAATATATGTTAGTACAATTACATTGCATAATTAATGAGAAACAGATATAGATGAAAAACCTTTTTTTTTTGTTGAATGTAAAAAAGGTTCTGGAGTGTATGGGGTTTGAACCCACACCACCAAACAACTTCAGATTACAAATCCAACACTCTAACCACTAGGCCACAGAGACCACACATAATTGCTATTCTCAGTTCAGCCTATTTGTGTATAGGACGTCACATATACAAGGTGTGCATATGTATATGTATGTGTATGTGTGCATGTTTGTTTTTTGTTGTTTTAAGTCCTAGCAACATCTAAGGTCATATCAGGACGGGTACCGACTTGTGACAGTGCACACTCATGGCAACTCTAGACTATAGTGCTGCCCCACTGGAATACTAGGCTGCCAGCACCATGACCTGATATCCCACTCAGTCACATTATCCTGACACTGAGCCAACCAGTCCTTGTCCTATCCTAATAATGTCGAACGCTAGACTAGGAAGCAACAAGTATCAATTTTAAAGTCATTGGTTTGACTCAACCAGGATTTGAACCCACGACCTACCAACACGGGAGACGGACACTCTAACTCATTCAGCCATCCCATCTGGTCATGTATAAATTTAATATAATCTATTCGTTGAATATGTTTTCTATATGTGTTCCAAGCAGTTTGTTTCTAAGTGGTGTGGTTTTAGAGATATTTCACCTTTTATCTCTGAGTATTGCTCATAACCATTGAGTTTGCAGTGTGACAGTGTGTCATCCTGCAGCCAAAAGGCGCGCGCACTGACCTAGACACCTATGCTGACGTATTATGAAATAGGTCTATAACACTCCTCTAACCCCCTCCTGTAAATTAAGAAGAAAAGCTTAAAGAATTAGGTACATTCATCATATTAAAGCTGCACAGCCGCTGAAAATATCAAATTTCCATTTAGATTTGATACTACATATCGGACTTGGATACTGGTGCACTTATTAAACATTTGTCACCACATTGAAGGGAATACTGATACAATTTAAGAGAACCAGTTACTGCAGCACCCTAGGGTGTCAGAGTTTTGGTGTGCTTGCCAACATTAATTTTGCATGGTTGTACTTCAAATATCTCAAAAGTTAGCCATTTATAATAAAAGTTACTTCAAACTAAAGTAAGGTAGGTTATAGCGATCAATCTAATATATTTATCTCAGATTACAGAAATTCAAAACCATCGGACTATGCAACTTTATGAATTTAAAAAGTGTCAAGTCTACCTGCACAGGCTTCAACATGGAGCAAAACATGATGACGCCAGCCACGGACACACGATCAGAAAATAGGACTCAGCAGAAAGGTCAAGACCCAGGTCCGAGGTTCCACTCTCAACGGGCCACCTGCCTTGTGTGTCTGAGCGCCTCCTGTGGTTGTGGTTGTGGTTGTGGTTGTGTGTGTGTGTGTGTGTGTGTGTGTGTGTGTGTGTGTGTGTGTGTGGGTGTCTGTGTGTGGGTGGGTGTGGGTGTGGGTGGGTGTGTGTATTTAGGTGTGCGTGTGCGTGTGCGTGTGAGTGATTGAGTGTGTGTGTGTGTGCGCATGCGTGTGCGTGCCAATAGAAGATTGTCGATGAGCCACTCTCCTCTCCTCTCTCTACCGAGTCTTGATATCCTTATGCAAAGTGTCCAATTCAGTCAACGTCCTAGTCCTGCAGGAACCAGAGACGATCAACATTTCGCTGCTTCTCAGCTCCAAACTCTCCTCATATGCACTATCTCAAGAATATGCACTATCTCAAGAACTCCCGACTCTCCACAGAGGCGCTGACTCAATCAAGTCTTTTCAGCTTCAATCGTTATTTTGCGGCGAGTTTGTTGACATCCGCGATCGCCGACTGTCGGAGCTCGAGTCAGCTTGTCAGGCAGTGTCTTCGCCAAACGGCAGCGGATTCTGCGCGCCAAGCACCGCTGACGTCATCGGGTCACGTGGTTGTTGTGTAAGTCGTCTGCAAACTGTAAGGAGTGTCCATGGCCATGTCACTCCAAACACAAGCCCTGTCGATCTGCAGCACACTGCCTGAACGCGGCTCCTCCCGCCCCTGCTCCCCGCCCCTGCTCCCCGCCCCTGCTCCCCGCCTCCCCGCTACCCGCCTCGCGCCGCCGCGTGATTATGGTGGGTATAACCACGCTAAGTTGGCGCGCGGCCAAGTTTACAGTGGCACTCCTGTCCCGCGTTCAGGGTCCGTCTCGGAGGCGTCTCGGAGATGGCCCTGATGTCATGCTAGTCTGAACGGCAAAAGCAGTTTGTTGTCTCGAAAATGGCTGCCCCCATAGGCGGCAGCCATTTGCAATGGAAAATTTGCACTGTGATTGGCTGAAACCACTGAATACGCCGGCCATTTTCGAGGCACTTTTTGTCTCCTATCTGAAAAGGGAGCGTCTCTGAGACGCACCCTGAACGCAAATAGGCCAAAAAGCATCGCGGAGACGTCTCCATAGCACCTCTGAGACGCACCCTTAATTTGTTGGGGAGTTCACGTCAGAGCAACATCTATGGTTATATCAGGACGGGGGAGGGAAACGTAGGTCAGGCGGTAGCGCCTACCTGTGAAGGTGTGGGTCATCAGATCGATCCTGCTCAGTAGACACATTTGCAGTTTGGGTTATTTTCCGTTCCAACTAGTGGTCCACAACTGGTTCATCAAAGGCTTTGGTAAGTGATGTCCTGTCTGTAGGAAAGTGCATATATAAGACCCATTGCTGCTTATCGGAATAAGTAGCCTATGTGAAGGCAGCGTGTTTCCTCCAAAGAAATCTGTCAGATTAGCCGATGATAAAAATCAATATGCTCGAGAGGTGTGGTTAAATAAAACAAACTTTATATCAGAACGGGATGATTGGTCAGTTGGTTGTTGGAGTTTTACATCCTGGCAACATCTAAGGTCATATCAGGACGGGTACCGACCTGTGACAGTGCACACTCATGGCGACTTTATAGTGCTGGCCCACTGGGAGACCAGGCCGCGAGCACTGTTACATGATATCCCACTCAGTCACATTAATCTGACACTGACCGAACCAGTCCTTGCGCTATCGTAAAAATGCCGAGCGCCTGACTAGCAAGCAACAAGTATCAATTTTTAAATCATTGGTTTGACTCGACCAGGGTTCGAACCACGATCTACCAAATAAAAATGGGGAGCAGCCCATGCTGTATATTGTACAACATGGGTACTATAGATTAGTGCATGAAGAAGGAGTCTCCTGTAGCAAATACATGGAAACCAAATATGTGGTAGCCAGTTTCAGAGAATGACCCTGAACTCCGAGAGAACCTCCTGTGTGGTTCGATCTGAGGCCTCAGTCATCAGTCTGTCTATTTCCAAATTGTCCACAGTCAATGCAATTATTGTCTGGCCTGTGTCTGGTAACCAAGAGAAACAACACCGCAGCCAAGATCTCGCAAGCACAATTTGCGAATTGGGCAGCCAGGACTTCGTTCATACTGACGTAAAGCTGCATAGTTCAATGAAGTATCAAATTGACAAAACCAAAACAATTACATATGTTTGATTCTGCATATTTAACTTAGATATTGATGCACCTATTGAGCATATATTGTCACATAGAAGAGAATGCTGAGGCAATTTAATAGAACCTATCACTGCTGACGTCTATGGTGTCAGAGATTTGGCATGTTTGCCAAAACTGATTTTACATATTTGTATTTCAAATATCTCAAAACATAGCCATTTAAAATAAAAGTAACTTCAAACTAAAGTAAGGTAGGCTACGAATACGACAAACAATTTAATATATTTATCCCAGAAAAATGGCAGAAGCTGAGAACCATTGGACTATGGAACTTGAAGAAAGCAGGCCAGTTCATGTTTGCCCGATGTTTCTCCATCTATCCTAGGTAGCATGACTCACGTCATATACCGTATATTGTTTGTTATTGTACCATAACCGAAACCTTCATCCTGTAACAACCGGAAATGCCTAGTTTCCATATACACAGGTAGGAGGCGCCACCTGAGATAACAATTATAAATATATATCCAGTGTGTGTGGCGCGAGAGAGGGGGGGGGGCACCCAAACACAACTCCCCGATAGCGGGGGGGGGGGGGGCACTCCACCAATGCGCCGATGGAGGAAGTAGCAAAGTATATATGTTCCCCATCATTTATACTTGTATAATGCGTTATACATGCATATATATATAAATATATACAGATGAACCTCAATCCAACGGACACCGATGCAACGGATTCCGGATCCAACGGACACAATCCGCTAGAGTGAGCTAGGCTCCCACACATGTGTAATGCATACTCACACATATGCATACTCATTCACACATACAAATATACCCACATAGTGCCATGCACACATAGTGCCATGCACAGAGCCATGCAGGTTTGTTTGTTAAAATTTAACATCCTAGCAACATTTAAGGTCATATACCTATAGATAAAGCAATTTTGTCGCTGCAACAGACAAACAGCTTTAACGGACAACTGCTCCCCCCTATTAGTCCGTTGGATCGAGGTTCATCTGTATATATAGTTTATTACATCTGTGGAAACAAATTCCTCCTGTGTGAGTGCCGCAGGGGGGGCACCCCGTTGCGGTTGTGGTTGTGTGTGTGTGTGTGGGTGTCTGTTTATGTGTCCCCCCCCCAGCGCCCCTGGGGGGGGGGGGACTCCACTAATGCGTCAAATCAGGAGGAAGGTAATAAATAATAGGACACTCATTCCCCTCCGAGCATTTATACTTGTATAATGCTCTATACATTACATTTATTTATATATAAGGTGCAGGATACGCTTGTAATGCTAATTCAGGCTTGCACCATATGGGTTGAGTATTGATTGTTATTTGATCTGTGACCTTACAGAGTTTATCCCAGGAAGATTCTGAAGGATCTGCTTAGACTTGGTATTGGTGGCATGTAAAGGCTGAGGCCTGGCAGGCACCTGCTCGTGGGTATATTGCAGCTTTGCCAATGTGTAGTTTCTAAATTATTAATTTGTGTCCGCTGGTTCCAGACGCAAGCCTGGCGTTTGTTTCTTATGTGTTTGTTGTTTTATGTCCTAGCAACATCTAAGGCCATATCAGGACGGGTACCGACTTGTGACAGTGCGCACTCATGGCGACTTTATAGTGCTACCCCACTGGGAAATCAGGCTGCCAGCACCATGACCCGATATCCCACTCAGTCACATTATCCTGTCACTGAGCTAACCAGTCCTCGCCATATTTTATTAATTTCAAGCGCCTGGCTAGGAAGCGACAATGATCAATTAAAAGTCATTTGTTTGACTCGACCGGGATCCAAACTCCTGACCTTCCGCACGCGAGGCCCGCGCTCTGCCAATTAGGGCACCACGCCCGGTACAAGTTGGCGCCGGCCGGAAGTGTGGTGAGGGGTACCTTTGAGTTCACTTAGAACTCACATAGGCACAAGGAGTTAGATAAGCAAACTCATTGTCTGTTGTTTTTTGTCCTAGCAACATATGAGGTCATATCAGGACAGGCACTGATTTGTAACAGTGTGCACTTATGGCAAACTTATAGCGCTGTCCCATTGGGAGACCAGGCCGCTGGCATCATGACCTGATATCCAAAACAGTCACATTATCCTGATACTCTCCTAACCATTCCTTGTCCTATTCTAGTAATGCTGAGTGCCAGACTAGGTAGCGATATGTGTCAATTTTATAAGTCATCAGCTTGACTCGGCTGGGATTTGAACTCCCGACCTTCCACACGGGAAGCCTGCAATTGATTCGGCCACCACGTCCAGTCACCAAACTCGCCAACAACTAGCTAGGGTTACCTGGACACCAACACTGGTATCTCGGAAGTGATGTATTATCGCCTGTCATGGAGGTGATGGAAATGGGAAATACTGCTACTGGAGCAGCATTCGAACCCCCAGTGCTAGTGTCCTAACCGCTACACTATCTAGGCTCCCTGATGCAATCACCCTATCCACACAACCAGACGGGATGGCCGAATGAGTTGCATGTCCAACTCCCATGGGTTTGTGGGTTCGAACCCTGGTCGAGTCAAACCAATGACATACAAATGTATACTTGTCGCTTCCTAGCCAGGTGCTTGGCATTATCAGGATAGGGCAAGGACTGGTGGCTCAGTGTCAGGATAATGTGACTGAATGGGATATCAGGTCATGGTGCTGGCGCCCTGATCTCGCAGTGTGGCAGTACTATAAAGTCACCATGAGTGTGCACTGTGACAAGTCAGTACCCGTCCTGATATGACCTTAGACATTGCTAGGACGCAAAACAACAAACAAACAAAAAACCCTGTCCACACCTACCTGTCTATGTGGCTCCTTGCCTGAGGTCAGTGGAGATTACTATACCCCCGATAAGATATCTCTAATCTTATTGGGCCGTCCTGATATGACCTTAGATGTTGCTAGGACGTAAAACAACCACAAACAAACAAACTAATCTTATTGGGTGATAGATAATATAGATCACTTATGAGATGCCAGTATTTTCTGCATAGATCTACTATTACTATCCAATTTTAACACACCATTCCAGAAAAGCTGTTACTCCCCCCACAAAGATGCCGACAGGTCTCCCATAAACAGGCAGAGGTGACTTTCTGTGAAAACGCGGATATTCTCTCATGAGCTTAGCATTGACAGGGGTTCGCAGAATAATAGCGGAAGTTAGATTTCAACCTGTACTCTCCGAGCGCTATCCTATCTCCATTCCACAAATCAGTCAATACATACTACACCTATCCTCATACTCATAGAGAATTCAAATGTCATTGTTGTCACCTATTATCACCCACCTCGCTCTAGATTTCCAGTTGTTCCCTCCGAAATCACTATCACCCCGGACAACTTTCGGTCGGGTTGATAATATATACACAGAAAAACCTCTCTAAATCGACTGACCATGGGACCGACTTAGGTCCATTTAGGGAGGTGGTCGGTTTAGGGAGTTTTTGTTGTTGTTACAATGGTATTGTATGGGTGATCGTGTGGGATCCAAATAAAGCGATCGATATTAGGGAGTGGTCAATCTGTGGAGGTGATCGGTTAGAGAGGTTTTACTGTATATAGAACAACACAGCGTGTGCTAGCTGTGCTTGGATGCATGCTAATGCTTCGAAACCGGAAATGCTTCGTCTCCCTGGGCTGTAAGAGCCCGGTGGCTACAGCCTGAGGTAAAATAAATAAATATATAAATACATATATATAAAACAAACAAAAAACGGTACAAGGTAACACAGACGGACTATCATTTCCAGAGAATAAGATTTTTAAATACGCAAAAAGCCGGAGGGGTGGGCGGGGTAAGACATTCGAAGGAACCAGCACCAAGTTAGCGCATTTTAAATCATTCCACTTAATTAATTAATGGTTTGACAGAACCCCTCCCCAAACAAAATAATTAAAAAAACACAAATTAAAAACGCACACACACATAGAATGATACATACACACGCATTTTGCTGTATGTGCTGATTTGAGGCTTTACGGTATCGCGTATGTGTGTGTTGAGTGATGGGTTTACGGTACACGGTCTGAGTGAGTACCGAGTTGTGGGGTTTATAGGGTTTACGATACATCATCTCAGTGAGTACCGAGTTGTGGGGTCTATGGTGTTTACGGTACACGGCCTGAGTGAGTGCTGAGTTGCGGGGTTTACGGTACATGGTCTGAGTGAGTACCAAGTTGTGGGGTTACAGGGCGAACGGTACATGGTCTGAGTGAGTGCTGAGTTGTGGGGTTTACGGTACATGGTCTGAGTGAGTGCTGAGTTGCAGGGTTTACGCTACCTGGTCTGAGTGAGTGCTGAGTTGCAGGGTCTACGCTACCTCATCTGAGTGAGTACCGACTTGTGGGATTTACGGTACATGATCTGAGTGAGTGCTGAGTTGCAGGGTTTACGTTACATCATCTGAGTGAGTACCGAGTTGCAGGGTTTACATTACACGGTCTGAGTGAGTGCTGAGTTGCAGGGTTTATGTTACATCATCTGAATGAGTACCGAGTTGTGGGGTTTACAGTACACAGTCTGAGTGAGTGCTGAGTTGCGGCATATATGGTACACTGTCTGGGTGAGTGCTGAGTTGCAGGGTTTACGGCACACGGTCTGAGTGCTGAGTTGCAGAGTTTACGGTACATCATTTGAGAGAGTACCGACTTGTGGGGTTTACAGTACACAGTCTGAGTGAGTGCTGAGTTGCGGCGTGTATGGTACACGGTCTGAGTGCTGAGTTGCAGGGTTTACGGCACACGGTCTGAGTGCTGAGTTGCAGAGTTTACGATACATCATTTGAGAGAGTACCGACTTGTGGGGTTTACGGTACACAGTCTGAGTGAGTGCTGAGTTGCGGCGTGTATGGTACACGGTCTGAGTGCTGAGTTGCAGGGTTTACGGCACACGGTCTGAGTGCTGAGTTGCAGAGTTTACGGTACATCATTTGAGAGAGTACCGACTTGTGGGGTTTACGGTACACAGTCTGAGTGAGTGCTGAGTTGCGGCGTGTATGGTACACGGTCTGAGTGCTGAGTTGCAGGGTTTACGGCACACGGTCTGAGTGCTGAGTTGCAGAGTTTACGGTACATCATTTGAGAGAGTACCGACTTGTGGGGTTTACGGTACACGGTCTGGGTGGCGTGATTGCCGTCGCTGAGGTTGGGGAATCCCCGATCTCCCGAGTGCCGGCCCATCCCCGACATTCCTGCCCAGTGAGTCAGCCACGGCGACCGGTGTATAACCAGATCAGGCGATACGCACAGAAACCACACAACCCCCTCCCACCGCACACGTGACAAGGAGCCCCCCCCCCCTCACCCCCACCCTCCCTCCCCTCCCTGCTGACTTCACCCTGTGGGAGGAAGCCTCACCGCCCGCCGCACCCAAATAGTGCTGATACCAATGGTTGTTGTAACTATAATTTATTCATTGAATAATCTTTTGTCAGCGCTGTGGCACTGGTCTTCCGACCATGTGACAATAGTTATTTACTATGTATTTATATATATGCATATGTAGTCAGATATTGTCATATGCATATGTAGTCAGATATTGTCATCAGCAGCTACCTCAAGTCATATTGTTAATTCAAAAAGAAAGGTTTGTTTTATTTAACTACATCTCGAGATGTTCTTATTATATTATTCATTCCAAGACTTACATATGGCATGGTTTGAAAATTCACAAATGAGATAGTAGTTATATGTTGTAGTATACATTAACATTTTGTATGGCAATGTATCTAGTCTACCAAACTAATAAAACCGACATCGGATCTATGCCGTCCCATTTCAACGATTGGTATGACGTCATGATACTGGTTTATATATTTAAAATTGCTTAGTCCGATGGTTTTGAGTTTCTGTTATTTTCCTAAATAAATATATTAGGTTAATCGTTATAATCTACCTTGCTTTAGTTTGAAGTAACTTTAATTTGATATGGCTAACTTCTGAGATATTTGAAGTGCAGCCATGCAAAATTAATGTTGGCAAGCACGCAAAAACTCTGACACCATAGGCTTCTGCAGAAACAGGTTCTAGTAAATTGTTTCAGTATTCCCTTTTATGTGGTGACAAATGCTTAATAACTGCACCAGTGTCTAAGTTTTTTTTTTTTTGGTCCATTAGTTGTTTAAGCAGGGGAAATTTCAGTCATAGACGACTGGTCTTCCTCATTCCACTGCTGGTCGATAGAAAGCCCGAGCCTACACTTTTACCGACCCAAGGGATTTTTAACCTCCCACACAACATAGACATGGTATGAGAGCAACCGGCCTTTGATGACGCTGTAAGTTATACACAGCGGTGGAAATCCAAATTGGCAGAGCTGGGGGCATGGGGAATCGAACCGCCGACCCTCAGATTAGGAGTCTGACCTAGAAAAAAGTCAGACACTCTAACCACTCCGCCACAGAGAATGCCAGTTAAATGTGTAGAATCAAATTTAGATAATTGTTTTGGTTTTGAAAAATTGATGTTTACATCGGACTATACAGCTTCAAATAGACTTAAAATGTCTGTTCTTACTGATCAAAATAATTATGGTTTAAAAGCTAAGTTTATTTAAATAAGTTCTTCATAGCCCTCATATGCGCTTAGGGTGCTTTTAACTCAAGCCCCGATTTGGACAATATCTGTTTTTATAATAACACGCATGGGCTAAAAAAAACTAGTTCCTGTCTTGACTAAGCAGATTACATCAGATTCTTACTTTAAAAAAGACACACGCCTTTAAAAAAAACCCACATAGACCACTAACGAAAAACCCACCAAAAAACCCACCAAAAAGCCCATACATACATACATACATACAGACATACATACATACATACATACATACATACATACATACATACATACATACCATAGCTGCCAACATTTGAAAGTGGAAAAGAGTAATCTTTTTCATGTGAACTGCGACATTATGGCCGTAATCGATTAACATGACCCGGGCGACTCCAGTCACCCGAGTCATCAGAATTTCAAATAGAACACTGCGAGTGGAGTTTACAAATACACGTGCCGTGTGCAAAACAACCCGACCCCAGTAACCCACCTCTTGGCTGGGGTTTGCAAGGAGCGATGATGTCACATTTGCGCTGGTAGCGTCCTGCAAGATAACAGCCACCGGTACCAGTGATACATTTGTTTTTTTGGTAATAAAATAGATTAATGAAATGGAAATATCACTAAACTATGCCATCATAAAAATATTTAGATCATATTTTGCTGTAATTATATCGGCTATTAAAAAACTAATAAAAGGGCTACCATTTTTGTCACCCCGAGTGAGGAGAAGCGTATTCGATTATTCGACCCGAGTCTGCAGGATGTGTGCATGCGCCAAAAAGTGGCTAGGGTGACCAGAGTTGATTAATCGATTACGCCCATTGTGTGAATCATGAAATATTGTCCACAGTGCACATTTTCATACACTAACACATAAACCACAACATTTGTTCATGTTTATTAAAGTTGCACGGTCTGATGAAATATAATTTTGTCAAAATTAAAAAAGCTACTTACATTTGATCCTATATATCCAACTTAGATACTGGCGTATTAGCCAATGCACTAAGGCACATGTGTAGACTGCTGTAAGATAGCCAAAATAACCCCACTCCACAAAGGGGGGGGGGGGGGAAACAAACCCTGGGTAACTATAGACCGATCTCTATACTACCACTACCTGGTAAACTAATTGAAAAAGTAATGCATAGACATGTTATGGACCACCTAAACGAACACAAAGTACTAAACAGCAAACAAGGCGGATTCAGAAAGAAACACTCGACAATAAAAATAATGGATAACTTAATAAACGATATATCTAACAATATCAACAAAAAGAAACTAGTGGGTGCAGCATTCATCAACTTCAGCAAAGCCTTTTGACATGGTGGACCACACTATCATAATTGGGTCGTTCTCAGAAACTGTGTACTACTTGAGGTAGTCTACTTGAAATGCATATTTCAAAGAAACCCATTATTGGAGTGTCAATATTTAGATTTGATCATTTAGCCCAATAATGTGGGAGATATTTTAAATCAAAAGTAAATGTTAACATTGTGTATAATGTATCTTATTGGGATGGATGTAGCTAAATAAATAGAAAATTACATAACAAATTTGTGACATTGTCAACAGCATTGAAAATAAAGTGTCACACACTTAATGAAAACCTCTGAACAACAGCATATTTCAATTCAAATGGTCATATACAATGCCTTCATTAAATTGAAGACATCTATTTCTAAACAAATTATCAAAATTATGAAATGGTTAACCTTTTCTGGAGTCATTATTAACATCGTAACATTTTGTTTCCACTTGCAAGTACTATGAAACTCTGTATCAAACACTGAGTAGAGATACAGTACAGGAACTATTTTCACCATTTGACACTCTATGCATGGACGGAGTTATGGTATAGTAACATATAAATCCTGAAATTGCCCCATAACATTGAAATTTGTGCCAAACATTTGTTTAAAATGGTTGATTCCACTTGGACTGTTACCGTGTTAATATTTTTCTGTTTTTCTCTTTAATCATCACAAATAAGACAAAACCATAGCAATGAGGTTTCAAATTATTATTACTACTGTTTATAAAGGAAGTAGCATGTGAAATGTCCTAAAAAATGTCAAGCTTTGTGTGGAAAATATTTGATTTGGGAGTTAAATTGGTTTCCATGCTATACTGATATTTACTGGATGTGAGCATCATTTGACTACTTAAAGATGTCAGAATATGTTTATTTTCAATTCCTCAAATGCAAATGGACATACACATTGAGGGAGCTTGCATATAGGACGGTGACAGCATTTTGATTTTGTGGTACTGATGTCACAGTATTGGTACACAACTTCTGAGAACGACCCAATTAGCAAGCGATCCCAAATGGGAATAACAGGAGTAACAGGGAAATGGCTAACAAGCTACCTAGAAAATCGGAAACAATGCACCACAGTAAATGAGTCCATATCAAATGAGGAAAAAATAAACTGTTGGGTATCTTAGGGGTCAGTCCTAGGTCCACTTCTTCTCCGCATATACATAAATGATCTAAACAACTGGGTGGACATTGATAACACCCAGCTATATGCAGATGATACTGTGGAATACACCGCAGGGAAATCAACTGAAGAAATAGAAACAAAACTGAACCAAATACTAACAAAACTGACTGAGTGCTGCAACCTAAACAACATAACTATAAATAGCAGTAAATCAAAAACAGTACTATTTGGTACAAGACTAACCAGTAATAATACTATAAAGTTTCTCCTGGGAAACAGGGAGTTAGAGCAGGTAGACAGCTACAAATACATGGGAGTGGATCTAGACAGACACCTAAGTTATGACCTCTGCATAACACTATAAAAAAAGCAAACCACAAAATATGGCTCCTGGCAAAATTAAGACCCTACATGACTGAAAACATGGTAATTAAAATATATATGGGTATGATCCTCCCCTACTTCAACTACGGTGACGTAGTCTACATGGGAGGAAATACCAAACTTCTAAACAAACTGTAAAGTCGACGGCTGGCAGTTTGAGTGGTGTAGATAGGCTAATAGGAAATCACTACAGGCAAGGAAGGAAAGTAGATATAGAGTGAAAGGTAGGAGAGTGAGACTCCTTCATTTATTGTATATATAGTTTTAGGAAACAAGATGGTGCTCATCACATGATCAAATCTTCCAATCACTAACAGGCATTCTTCTATCCACCAATGAGGGTTCAATACCAAGGCATGGGCCCCGATACTACTGACAGAAATGAGTAACACCAAAATCTATGAGAGGAGTGTACTCGCCATGGCAGCACATGCCTGGAATAAGCAAAACACAAAACAACAGGCAATCCATAACCTTGACCACTACAAAAAACTACTAAAGGCCCTGTCACATTACGGCGTATGGCGGGAGCGTATTGAAAACCTACGTAGGTCCTGCGCGTGACAGCCTATGATGACCTTTGGTGACCTTTCGGGTGGTTTTGAGCGTATGTGGAACCTATGAGGAGCGTACGAGGAGCGTATGAGTAGCGTATGAGTAGCGTACGAGTAGCATACGCGTAGCGTATGCGTAGCGTATGAGCATATGAGTAGCATATGAGTAACCTAAGCAGAACCTATGCTTAGCGTATGCAAAGCGTATCTTATCTTAAGTAAACTGAATAATTAGTGTTCAATATTTGTGTGGCATCCAGAGTAGGATGGTCCAAACATGTGTTCCAACCACTATCAAAAGTGACTACCTGTTAGGAAGCAGTCTCCATATGAAATATGAAGAAATGGGACGGTGCAAACATGTACACACACACCCACTACACACACATGTACCTAGATGTTATCCTACATATCGACCTTAGTTTTTTATTATTATTATTATATAATACCATATTGGGGGGTTTGTGACCTAGGGGTCACTGGCTGCAGAACTGCAGCATTAATAAAAACGGCGGACCTGTTAGGAAGCAGTCTCCATGAGAAATATGAAGAAATGGGACGGTGCAAACATGTAGGACGGTGCAAACATTAAACCTGCATGTGCATGCTTCCTACATGTTTGGACCGTCCTACATGTTTGCACTGGCCCATTTCTTCATATATCATATATGGAGACTGCTTCCTAACAGGTAGTTGCTTTTGATAGTGGTTGGAGCACATGTTTGGACCGTCCTAAATACAAAAAATACAGTCCGGTACCTGTCGGATTGACCCGTCTCAGCTCGATGTCGAGACCTATGGCATACGCTTTAAATATGCTGTGCATATGCTAGGAGTACGCTCCCATACGTAACTCGTAGGTTATGCGTACGCTAATACGCTAGAGATAAACTAGAGATACGCCGGTGACGCAAGTTGAGCGTATGAAAAACCTATGCCGGGGTACCCCTAGCGTACGAGGAGCGTATGCCGGCGTGTGAGGAACGTATGCCGGCATATGAGTAGCGTATGAGCAGCGTATGGGCCATACGCCCTCATAGGTCGAGATTTTTTGAGCATGCACAAAAAAATGTGGACGGACGGATTTATGAAAGCGTATGGTGGCGTATGCCTCATAAGCCGGCATCTGGCGGCGTATGAGTAGCGTATGAGTAGCGTATGCATAGCGTATGAGTAGCGTATATGGTGTATGCCGATGTATATGACGTAACGCGCATACGCCGCCATACGCTCCCGCAAAAACCCCTAATGTGACAGCCCCTTTAAGAAAGAAATTACTTCCCAACAGAACAAAAATCACACCTGCCCCTGAGCACAGCCAAAAAAATGGTAGATACGAAAAGAAAATATGGACACTAGCCCCCCTAAGCACTAAGGACATCAGAGAAACCATCACCACATGGGGTAGTCCACCTGGGTAGCCACGGTTGTGTGTCCCACTCTGGTACTATCAGTACTGCGTGTGAGTGATCCATCCTGATCTTCCTGGCCACTCTGCTGATAATGCTGAATGGTGGGAATATGTAATAAAATGTATTATTCCAAATCAGAGAGAACGCATCAACTCACCAGGCTTCTGGTTCTGGATGCCACAACACATATTTGGGTAACTTTTTGTTGTTTCGTGATGCGAGCAAATCACCTTGTGGTTTGCCCCATTTGTTACAAATGTAATCGAAAATATCCTGACTTAATGACCATTCTAAATGGTCATAAAAATGTTGACTTTTCCTGTCAGCCAAAGTATTTTGACTGCCTGGAATATGCGCTACTGTTAGCCATATATCGTGTTCCTCTGCCCAGTCCCAAATTAGTTTGGCAAAATGGTTACATGGTTTGGAATGAGTCCCTCCCATATTACGTATGTACGCCATGGCTATCGTATTATCAGTTAATACCCATACATGATTTTTGGGTAAGTGCACTAGACTACGTAAACCTAAATAAATAGCTCTAAGCTCTAGTATCTTTATGTGATCAGAGATTTTATCTTCCATCCACCGACCCCCGGTTGCCTGTTGATCCCTATGAGCCCCCCCATCCTTCTAGTGGTGCGTTCGTCATAACCGTGGTGTTTGGTTCTCCCATTCTAATTGGGTTAGGTTTGATTGATTGATTGGTGGTTGCTTTACACCGTGTCGGCAGCATAGGCCATATTCACGATGAGAAATGTTTGTTTTTTGTTCAAACCATCGCTTTTACATGTAAAAGCAGACAATCAATTATGTGCCTATAGACACTCATTAAATTAGAAAGCTCACCATCATGTATTTGTGGTCAAGGGAAACAAATTCCCATAGAAAAAGAAAAGTTTTATTAATAATTGATAGAATCTATTTAGTAAACTATATGAGGTGGTACAGTCCAGCTGCCCTCAAAAAGGCTCAAATGTTTTCCTGTTTTACCTTAGTAAAAAGGTCATGCATACTGTCTGCAGTGTAGAACTGTTGGCGCAGGGCCAAAAAATCAATGCAACTTAGTCAAATGTGTTTGAGTTGGGTTAGGTGAATTATCAATGTGTGAAAACCACTACATAATATCCTGTATGCCTTCTGGCGAAATTGTCATAGGTCTATCAAAATTCCCTTTAGTGTGAGCCAACGCTAAGTTCTTATCGATTTCTAGCGATTTGATATGAGCTTTGTCGTATAGAATAGCAGGGGCATAGGCTATCACGATTCCTATCAATATTGCGACTTGCCTTATCTTTGGTTTACTTAATTGTAATACTTGATTTGCTGTGTTTGCAAATTTATCAACTTTCTGTTTCGTTAATGATGCGGTCATCTCTGCGGTGTCAATAATGAACCCCAAACACTTCAATTTCTTTGTAGGTGTTAAGATTGATTTAGTTTCATGTATGTAGAAACCGAACTTTGTAAGGGTCTCACATAGCTGATCTACTGCTGTTTGACATTGTTGTTGGGTTTGTGCAACAATAAATGAATCATCAATATATGGAAACATAATGTGCCATTTCCTAGACATGTGTGAAAAAACTGGCTTAAGTAGGTTTGTGAAGATGCGTGGAGCAAACGCTAGACCATTTGGCATACAAGTGAACTCATAAAGCTCCTCATTCCAACAAAACCTTAGGTATTTCCCATCTGGCTTATAAATGGGCACTGTACAGTGTGCATCTCTGAGATCCACACTGGCTATCCAGGAGTCTTGCGTTACCAAGTCTCTAGCTGTCTCTAGGGAAAATATTTTGAAATGTTGATGCTCGACTAATTTGTTTAATCTTGTTATGTCCAAATTAAGCCTGATGTCTCCATTTGGCTTGAGTCTCATGAAAACATTCGAGATGAATTCCCCAGCCACATGAAGTGCTGGCTCTATAATGCCCTTTTCACCAAATTTAAGGACTTGATCATTCAAAGCCTTCCTTTCTTCATCATCAAAGCGATAAGGAAAGGGTATGCCTTTCTGTATGGGCTCTTCCATGAGTGGTATTCTAACTCCCTCAACTAGGCTAAGGATAGTTAGATTGTCGGTATTGCTGTACCATTCCAATAGGCAATTTCTTATGTTACCAGCATTAAACTCGCTTACTGGGGTCTGCGTTGCCACCTCTACTTGTTCCCTGGGTGAGGGAACGGCTTCTGGGCATGTGTTTGCCACACTTGGAGCCCATCTCGACTTGTTTAAACAAGTACTGTAGCTGCCCCCCGAACATCTTTGTTGAAGGGTTTGCTTTTGATTGGCTTGGGGGCAAGGAATAGAGTGTATTCCTTCCCATCATTGTCCAAAACCGTTTTGAACTGAGCAACCTCCTTCCCCGCATCTGTACAGACAGCCTTGAACACATTTTCAAAGCGCCGGTAGGAGATGAAATTGCTAGTTGCTGTTAGTATTGCAATTCCGCCGTCGATATTGTCATGGGGGTGATGAAAATGGGAAATATTGCGCCTAGAGCGGGACTCGAACCCACATCTCTTTGCATTCCGGGCCAGGTGTGCTAACCATTACACCACCTAGGCTCCCTGATATCAACACACTAGCCATGCCTACCTGTCTATGTGGATACTTGCCTGAGAGGTCAGTGCCAGACCACTACACTCGTCCCCCTGGTATTGTAAGTCTTTTAATGCTTAAAATTACATACATACAGGCAATGCACTAACACATACATACACAGGGTAGGTTCAACAACCATACAGCGCAAAGCTTGTACAGGATCCTGATCACGGCAACCAGTGTCATGGGGGTGATGAAAATGGGAAATATTGCGCCTAGAGCGGGGACTCAAACCCACATCTCTTTGCATTCCGGGCCAGTGTGCTAACCATTACACCACCTAGGCTCCCTGATATCAACACACTACCCACGCCTACCTGTCTATGTGGTTACTTGCCTGAGAGGTCAGTGCAGACCACTACACTATCATAGACCACGGAGGAGAAGTTGTTCTCTGTCATCATACGATTGGCCAGCGGCGTAATCATGGACAGAGCGGCTAATACCCCTTTGTGTATGGTATGGAGTACTGCCTCAAACTTTTTGCGATCCTCGTTGAGCTTCATGTCTGAATCCATCTCCCTGATGGCCGACTTGGGGATGCCCTTAATCCTGGTGAACCTCTCACTCAACTTCCTGATCACTTCCGCCGGTTTGAACGTGTGGAAGTGAACCTGGATGGTTTTGTGCATCATAGTGGTTGTCTCGATCTTCTTCCTCTTGAGGATTTTGATCTTCTTGACGACTTTCCCACTCACTCTCGCGTATTTGCTGACCTGTTCCGTTTTGGAATCCGAGTTGGTCGAGGATGAGTCAGATGATGAGTCCGAAGAAGACTTGCTTTTCTTGGCCTTCTTCGACTTCTTCTTTTGTTTATTCACCAGCGGCTTCTTTTTGGGCACCCTGGTGAAGTCGTCCCCCTCCGACGAGTATGCCCTCTTCATATGTTTGTGCTCATGCACCACCTCTTCCTGGGAGTCTTCATTGGGCGAGTCGGGGGGGGGGTCAGAAAAATCCTCCCAATCGGAGTTCTCTGACACTACCGGCTTCTTCTTCTTAGCAGCGTGTGTTAGCCGGGAGCATCTCTTTCAGCTTAAGCTGTATGAGCCACACAACCCGTTCATCTAGGTCAGTTGAGCCAGGCTCCGAGCCCCCCCACCTCCCGAGAATCCCTTTGTTCTGGCGACCTTTGAACCCTCAACTGCGGTGACGGGTCTTTGTCTTCGCTGAGATCACGAGGTGCATCCACCTTACTCTGCTTCGTAGCCATAGCTGGGAGTCTGTAAGAAACCCAAAACCAAAAGGTTAGGAATCTTTCACGGTGAATTATGACACTGGCAAAATCTAATAATATTATTAGTCATCGTGTCTAGTGGTGTTAAATCCGTATTTAAACCGTTTTTAACACAGGCGTGTGGTGAATTTTGTCAGTCGTAGGTAACCAGTATGGATAACCAACCGAAACCAAATGAGGGGTAGGGACCAGTGTAGCGGTAGCCTCCCACACTCTCTGTCCAATAAACTTCTCCCACCTGTAGCTTTTGTGGTCAACAAGTTGGAGAAAATACTACGGGACTCGGAGGTATGCCTAAACAAAATTGGGGAATCTTAAAGAAACCCAGGAATAAATCCTCGTGATGTAAATGGCTCCTGCCAAACATCTCTCCGTTCAGCAACGGGCAGCATGTTACAACACATCTTAATTAACCTGTAAATCAGTTAATATGCAATTTAAAGTGTTTAAAACTTGATGTATCTGAATGCTAACATGAACTAAACCAATGTATCCTTTCAAAAACGATACCAACCTGTTTGGTTTAGTAGTTATGTAGAAAAACCTGCTGGAGCTACTCAGCAAACGTCCTCCGTTGTGAGTAGATTATGCTAATTGCTGGACCTGGGTGTGCTTCCTTCTCCCTGGGCTACGAGTAGCCAGAGGCATAGTACTGAGGTAAAAAATATATATATTATATATAATCTATTATATACAAATAAATGCTCAGAGAATTATTTTATTATTTATCATTCGATTCTACTCGAGTTAATATTATTCAACCACCGTCGTCCAGCCACTTTGCTGCGGTCCTGCCGGGCCCAGCGGCGTTTGACAGCTCTCGAGCTATTTGAATCATCACTTGCCTCCCGTTTTTTTTGCTTCGTCAGGTCGTGTGTACTCAGCGACTGCCTAAGCGTTACACAAGGGCCAACAGACAACGGCGCCGGTCGGCATTGTTTGCCAGGATTTGATTGCCACTTAATTACGATTCGGGTAATCAGAGTAGGTTCTAAGGCAGGCGGATATACGTGACATCACAACTTCAAGGATGATTCTACTCCGCTAGGTGAACGGGAGACGTACGGGCCAGCGGACGACTGAGAGGTGATGCCACTACTGTACTGTAGCGTCTGCATATTTAACCATAAGAAGGACGACAGAGAGACTTGTGACGACCATCAGGAACGGATTACGGTTCGTACAAGGAGTACGACTAAGATGGCGGCGACTAAGTCAAAGGATGATTTGGGCCAACTGAGGATGGCAATGGCGGAATTATCGACGGACGACAAGGAGGAGGCAACGAGAACTGCAATCACGAATCTGGAGGCAGAATTACGGTTGCAGGATTTGCAGGACCATCTAAGGGCCTTGGAGTCAGAGAGAGACAGAAGGAAATCCGGTCATCCGCTGGCCCGGGATGAGCCAGAAAGACAGGACGACAAGGCAGAAAAGTTCAGTACGGATATTCATGCGATTCCAGAGGAAGCCCGGCCAGAGTGGAAGACGAAGGACAGGGAAGATGACGGTCACTCTTCCTATGGCCGTTCGCGGAGAAGATCGAGGGACACCGCACGACGACAACAGACGACACACTCAAGAAGTGACATCAGTGCTTCTAGATGTAGACGGAGTAAGTGGGCATTGAAAAAACACGTCGGGGGGAAAGGATGTGAGGAAGCTCAACTGCTACGAGCTGATTAATGCTAGTGCTTCTTGGTGCCTTAGCATAGCGGACCTGTCTGTGCAGGACTATAAAGCCTTCCTGCAACATGTGAAGTTCATCACCAATCATGCTAGGGATGACAACTTCAAAGACATTGCACATGTGGAGTACGATCTGGAGATTCGGAAGATAGCAGAGACAATAGGATTCGCTGCTTTCTCTTCAAAATACCAGAGCGAGAGCATGTCCCACTACAGTGACCAGAACCACAGGCAAAAGAAGCCGGGCTACGGATCAGCTACAGGATCAAGAAGGAAATCACCATCCGGACCGGGAAAGCGATCTTGCTACGCTTGGAACTTGAATGGGGGATGCGACCGCCCGGAGGACGAGTGCAGGTTCAAACACACCTGTTCTAAGTGTGGTGGAAAGGGGCCCAAGACAGGTGTGTTGGACAGGGACTTGGTTGACAGCGAGACTGTCAACAGGGAGGTTGTTTTTTTTTGGGTAAAGTATTTATTCATCTGAACATGACATTTGTCAGCGCCGGGGCACTGGTCTTCCGGCCATCTTACTATTAGAATTGACAGTCTCAATAATCTAAATAATCTAAGTTTGATCAGTGCTGTATTGGTTACAGCAGCGATCCTGTAGAATTAAGGGAGCACCAGTCACTGCAGTCACTGCAGTTCATGCAAAAATGAGGAGCAGCACCGAGTAGAAGGTGTCGTCAGGGTCTTGCTATTTGCTAGGGCGCTTGGTGACGATGGAGCCTATTACTTAGACAACGGACTAAGCAAGGGCCTATCTGCGTAGTACCGAGGTAAAAGATATATATATACTCTGGTTCTATAGAGTTGGTGGAGCAGCCTGGTGAGCCGGCCAAAATAGTAGTGCTGGTTAGTTGGCATTTGGATAATATGTTGCGCTTTTAGTAGGTACTCCAAACAGAATTTTTCTTTTCATGAAGTTAATTTGCAAATGGTACAGTTAGAAAGCTCTTATCATTCTAATTACAAATATATACACTAATGGAAAATTGGTCATTTAGTCTGAGTTATGAATTTTTTAATATTTAGTTTTTGCCCTTAATTTTACACACATTTTATCATAATTCTGCGAATGCTTAAATCCTGATGTTTGGGGCTGCCTGCTGAAGGCAAATAATATTTTAATCGCATCGTTCTTCTTTTAACTTATTATTTCTAGTACAAATTCTAATTGCAATTTTTTTCAGATATTACAAATAAATATTTGTTACACAATTTACCATCAAACATGGCAAATCGTGTGATTTTCACTAACTGTCCTGATAAAATCTTTAGAAAATTAATATATCTGGTTCTATCTGAGATATTGACTTGATTTTTGTATCAAAATGATCAAAATGCAAATATATATACAATGTGATTACATTGTCTTTAAGCTATATATCCACATGTAAAGAAATCACACACACACACACCACAACAACAACCTCTGGTGCTTTTCGGCATGGACAGGTCTATCAAGTAAAGCTTGTTATATTTTACGCACCTCTAGAGCACATTGATTTTCATGATATTGGCTATTGGACATCAATCATATGGATATTATGACATATTTCTTTGGAGGAAACCTGCCACCGCCACATAGGCTACTTTTTCCAATAAGCAGCACGGGGTCTTTGATATGCACTTTCCCACAGACAGGACAGCACATACCACAGCCTTTAATGAACCAGTTGTGGACCAGTGATTGGAATGGAAAATACCCCAACCTGCAAATGGGTTCACTGAGCAGGATCGATAGGATGACCGACACCTTCACAGGTGGATTAAATCATACCGAGTGCACCAGTATCTGAGCTGGATATGTTATCAAATCTAGGTAGCTGGTGGATGATCTGGTTTTGAAAATATAATGTTTTAATCGGACCAGGCAACTTTAAACTTAAAGCTGCAGTCCAATGAAAGCATAACATTTTTCAAATCAAAATATTGTTGCACTTATTAAGCATCTGTTGTTGCTTATAAGGGAATACAGCTTAATAGAACATGTCAGTGTTACTGTTGAGGCCGATGGTGTCTGAATTTTGATGTGCAAGACAAAATTAATTTTGCCTGGTGTTACTTCAAATATCTGTAGACGACTTGCACGTTGACATTTATAATAAGAAAATAATGTAAAGTATGACGATCAACCTAATATATATAAAAAAAATATAATGTAAGAAACTCAAAATTATCAGACTATGCAACTAGAAGTTGAACTTTGCAAATTACACCACTAGGAAATTTGATTGTGATTACCTGTGACCTGTCCATTCCATCTTGTTCAGTGCCCATTCAGACGTCTGAGAGAGACCTACAATATGAAGTCACTCTTATATTGCTGCTAACCAATCTCGATATTTCCAATTTAACAATGAAAACAACACATTGTAAAATGTGATAGGAAAGAGGTCAGTAGATATAAGGAAACGCAACATCTTTCTAGTAGGCAAGAATCGATGTCGCAGAAAGATTGATCAAATTCACCATATTGTGAAGAGGAGAGAGACAGCGAGAACACAAACTATCTTTTCTTTAATAAAATGGGCCGTACCATGGAATGTCCCTCAAAGTCAAATTCATTCAAACTTACTACAACTTTACCAAATGAATACAGAAGATAACTTCTGCGTACATTCTAAATACCATGTAAACACTCACATTTATCTGCCTAATATTGATCTAGTTGTGACACTAATGTTGCCATATTGCTATATAACTTGTGGGTTACAGAATTTCATTGTGTTATAAATATGCTGCAAATTGTGGTTTCAACAGTTATTGTATACCATACTCTATATATATTTATGGCTTTTTTGTGTCAATAATCCTGAATTGAAAAATGGCTGAAATACAAGTGCTTCGGCACTGACAAAATCCTTATTCAGCAGAATAAACATATTTACCAAAAAAAGAGTTACTTTAAACGGGCCAGGTATAGGCTGCTGAGACAGGAACCGTACTCTGACAAATGCTCTCCAAGCACAACCTTGTTTAGTTTTTGTTTATAGAACCAAATATGTGTGGGGAGAGTAGTGGACCCACTTTGCCACCAGAAGTGGGTCAGTGCTGAGGTCAGGGCGGGGGGTCATCTGAGGCTGGGACTAACTGGTAGCTGTTTTAAAAATGGTTGGGTGAGTGGAGAGAAGGGAGAGTAAAATTGGGGTATTTTCAATTTTCTTTAGAGTAGTTCAGTCAGAAAATATATTTGCTTTAATGTAAAATATATGTTTGTACAATTACATTACATAATTCAATGAGAAACAAATATAAATGAAAAACGTTTCTTTGTTGTTGAATGTAAAAAGGTTTTGGGCTGATTGGGGTTTGAACCCACAAGACCAAACAACTTCAGATCACAAGTTCAACACTCTAACCACTAGGCCACAGAGACCACACCTAGTTACTTGTCTCAGTTCAGGCTATTTGTGTATAGGACGTCATATATACAAGGTATGTATGTATGTATGTATGTATGTATGTATGCATGTATGTATGTATGTATGTATGTATGTATATGTATGTATGTATGCACACACGCACGCACGCATGTATGTATGTATCTATGTATGCATGTATGTATGTATGTATGTATGTATGTATGTATGTATGTATGTATAGTATGTGTGTGTATGCATGCATATATATGTATGCATGTATGTATATACGACGTCATATATACAGGCTATGTATGTATGTATGTATGTATGTATGTATGCATGAATGCATGCATTTATTTATTTATTTATGTATTTATTTATGTATACATGTACATTGCATCATTCAATCAGAAACACATATATAACAATAAACATTATATACCATGTGTATATCATGTATGATGTGTATACAAGTCATATATCAAATAGCGAAATAGCGAATGGTACACAGGAAGTGTGAACACTTATTTGTCTCTCATTTTTGCTTGAGTGCAAGTAAATAAGCAACACAAGGAATAATTAGCAGCATGTGGTGAATAAGGGGTCAAATTTCCCTGAATAATCAGCCCATGCTTTTTCCAATCTATTCTTGAATGAATTTATTGACTCAGCATCAATAACATGTTGTGGGAGACTGTTCCATATATTTATAATCCTGTTTGAGAAACTGTGTTGCCTTAACTTTGAAATGGCTCTGGGTTTTACTAGTTTGAGAGTATGGCCCTGACTGCCTTCTCTTTTATTCAAGGTGAAAAATTGGTTCATATCTATTTGATCAAAACCTTTCATAATTTAAAATACTTCAATTATGTCACTTCTTTTCCTTCTGTAGGAAAGGGTAGGAAGTTTCAATTCCATAAGCCTTTGTTCATAGGGTAAGTCCTTTATAACTGCAACTAACTTTGTTGCACGTCTCTGAACCTTTTCGATCTCCAGAATATCTTTCCGAAAAATTGGGCTCCAAATTTGTGGACAGTATTCCAAAATTGGCCTAACAAGAGACTTAAATAGAATGAGAAAATTGTTGTTGAGGCGATGGACAGTTCTTTTAATTATTCCTACTCTCTGGTTAGCATTTGAGATGATAGTCCTCATGTGTTTCTGAAAGGAGAGTTGGAAGTCAAAGGTTATGCCCAAGTCCTTTTCATAGCTATCTTGTTGCAGGACAGTATTCTTCATACTATAGGCATAATGAGGATTATTTTTCCCGTAATGAATAATATTGCACTTCTTTTCATTGAAGGGCAATTGCCATTTCTTGGACCATTGTGCGAGTTTCAGAATATCCTCTTGCAAGAGATTTTTATCTCTTACATCTTTTATTGCTCGAAAGACCTTTGTGTCATCCGCACATATTTTTAGCTTTGATGAGACACTGCCCGACAGGTCATTTATAAATATTATAAATAATATTGGTCCCAGCATACTTCCCTGAGTTATTCATGAGGTGACATTCTTAAAGGAAGATTCTTTTATTACCTACGACTACCCTTTGCTTTCTCTGTATGAATTACTAGTATATATGCATTACTAGTATATATGCACTAGTAATAGTATATATGTCATATATATATATATGTATATACAAGGAATGTGTATACATACAAATATATATATATATATATATATATATATATATATATTGAAAGATTTTTCCCTTTTATATACAGTGAAACTGACAAACTTCAAATGGATGCACGCAAAACATACATTTACATACATACATGTACATACATACATACATACATACACACCTTGTATATATGACGTCCTATACACAAATAACCTGAACTGAGCCAAGTAACTAGGTGTGGTCTCTGTGGCCTAGTGGTTAGAGTGTTGAACTTGTAATCTGAAGTTGTTTTGTCTTGTGGGTTCAATCCCCATACAGTCCAAAACCTTTTTACATTCAACAACAACAACAAAATTTTCATCTATATTTGTTTCTCATTGAATTATGCAATGTAATTGTACAAACATATATTTTACATTAAAGCAAATATATTTCCTGTTTGAACTACTCTAAAGAAAATTGAAAATACATCAGTTTTACCCCCCCCCCCCCACTTCTCTCCACTCACCCAGCCATTTTCACAAAAACAGCAGCCACATGACCAATCTAGGTCACTCTACACCACCAAGTGGAAAAGTTCAGTACTAAGCATGCACCATCCTGTGGAACAAATGTTTTCCCGATGAGGTATAACTCGCCCCGTTAAAACAAAGATGGTATAGAACCACCCACATCCAGCACACCTGTTTCTTATATGAGCACCCTCAAGATTTAAAACATCTAATCTCATACTACCTTACAAAGGCCTGCTACAGTCCTAGCCTCAGACCCCCCCCCCCCCCCCGCACCCTGACCTCAGCACTGACCCACTTCTGGTGCAATGGGACCACTACTCTCCCCACACATATTTGGTTCTATAGACATAAAAACTAAGCAAGGTTGTGCTTGGAGAGCATTTGTCGGAGTACGTTCCCGTCGCCAAGAGCTATACCGGGCCCCTTTAAAAATTGATACTTTGTGCTACCCAGCCGTGCATTTGAAATTGCCGGGATTGGGCAAGGAGCAGTGGAATGAGGAAGAAAAATTGTCCACAACTGAAATTTCCCCATGTCCTGCTTAGTTAATCAATTAAAAACAGGCATGTGATTGGGTGGAGGGTAATAAACCTGAATTTTAGGTTATTGTGGGGACACACATCATCCCACTGAGTCGCGAGAGGGATGCAAATAGTGTATTTCAGGTGTTTCGCTGGGCAGAAAAAAACAGAACTTAACAAAAAACTTAATCCCGGTTTCGGCGGCCAGAAAAAAACCCGGGCATTCCAGTTAAAACCGGAGAAATCACAAGCCGTTAAAAATGTAATGTACAAAAAAACATGTCACTATACACCTAAACACGGTTTGGCGGCCATCTTGACCCAATTCCTGTTTGCAGGTACACAAACGCACATGGCAGTATCACCAGTGTGGCAGTGAGCATTCTTCATACAGAAAAAGTTAAATATCTCTAAAAGCACACCACTAAGAAACAAACTAATTGGAATACACATAGAAAACATGTTTAACAAAAAGATTATATTAAATTGATATGGTTAGGGTTCTGGATTTCTATTAATTTTGAATAAAACTGACGTTTTGCACTGTGCGTTCCGGCAAACTCAAGGCTATCAGGCTTTGTTTACCTATATCCGGAAGTGGCCTCGTTCTCGCGAAATTAGGACATGCCCATATAAGGCCAAACCGTATTCACCCCCGTACTGCTGCAGTAGGGGTGCAAACCAGCCTTATGTAAAAGCTGGTTAAAAAACGGGTCAAAGAATTGGGAGCCTAATTTAACAATCTAAGAAGCAACATTTATTCTTTACATCTGTTTTATTATTTACCCGCTACCTTTGAGTTGAAAAATATAATATAATATCTAGTTTAATAAGATTTAAAAGTGAAATCGACGGCGTTCTGCGGCCGCCATCTTGTCTTTTTTGCATTCTCTCCCATTTCACCAACTCTGTGCCTATATGCATAATATGGGTAGCCTTTTGATACTGGAGCCACATACTGGAGCCTCACTTCCATATTAATGCTATTTTCCCCCGTATTTATATAAGGCTGGCCTTCACCCGTGTACTACAAGTACCGGGTGAATCTTGTATCTACCCATGGCCATGATCATGTCGAGGCATTGCAATTTCAAGCCGAATTGTTCGGTTTCCCAATAACTAACTCGTTCTACATTACTAGTTTTGTAGCAAACGCAAAATTAGTGGATAGACACCGAGATTACCCAGTGTTACAAGGATATTCTCAAGTTACAGTGTTCACACTTCCTGTCTACCACTCGCTATTTCACTATATTGCGCAAGCACTGACCGGCTTCGTTTACACATGGGCGTACGCCGGGTGGCCCTAATCTAACGCAAAAACACGCGGCGCCTCCTGCCAATCGAACTCACACGGGCAGTCGGCTATGTTTACAGCAGCCACATCGAGATGAGTTTGACAAAACCCGGAACTCAGAACATTACCAGTTAGATATGACACGCCCTGTGTTGACATGGAAGAGGGAACTATGATACCAAACTGTTTAGAGACTTCTGAAACTTATTAAGATTCATATTAGAGCATAAGCTACAACGATAAACTTACCGCTAGACCTTGTTTACTTGTTTAGTTGTGAGTTGTTAGTCTCTTTACGCAGACCTTTGTTTGTTCCAGGATGTTTAAGCAGTTTCAAACAAAGAGGCTATATATGAGCAGAGAGCGTGTATACAGATGAGAGGGACAACTCCCATACTACACCATGTAACAGATGCCGACTGTGGCGCTCCAAGTGGTGGTTGTTGAACAGTATATGACACAGCTGTCAAACTCAAGGCATTGTCAATGGTCGTGTGCAATCTTCCTACAGAAAACGTTAACTATCTCTAAAACTACAACACCTAGAAACAAACTGATTGGAATACACATAGGAAACATGTTTACCAACAAGATTATATTAAAGAGATATGGTTAGGGTTCTGGATTTCTATTAATTTGGAATAAAACTGACGTTTTTCACTACGCGTACGGCAAACTCAAGGCATTGTCAATGGCGGTGAGCAATCTTCCTACACAAAACGTTAAATATCTCTAAAACTACACCAAATAGAAACAAGCCGCTTAGTACACATATAGAAAACATGTTTACCAAAAGGATTATATTAAATCGATAAGGTTAGGGTTCTGCATTTCTATTAATTTTGAATAAAAACAAATGTTTTGCACTACACGTATGGCAAACTCAAAGCTTGTTCAACACTAACCGCCAGGAACGCCACTGTAGCCTGTGTTACCGATTTTCGCGGGAGTTGTCTCTCTCATCTGTATACACGCTCTCTGATATGAGTACGATAAGATCAGGCAGATTTTGTTGTGTTTTTTTTTGGTCCATGGGGCTGTCACACTACGACGTTTCCGCCGGCGTGCCGCAAACGCGCGAAATATTTGCTAGCACGCGGGACACGTCCAAGTTTTCGGCGTTTTGGGAGAAAGTTCGACGTGTTAGTGCCGTGTTTTTGGCGCGCGGCCAACGCGTTTCGACGCGCGGCGGAACAACATGTCAACGTCCCACCAGCAGGTGCCCAGCATGCCATCGGCGTGTTGTGGGCGTGCTGTAGGCGCGTCGACGATGCGTTGGTGTCGTGTTATTACCGTGTCAATGCGTACATACCCGCGGGCGCCGACTGGAGCCGACGTGTTGGATAACACGTTGCTATCAGCCGACGCGCCGGTGACGCGCCGGTAACGTACCGGACGTGTACCGACGTTTCGAACAAAAACCCAACACGTCGGCACGCGTCGACCCGCGTTGGCCCGAAACGTCGTAGTGTGACAGCCCCAAAGTTGTTTAAGCAGGAAAAATTTCAGTCATATAAGCCGTGTTCACACGGGCAAAATGTGAGGCGAATCAGACAAATCGAATCAGGTGAGGTGAATTAGCGGCCCATTCACACGGGCAGTACTTGGGCCGGAAATCGAAATCTGCGCATGAGCAAGTCCAGTCTAACCAGCGCCGGTTTGGGTTCGTCGACGTCGGCCGAAAGAGTGTGGGTTCGACCTAGATATGTATGGATTGAATCGTATTGGTTTGGAACGGTCAAAACTTCTGCTGGGCAGTGAAACCCTAGAAATAAATGATGAAAAAAATATCTGTGCATAGATAGCGGTTTCATTAATTAAATTATATAATATGCGCTTTTGATCGACCGGAAAGTCAACAAACTAAGGTGTCGACTGTGCATGCGTGTGAGGTGCTTAATCCGCCTCAGTGCGTTCACACGGACAAAATAAATCGATTCACAGAAATCGCCTCACGTAAACTACCTCGCGAGGTGGTTTACAGGATCCGCATCACGTGAATCAAATCAGCCCTAATCCGCCTCAGACGTGCGTTCACACGAGAAATGTGAGGCGAACTAGGCAAGTCGCTTTCTACGAATCGATTTACATTGCCCGTGTGAACATGGCTATAGACGACTGGGCCGCGTTCAGGGTCCGTCTCGGAGGCGCCTCGGAGGCGCCCGTGACGTCAGGCTAGTCTGAACGGATTTAGCTGTTGGCCGCCTCGAAAATGGCGGCCTCCATAGGCGACGGCCATTTGCAATGGTAAAGCTGTGCTGTCATTGGCTGAAAGCCCTGAATGCAGCGGCCATTTTCGAGGCGCTTTTCATCTCCAGTCTGAAAAGGGAGGCATCGCCGAGACGTCGATCGCCGAGACGCACTCTGAACGCAAATATACCAAAAAGCATCGCCGAGACGTCGCCTCCGAGACGGACCCTGAACGCGGCCCTGGTCTTCCTCATTCCACTGCTGGTCGATAGAAATCCCGAGCCTACACTTTTACCGACCCAAGGGATTTTTAACCTCCCACACCACTACACATACACATAGACATGGTATGAGAGCAACTGGCCTTTGATGACGCTGTAAGTTATACACAGTGGTGGAAATCCAAATTAGCAGAGCTGGGGGCACGGGGAATCGAACCACCGACCTCAGATTAGGAGTCTGACCTAGAAAAAAGTCAGACACTCTAACCACCCCACCACAGAGAACGCCACCGAAGTTCAGGGCTATGGATTCTGAAAGTGTTCTGAAAAATAATAACTGCCATGAACATTCTGAAAAGGAAAATGGGTATTGAATCTGTTGCCCCGTTCACACAGCACAACTTTAGGCCGAACTAGATAAGGCGAACTAGAGGAGGCGAACTAGGCATCCTGTCCACACAAGCAGTACTTGGGGAGGTTTAAGGCGGAAATGGATCTCTGCGCATGAGCAAGTCCATACTAACTAGCACCACTTTCAGTTCATCGACGTCACCACGAGAGAGTGTGGGTTCGACCTAGATATGTATAGACTGAGTCGTATTGTTTTGGAACGGTCAAAACTTCGGCTGGGCAGTGAAACCCTAAAAATAAATGATGAAAAAAATATCTGTGCACCTCTAGCCAGTTCATAGACCAAATTATATTATATAGTGTGATGTGCTTAATCCGCCTCAAGTAAACCACTCCTGTCCACACAGGGAAGGTGGGCCGACTTAAGTTAGTTTGGTTCATCTAAACTACCTCGCGAGGTGGTTTAGTTGAAGCGAACTAGATGAGGCGACTCAGCGTAGTGTCCACACGACCAATGTGAGGTGAACTTTAGGAGGCGAACTAGTTGAGGTGACTTAACGGGCCAGTGTGAACGGCCCTTATTATGGAGGCATTCGAATGGGACCTTTCTATCCGCAAGATTTACGGATGGATCGGATGGAGCCACAACACACATCCGAATCATGCGTATAGAAACCCACCTCCGGTCCCAGTCGAATAAGAATTTGTAAGGAAATAGTTTGATATTCGCATAGAGAGGCCCAGTCGAATGCCCCCAAGGGGCGCATGCGCACATCCTACAGACTCGGGTTGAATAAACGAATACGCTCGGGGTGGGCAAAATGGTGGCTTAATCTGAAACGTAATATTTTTGTTCAATAACTGATAGAAATACAGCAAAATGGGATTTAAACTATTTTATGATTGTAGAAGCTGAAAATCTGGGTTATAAAAAAAAAGTATTAAAACAAAACCTAGGAGTTCAACAGAGTTGCGGTTTCTGCGGCACACCAGTTTGCGAGGGACACGTCCATTCAAATGCATTGTCAATGGCCGTGAGCAAATCTTCATACAGAAGAAGTGAAATATCTCTACACACCACCTAGAAACAAATCCCTTGGTACACATATGTGATGTATGCGTAATAGACGTCTAGACCTGTGGGTAATATATGTTAACGATATGCAGAGTTGGGGACAAAGAGATATGCAAATGAGATGACGTCATGGAAAGTTTAGCCGGCGGGTCAAGCGTGCCCTACGCCGTGAATAAACCATTCAGTAACCAGAAGTCAAAGTGTTCAGACGTTGTACTTTCACATGGTGTCAGATGAGGAAGAATGCCGCCCGCAAATACTTTGCTGGGATTGCGGCCGCCTGGTCAGCTTGTCCTCAGCAACAACGCGAGATCGAACTGGAAAACATGGATCAGAGCATATGATATATACGCCACTGCGGCAGGTGTCATATTGAAAGGAGAACGAGTGCAATGCTGCATCTTCCTTCACATTGCTGGCGAGGAAGCGCAAAATGTATTTGCCAATATGACTTTTGCGTTCGCCGATCAAGACAAGATCAAGCCGTTAACTGAAGCATTTCAGGTTTATTGTGTCGGTAAAAGCAGTATAATTATCACACGATACAAATTTTATTCGCATAATCAAGCGTCAGAAAATATGGCGACGCACATCACAGCGTTAAGGTGCAAAGTCAAGGACTGTGAATACGGAGCGGTGGAGGAGTCGCTTTTGCGCGATCGAATTGTGGCTGGCGTAAAAAATGTGAATTTGCGGAACAAATTGCTTCAAACTACTGAGTTAGCATTGACAAAGTGCATAAGTATGTGTGAAATGAGTGAGTTCAGTTCAGATCTGTTGGAGGACACCAAATCAGACGTGGAAAACAAAGACATAGATTTCATTTGGAATTATGCTAATGTGCGTACCGGTGCACCGGCGGTCCGGTCAGCGGCGACGCCATCTTGGAAATCGCCATCTTGGATTGCTGGCGGCGCCGGTGCAGGAGATTTCAAGATCCGCTGCCAGAACTGTGGGTATGAGCACCGCCGGGGAGTCTGCCCGGCGAAAGGAAAGGTGTGCATTGCCTGTAAGAAGATCGGGCACTTCGGGAAGGTCTGTAGGAGCAGGCTTGGGAGAGTCAACGAGCTTCACGTCGAAGCGCCCGATCCTCACAATGCTGAGCAAGATCCGGATCCGGCGGAAGTCAATGTACTGGCAACGGATCTGTTTGTGGGCGCCGTCGATCGTGGTGCTGGTCGGGATGCCGAGCTGTGGCATGCAATCATTCGGGTGAATGGTTGTCCTGTCACGTTAAAGCTTGACACTGGATCGGAGGCAAGCGTGCTTCCGAGGTTCGTCTTCGACAGAGTCGCTCCGGGGAGGCTGGCGAACACCAGATGTTCGTTGGTGACGTTCTCCGGTCACCGGATCACGCCGGATGGAGAGGCACTGCTTGATGTCAACGACAGTGTACTTCGGTTCCAGGTGGTGCCGGATTGCCAGCCCATCTTGGGCAAGCAGGCTTGTGTGACTTTGAACCTGCTGGCATGCGTGGATGAGGTGCACAGGGCCATACCGACGAACATTGCCAAACCGACGAACATTGGCAAACCGACGAACATGGCCAAACCAACGAACATTGCCACACCGACGAACAGTTCCAGCGCAGGGGCAGAGAAGCTGGTAAGCGAATACAAAGACGTATTTCAGGGTTTGGGGTTGATCAAAGCAAAGGCTATCATTCATGTCGATAAGTCTATTCAACCTGTCATAGATCCGCCTAGACGGATTCCGTTTGCAATTCAGAGTAAGGTACGCAGTGAGCTTGATCGTATGGTAGAGTTAGGTGTTATAGTGGAAGAGGATGAGCCTACTGAGTGGGTTAATTTTATCACGATCGTAAAAAAAACTAATAAAATTAGAATCTGTCTGGATCCGACTAAGTTAAACAAAGCGATAAAAAGAGGGCCATTCCCAACCAAAACTATTGATGAGATTATTGCCAAAACAGCTGATGCTAAGTATTTTTCAGTTTTGGATGCAAAAACAGGGTATTGGCAGATAGAATTGGATGAGGAAAGTTCACGTTTGTGCACGTTCAATACTCCGTGGGGCCGATACAGGTACACACGCTTGCCTTTTGGCATCAAAACAGCGGGCGACATTTTTATTCAGGAGATGCACCGTGTCATGGGCGACATACCCGGTATCGCAATAGTCACGGACGATATTTTGGTATATGGGTCAACGGTTGAGGAACATAACGAGCGGCTCCGAGCTGTTTTGGACCGAGCTAGATCAGTTAATCTTAAATTAAATGATGCTAAATCGTTGCTATGTAAAACTACAGTAAAGTATGTAGGTCATCAACTTACCCAGCAGGGTGTAAAGCCTGATCCAGACAGAATACAAGCAATAGTAGACATGCCAGAGCCGCGTGACAAACAAAGCGTCCAAAGGTTCCTGGGCATGGTTGGATATGTGCACAAGTTCATACCCAACATGTCCGAGATAGCTAAACCACTACGCACGCTCCTAGCCAAGGACGTGGCGTGGCACTGGCAAGCCGAACAGCAAGGTGCGTTCGATAAATTGAAAGAGAAGTTAAGAACTGCTCCTGTATTGACATATTACAATGTTAAGAAGCCTATTGTAATTCAGGTAGATGCTTGTCAGTCAGGTTTGGGAGCCGTGTTGATGCAAGATGGTAAACCAATCGCACTCGCATCTCGTGCGCTTAATGCAGCGCAGTGTGGATATGCCACTATTGAAAAAGAAATGCTCGCCATATGTTTCGGATGCCAACGGTTTCATGAGTATATATTTGGCAAGGAAGTTCAAATTCCGACAGACCACAAGCCGTTGATAGCCATAATGCAAAAACCAATACACAAGCTGTCGGCTAAAATGCAAAGAATGCGAATGCGATTGCAGAATTACAATATTCAGTTATGTCATGTGAAGGGCTCTTTGATGTTTTTTGCAGACACGTTGTCCAGGGCGCATACCGCCAAAGTAGGTCATGATAGCCTGTTCGATGACACGTTCTGCATTGCTGCAGTGGACGTACAGTCGTCGAGTCTGTTGAGTAAAATTGTAGCTGAGTATGAGAAAGATGTATCTATGTCTATGTTGATCTCACACATTGAAGATGGGTGGGACACTACACGTATACAGACACCACCTTGTCTGAGACAGTACATTCCGTACAAGGATGAGTTGACAGTTGAAAATAATCTTGTAATGAACGGCAATCGGGTGGTGGTTCCTCCAGCTCTTCGTGGTGAAATGATAGAGGCGTTGCATGAGACGCATTTGGGGGTGACTAAGTCCAAGCAGTTGGCGCGGGACTGTATGTTTTGGCCAAATATTAACAAGCAAATCGAGGATAAAGTCAGTCGGTGTGACACTTGTCAAAACAACCGAAAAAATTTGCATAACGAGCCATTGATAAATCACCCGATCGCCTGTCAGCCATATGACAAAGTGGGGGCCGATTTATTTGAGTTAAATCATAAGAATTACCTGATAACTGTAGATTACTACACCAAGTTTCCAGAGGTAACGCTTTTGGGCGATACGTCGTCTGTCACTGTTATTGAAGCGTTAAAAGACAACTTTGCAAGGCACGGTATTCCTAGTCAGGTAGTGTCGGATAACGGTCCACAGTTCAAGAGCCATGAGTACAGGGAGTTTGCACTGCATTACGGGTTCAAGGCCGTGTATTCCAGTCCACAGTATCCGCGTAGCAACGGTCAGGTTGAACGGTTCGTACAAACAGTTAAGGACATGTTAAAGAAGTGTGAGAAAACTGGAGCTGATTTTCAGTTAGCATTGCTGAATTATCGCAATACTCCGTTGCCTGTCCTGAACGTATCTCCAGCGCAGTTGCTCATGAGCAGAAGGTTGAGAGGCAGATTACCTATGGCAAAGGGTATTTTGGTGCCTGAAATGCAGGATCCTAAGAAAAGGCAGACAGCTCAGCGGCAGGGCAGTCAGAAAGCGTTTCATGACCGGAAGTGCGGTAAGGCGCACAAGCCCATGAAAGTTGGAGATAAGATAAAGTACAAAAATAATGCTGGGGAATGGAAAAAAGGTGTTATTTTGGGACGGACTGGGGTGTCCGGGAGAGAATATCAGATTTTAAATGAGTCAGGCAACATGTTATATCGTAACCGAGTGCAAATCATTGGAGCGCCAGTGGAGGGGCGGCCCGAGTTAGTCGTGCAGACGCAATCTGGGTCAGTGTCAACGCCGAATGTAAACAGTACGGTTAATCTAAGTAGGTCGGGTCGGCTGAAAAGGCCGGCGAGCAGGTTAGATCTATAGTAGGTCAGTGTGCTTCCGACGGTTGCAGGATTAACATGTGCATGTACAGTTAAGTTTATTTCAGCTTTTGTGTTTACTGTTGATACATATGGACAATATGAGATATCAGGCATTACGGCCAGAGTGTGAGGACTTAAGTGCATTGTGCACTCAGACATTTGCAAGTTAAGTGCGCATATATTTGATATTGTATATTTTGTGTTTCTTCATTGTTATTTTGTAACATTTCATGTTTCAGAAATACTTTGACGGGGGGATGTGATATATGCGTAATAGACGTCTAGACCTGTGGGTAATATATGTTAACGATATGCAGAGTTGGGGACAAAGAGATATGCAAATGAGATGACGTCATGGAAAGTTTAGCCGGCGGGTCAAGCGTGCCCTACGCCGTGAATAAACCATTCAGTAACCAGAAGTCAAAGTGTTCAGACGTTGTACTTTCACAACATATAGAAAACATGTGTACCAAAAAGATTATATTAAATTGATAAGGGTAGGTTTCTGGATTTCTATTAATTTTGAATAAAACTAATGTTTTACACTGCACGTACCGTCAAACTCAAGGCATTGTCAATGGTCCTGAGCAATCTTCATACAGAAAATACAGCAAAAGTGAAATATCTCTAAAACCACACCATCTAGAAACAAATTGCTTGCTACACATATAGAAAACATCTTTGCCAAAAAGATTATATTAAATTTATAAGGTTAGTGACAATGGTGTTCGATTTTGACGCATGCGCAGAAGCGATGTGTCCCTCGCAAACTTGTGTGCCGCTGAAACTGCAACACCTGTTGCTGTTATACTAGTACAGCAAAGACCCTATAATACTAAGACGGCTCACTCAGCCTGTACTGTGTAATCAAAATGATCAAACCTACCACTTGGTGCACCCGCTGTTCTCTTGGTTAAACAGGTGCTATATTATATGTATAAATGTATATATGAATGTGAAAGATGTGTGATGATGGCGATGCTGATGATGATGCTGATGATGATGCTGATGATGATGGGTATTTGTTCATAGCAATTTCATATTGATGTGTATTCACACTTACCTATCTAATAATTGCATGCATTTACATGTGAAACACCAACCAGCAGCCGGCTGATCAAACCCACCACAAGGTGGCACTGCAAAATTTACATTACCATTGGAGAGATAGGGAGTGAGTCTTCTTTGACTACAGGTACCAGCACAGATGTGACGTCATCGCTCCTAGCAAACCCCAGCCAAGAGGTGGGTTACTGGGGTCGGATCGTTTTGCACATGGCACGTGTATTTCTCAACTCCACTCGCGATGTTCGATTTGAAATTCTGACGACTCGGGTGACCCGTTGTAAAAATATACGGATTTTCGGTTAAGAATTATATATTGGCAAGAGAGCATTATTATTCTTAGATGTCGGAGTGGGACTTATGTTATGTAAACTAAAAGTAACTAAAACTAATAGAATTCCACTCCCATGGTACATGATGCTGAGTGAGGTAAACTATATGTTATACATTATGAGTGGAGTTGATGGAAATGTATATGATGCTGAATGATGTAAACTATCTGTTATATATGATGTTTGGAGTTAATGAAAAGAGCTCCTTTGCAAGAAACAGTACATGATGATTGAAATGTTCTCTATGTGTTCATAAAGAATACAAAGGAGGAAAAGAATGATTTTACTATATACAAATCTGTAACTGTTTGCAACATCCTGACCACCCAAGACCACCCGACTGCCTAATTTGCATATGTATGGAGTACACCACCTGCAGCTGGTTTGAGTGACAGCCCCTAATGGGGTGGTCACCCACCCAGTCTGTGGGGGAGTGTCTCATTGGCTGACTGGGGAATGTCCAGTCACCTGACTCCCTTGGCCTATCCTGACCACACACTAGTCTCAGCTAATTAATTATTCATGAGTTTGCTTCAGACACACTGAAGGGGAATCACTCTCAGCCTGGCTCTGGAGTGAGACACACCTACTCTAGAGCAGGACCCCAGACACTCTGTCTGATGCTATCAAAATTCAGCTATTCTAATTGAGTGTACACACAGCCATAGGACTCCTGTCCCATGGGCTGTAGGCACTATTTGCGGTATACCGGTTAAAGAGACAATGAGACATAGTGTGGGCAGTATATGAGGAGTACAGGTGCTAGGTCACATGTAAGGGGGATGACAGGAGTTGCTGCCAATAAAGCACAACTTATTCACTGTTCATCCTTGTGACTAGTTTTCCTTCCTCTTTCCAGACATGGTTAAATTGATTAGGCTAATTGCATCACAGGTGAAATGAAGGGGGAGAGTTTTGTAATCACATAGGGTGCTCACAGCGGCAGAGCATCCGTGTTTTTATACCGTGTCGCCTGGGTCGTGTTAATCGATTAAAGACATTGAGCATGGGGGCATTCGACTGGGACCTCTATATGCGAATAACAAAATATTTCCTTACAAATTCCTAATCGACTGGGACCGGAAGTGTTTTTCTTTTTGGGGAGTTTTCAGTTGCATTGGTGCGCTGAAGGCTGCAAATCTGCGGGGGGGAGGGGGGGGAGGAAAAAGGCAGCCTAAGAGTCCAACCACAGTCCTCTGAGAGGGCCGGGGGAGGCTGGGTGGTTGGTGTAGTTTTACGCCCCAGTTAGACCCTAGGCCATACCAGGACTTGCACCGACTTGTTACAGCGCACACTCATGGTGACTTTATAGTGCTTCCCCACTGGGAAATCAGGCCGCCGGCACCATGAACCGATGTCCCACACAGTCACATTATCCTGACACTGTGCGCCCAGTCCTTATCCTGATCTCGTAGCGGCAAGCGCCGAGCAGCAACAGGTACCTATTTTATAGTCATTGGAAAGGATAACCAGAGCGGCCCTATTGTCGCTGAGTTGGTGGTCAGCGTCCTCCATGAAGTCGCTGATGGCAGATCTGTCGACGGCACCACATGAGGCGAGTATGTGCGCCACATTGAAGATCTTAGTGCCGCAGGGACAGCGCTGGAGGTTGGGGACATCAATCCAATGGTGGTAGCCAGTCCTGAGGTGGTTGACGGCGACTTGGGTAGAAGCAGGAAGGCCGACTGGATGGGGGATGTTCGTTCTGACCAGGGTGTACCAGAGCCAGCTTATTGAATAAGGGTTCCATACTTGTTCCTTCTGTGTGGCTCGTTCCCAGAGTTTGGTGGTGGCTCGAGAAGAGGAAGCGGTCAGTTTGGTGCTGGATGGAAGGATGGCTGTCTCCACGTCTGCTCGGATGGCTCCGGCTAGAGCGGCACAGTCGGCCTGGTCATTACCATAGAGTCCTATATGCGAGGGGACCCATAGCAGGACTGTGTTGAGGTGTGCCTGATGTCTGGTCAAGATTATAATCTGGATCTCATTGGCAAGGGAGTGTCGGGCATTTGGGCGGGCGATCTCTTTGATGGCATTCAGAGAGTCGGTAATGATGACGGCACTTGAGTTGTAGAGGTCTTCGAGTGCCAAGTGAATGGCGGCGAGCTCGGTATCGAGACTGGAAGCAAAGTCTGACACCCTGGTGGTGTTCTTTGTATTGGAGAAGGGGATGAAGACTCCGGCTCCGGCTCTACCTGATGTTGGGTCAAGGGAGCCATCCGTGTAGACCGTCTTTGCGAGGGGAAAGTCCACCTTCACCTGAGTTATGGCCTCGAGAGCCAGGGAGTGGAGTTCTTGGGTGGTGTATGCCGCCTTGGCAGCAACTAGGTTGGTGGTTCGGGTTTCCACTGGGATGGACACCCATGGTGGCTTGTGAGGGCTGAGGGCGAGGTTTACAATGTGGAGTCCATGGGAGTCCATGAGGGTGGTGATGGTATCCATGAGGCGGTAGGAGATGTGAGGGTGACCGCGGGTCCCATCTCGGAGGTAGGCCGCGGCTCTGCGGGTTGTTGGTGAAAGGCCTGAGGAGAGGGTTCTTGTGAGGTGGTGCTGGGAACACGGAGGACAAGCCTGGCAGCTCGATGTTGGATGTTCTCAAGTTTCCGGAACTCGTTCTGGAAGACCTTGTTCTTGGGTAGTCGAGTTTGGGCGTTGTCAAGCCCGAGGGCTGTGAGAGCGAGTGTGGGCACGGTGTAGTCAAAGACGGAGCGGACTGCCTGGCAGTAGAACAGTACGAGTACACTGTCCGGGGCGCCCCAGGAGAAGCCGGAGATCCTCTTTATGAGGAGGAGTCTGTTGGTTATTCTGGTGGCCAGGTGGCGGAAGAGGGCTCTCATGTTCAGGTCTCAGTCTAGACAGATACCTAGGTAGTCGAAGATGGAGACCCATTCGATAGGGGATCCATCTAGGTAGAGGGGGTGAAGTGGTTGACCTCTGAACATGTGCATGATCTTGGTCTTGGTGGGAGAGATTTTTAGTCCAAGGTCCCGGCAGGCGTTTCCTACCAGGTGGAGCACCTGCTCAGCGAGATCCTGTGCGTTGATCGCATGGGAGCAGGTGATGGCGATGTCATCTGCGTAGCAGACTATGGTTGTGTCTGTGATCTCTTGAGTGGCTAGGTCTTGTTTAAGCCTACTCACGAGAGATGCCATCACTGCATTGAAGAGGAGGGGGCTGAGCACTGCACCCTGGGGGACGCCATTTTTTAGTTGGAGGTAGGGAGAAGAGGTGCCTTGGACACGTACCCTGGCTCGCCTGTTCTCGAGGTAATTTCGGACGTACGCAAGGGGCCAGCCGGCGATGCCAAGATTAGCCATTGCTATCAGTACCACATTGTGGTCTATAAGCTCAAACGCTTTTTTGAGATCAAGGAAGATGGTTGCTGTCTCATGTCCATTACCGAGGCCATAGGAAATGCTCTCAATGAGGGTGGCAACGGCGTGCTGGGTGCCTCGTCCTCCTTGGTAGCCAATGACCTCCTCTGGTAGGCCAGTGGTGGGGTCTTCTGTGACCATCTGGAGATGGGCGAGGACAATTCTTTCGCTAACCTTCCCGAGGGATTGGAGAAGGGAGATGGGTCTGACTTCGCCCGGGGTTTTCTTGGGGATGGGGATGGGTATGTCCGCATTGTAGAAGATATTGGAGGGGGAGGAGAGTTTCCCTGTTAGTGGCAGATAACTTTGCCCATGCAGTGTTAGGGACTCCGTCGGCTCCTGGGGTTGTCTTCTTTGTGGTGGTGGCTAGGGCGCGGTCAAGCTCAGCCCTGGTCAGGTGGGTGTCAAGATTATGGGTGGGTGTTGTGGCTATTGATATGTCTATGAGGTCAGATCTTCAGGCTGAGTTCCTGTTGAGTGCTTGTTGGTGGGCATACGGGAGGTTGATTGCTGAAGTGGGTTTATATAAGTATGATTCGGATGTGTGTTGTGGCTCCATCCGATCCATCAGCAAATCTTGCGGATAGAAAGGGTCCAGTCGAATGCCTCCAATGTCACATTTGTGCTGGTAACGTCCTGCAGGATAACAGCCACCGGTACCAGTCCTACATGATTTTTGGGGTAATAAAACAGATTAATGAAATGGAAATATAAATAAACTATGCAATCATAAGATACTTTAAATCCTATTTTGCTGTAGCTATATCGGTTATAAAAAAAAAAGAAGAAAAGGGTTTTGGGTTAAGCCACCATTTTTTTACCCTGAGCGTGGAGCATAAGCATATTCAGCGCTATACGGAGCGACCCAACCAGCCACGGTGCGACCCAACCAGCCACGGTTGAACTCGTTTGAGCCCGTTTGAACTTGCCGGAAATAGACTTTCCTATTCTCGTCTTTGCGAGAACTCAGTGAAATAGATTAGTTTTCCGCATTATTGATAGATTATAGAAGAGAAATACTTAACAATAAACATTAACTTTGTTATAACTATAAAATGATATTTATTTCAATTATCATAATCATGTGTTGGGTTCTTTTTTTTATTGCAAATGGCGGCCCCCATAAGGGGCGGCCATTTGCAATCGAAAAGAACAGCTCTGATTGGCTCAAATTATGGAAAGATCCCATTATTTTTTTAGTACTTTCTTGTTCAGACATTGTTACACATATATATGTTTCTTTTGCACAGATTAAATTGTTTGAAGTATATTTAAAATTTATCTACATTGATTTATGTTTAAATCACACAATATCACTACTTACTGAATGGGAAACTCATCCTGCAAGGGTATGCTCGATATGACCCAGTGGTCAGCCGTTTTTGCTCCTTTTTTCGCTGTGGACCCTTCTCGGAGAAGCGTATTCGATTATTCAACCCGAGTCTGTAGGATGTGCGCATGCGCCAGAAAGTGGCTCGGGTGACCCGACTTGGTACTCCCAAGATGGCTACGTTTGAGGTTCCAGCACGTGACACCGCATTATCCGAAGCATTTCTTGGTAAACCTTACTTAGACATGAGTTGAAAAGGACCTCGAACTCTCTATAATTATAAACAATATGCTGTTTTTAACTAATGCCGAAATCCCTGATAAGGAAATAATCCCACGGGCCACGTCCCTTATTATCGCTCAAGACGTGCGTGAGCTACTAGCTCATAGCAGGCATAGCTTTTGAAATAACACTTGTAAGATGAAACTTCAGTCAGTGCCGCCAATTCTCACGAAGTTCCCATGAGTGTCACATTTACACAACAGTTGTGTCACCTTCACGAGTCACGGATCGACCCCAAAATCCCACGAATGTCGACTTTTGATTAAATACAAGTAAATGTAAATTAAATTATCATCATCAAAAGACATCATGAATGGTCATGTTATGCATCTATTAGGTATGTGACAAAAAAAATGTAATTTACGTATAGAAATGATACTCATAACATTGTAAAGAGCCAAACATGCTTTTAAATAACACCAAGATCATGCATATTGGTCTAGTATTAAGAAAGTTATGATTTTCTATTTATTTAAAATCACATGTTTTTTATGTCCTGTAAGTGTAATTAGACTGAAACAAAGGAATGGGTGTGACCCTAAACAATGCAGTCCTCCCCCTGCGCTCCATCTCCAGGTCGTGCAACCCATGACACTTTCCGATTCAAAATTAACCACCTTCGACGTATAGGATCATGATAATATTTGGTATAAAGTGAGAAAAATCATTAATAATTGGGTCTACATAGTTTCTATTTACATCCAAAGTGAAGTTGAACGGATTTGAGCATCCGAAAATTAGTGCAGATGTTTGAAATGAGAAGCGATTTACTACCTTCGACGTACAGGATCGTGATAATATTTGGTATAGCGTTTGTGACGTTCTCTGTGGCGGAGTGGTTAGAGTGTCTGACTTTTTTCTATGTCAGACTTCTAATCTGAGGATCGGCAGTTCGATTCCCCGTACTCCCAGCTCTGGCAATTTTGATTTCGACCGCTGTGTATAACTTATAGCCTCATCAAAGGCCGGTTGCTCTCATACCATGTCTGAGATATGGTATGAGACCATGTCGGACTGGTGTGCTCAGTGTCAGGATAATGTGACTGAGTGGGATACCAGGTCATGGTGCCGGCGGCCTGGTTGCCCAGTGAGACAGCACTATAAAGTTGCCATGAGTGCACACTGTCACAAGTCGGTACCCGTCCTGATATGACCTTAGATGTTGCTAGGACATAAAACAACAACAAACAAACAAACATACCATGAATATGTGGTGTGGGAGGTTAAAAATCCCTTGGGTCGGTAGAAGTGTAGGCTCGGGCTTTCTATCGACCAGCAGTGGAGTGGGGAAGACCAGTCGTCTGTGACTGGGATTTCCCCTGCTTGGGACAACTAATGTACAAAAAAAAAAAAAAAAGAGACAAATAAGTGTTCACACTTCCTGTCTACCATTCGCTATATCGCTATCTCGTGAGAAAAGACATTAATAATTGGGTCTACATATTTTTTATTTACGTCCAAAGTGAATTTGAACCGATTTGAGGATCCAAAAATTAGTGCAAATGTTTGAAATACTGTCACGAACGAACAAATCAACAGAAATTCAAAAACGAGGACGTTCAGAGAGGTTTCCTTATATATGCCGTCATCGGGATTCCCTGTTATCCTCATCCGTTAGCCAATGAGAAGCGATTTTGGTAGGCATGTCAAGATCCGTTCATGCACAGCGATCGGGGACAAAATGGCGGCGACGCATCGCGGGGATGTCCACATACCTACATCTATATGCTAAAACATCAGCCTATTAATTTAAAGTATTATAGGCTATTTGAGCGCATTTCCAAGGCGGTTATAGGCCCTATAACCCCTTGCAAATGCCCTCAAATAGCCCATACATATCTGGGGTGGCACGTCCCCACACGCCGACACGGGTTCCATGTTCGCATCTCAAAGATTCTCACTATTGAGGGAGCGCACATGATGTCATTACTTAGCAATCAGCAGTCAGCGGGCTGCCATCTTGGATTACGAGCACCCTCCCTAGCCATGTTGTGAATGCATGCAGATGCATTAAAACAGAGTTTTCTTGTGGTATGGGAGGTTCTGGGCAGTTTACATCCAATGTGTTTACTTACAGCACTTTAGCAACAACTTCTGAGGCCCAAACTGCTCAAAACAGTGACAAATAAACCAACAAATCAGTAAATAACCACAGTGTAGGCAGTTGCAAGCCTTCTGTATGTCATCCAATATGGCCACTGAAAGTTGCCTCGTGACATCATTACACCCCCTCTATACCTCCAGGTTGGCAACACTAACTTGTAGTGCTCAATTGACATGATATGAGCTTTAACAAGAACGGGTTATTACTTTAAAAAAAAGAAGTAAATATTAATAAAGTTATGCCAATTTGAATATAACTTCTCCGGGTGGTCACAGCCACAGGTGAGCGAGAATTTATTTTAATTTAATTTTTTTAAGTATCACCTGGGCCAGATGGGATGCATGCAAAAATCATCAAAGAGTGTTCTGAACATCATCATCATGCTGTCGGTCGCGATGCGACAAAGACTGCTTTCATTACTTGACCCGTGAGTTTAACCTCACTATGCTGTAAAATGCTAGAAAGAATAATCCGAGATCGTGTCATAGAACACTTGGAAAAACTAGGATTGCTATCTCTAGATCAACGCGGATTCACTTGAGGCAAATCTTGCCTCACACAACTACTAGAAGTGATGGAAATTTGGACTGACTGGCTGGATCATGGCCTGGCATGGGACACCATCTATCTGGACTTCTCTAAAGCCTTTGATAGTGTGCCCCACAAAAAACTATTAAACAAAATCGAAGCTCTGGGAATATCCGGATCAATTTTAGAATGGATACACAACTTCCTGTGTGAGAGAAAGCAAAGGGTAGTTGTAGGTACTAAAAAATCTTCCTTTAAGAATATTACCTCAGGAATACCTCCGGGAAGTGTGCTGGGGCCAGGCTGTGTCTCATCAAACCTAAAAATATTTGCGGATGACACAAAGGTCTTTCAAGCAATGAAAGATGTAAGAGATAAAAATCTCTTGCAAGAGGATATTCTGAAACTCGCACAATGGTCCGAGAAATGGCAATTGCCCTTCAATGAAAAGAAGTGCACAATTATTCATTACCTCATATTACTTTACTCACGTTTGAATGACTTGTAGGTGGTTTAGATAAATGGGGGTGGGGGGATCGGAGCAAGTCTGACATCGGCGACCGTGCATCAAAAATAATTAATATATCAATGCCTTATCCAATCTCCATAAAACCTGGTCAATACATAGAAAACAGATGTAAGAAAATTACTGTGGTACCGGTCGTTTAATAAATCACTTAACTCAACTTTAGGTGATTTGTAGATGGTTTAGATGAATGGGAAAAAAATGGATCAATTTTCATTAAACTTCTAGTTGACACATGATGAAGATTACTTATGTTATCTACATATAAAGTCAGGCTAAGTGAAAGGAAGAGGAAGAGACGGAAGGTTGGTGAACAGCCTAATTTATTGATAAGGCTCTTGGCCGAGCAATAAACGCCCTACCTATACAAAGCTAAAAGTAAAAATAGGTGTGTAGTGTGCCAAGCAAACAGCAGAAGTGAGCAGTGTAGAAGGTGGGGGGAGGGGAAGCAGCAAGAAAAGTGCTGGCCCGCAGCAAATATATATAATGGAGAGAAATAATCATGAAGTCGTAGGATAATAAATAATATTATAAGATCATAGGATAATAAATAATATTATAATAAGCTCACCCGCCATTTTATATTTATATAATAGATTATATTGCACATATATATATTTTTTTTTAATCCACAAAATAACAGCTTGTTAGTAACTATAAAAGCCTGCCACAGAAAAGCAAAGTGTAACGCATACCGCTACATGCTTGTTGCCATGTCGTTCGGGTTTGGAATCGAGATTCCGGTCGGAGTGAATCGCCGTAAAGCTGTGATTCACACATAGCCTACCTCTGACCCGTTGAGTTGCAATACTACAAATTTAACTCAGATGTTCTTGTTGGCAATTGACATTTCCTTAGCAATAAACCTGAAGCTTATCGATTTATTCATAGATATTGTCTAAATTGTGTGGCTATGTTGGCCGATTCAGTTGTTCATGTTGGAAGTGCCTTTTTCCTCTTTAAATTCCAGTTAATTTCACAAATGGACGACTTAAGACGGATGTTGGAATCAGCTTCGGGATGTTTGAGAGAACAGGCAGCCAGAAGACGAAAAGCCTTGTACGCTCAATTTAAGATATATTTGTGAAAAACGGGGGGGCGGGGGGAAGCTGAGTTTCTACCATGTTTTTTTGATAAATATAATAAGTTGGTCCTTATGACCTACTTTACTTTAGTTTGAACTAACATTTATTTTATGAGGTTCATTTTTGGAAATATTTAAAGTGAAGACATGCCAAATTAATGTTGCTGTGGTAAACGTATGCTTTGGTTACATATTCTCAAACATATCAATATCGAACCACTAAACTGCAATCAATATTTAACCAGTGCACTAGTATGTAAATTCGATCAGGCATGTGATTTCTCCGGTTTTAACCAGTATTCTGTGTTTTTATTTAATTCCGTTTTTTTTCTGGCCGCCGAAACACCTCTGAAATAAACTATTTGCATCCCTCTCGTGACTCAGTGGGATGCTGTGTGTCCCCACAATAACCTGAACAAAATTTCAGGTTTACTTTCCTGCACCGAATCACATGCCTGATTCGATACATGGGATCAAATTTAGGGAAGTGTTTTGGTTTCGAAAATGCCTTGGTTTCATCGGATTATGCCGGTTTAAAAAGAATGAACTACATTGTTACGGTGTTGTTAATATACCCATCGGGTAAACAAGTTTTAAGCCAATAAATTGTTTACTCATTAAAATTCATCTTTTATTATTCCAAACCCTTATAAATTAAGAGAATGTGTGTGTTTGTTTTCTACCCTGCTGCCTTACAATAATGATCTCAAATTGATTGGGATAGTTATGTTTTATAGCTTTTATTGTTTACTCCAATAAATTGTTCCTTTTAAGCTTGTGCCTAATGAATCTCTACGATAATGCCAAGTACTTACCAAACTGCCTTCAGTAACATACATCAGTACATGTCTATTGTTGTGTAATGAGCAGTGACACTCATTCAGGTTGCAAAGACTGACGACCTAATTTACATTGGTAAAAGCACCGACTTGCCTCTTGTCGTTCAATGAACAGCGACACTCATTCAGGTTGCAGAGACTGACGACCTAATTTACATTGGTAAAAGCACCGACTTGCCTACTGTCGTTTAATGAACAGCGACACTCATTCAGGTTGCGGAGACTGATGACCTAACTTACATCGGAAAAAGCACCGACTTGCCTATTGAATATTGTGGTATAATGAACAGCGACACTCATTCAGGTTGAAGAAACTGACAACCTAATTTACATTGGTAAAAGCACCGACTTGCCTACTGTCGTTTAATGAACAGCGACACTCATTCAGGTTGCAGAGACTGACGACCTAATTACCATATCAGGTAACTGGCTCAAAAGCACCGACTTGCCTCTTGATCGTCTTAATGAACAGCGACATCCATTCAGGTTGGGAAGAGACGGACTACCTATTTACATTGGTAAAAGCACCGACTTGCCTACTGTCGTTTAATGAACAGCGACACTCATTCAGGTTGCAGAGACTGACGACCTAATTTACATTGGTAAAAGCACCGACTTGCCTCTTGTCGTTTAATGAACAGCGACTCTCATTCAGGTTGCGGAGACTGACGACCTAATTTACATTGGTAAAAGCACCGACTTGCCTATTGTCGTTTAATGAACAGCGACATTCATTCAGGTTGCAGAGACTGATGACCTAATTTACATTGGTAAAAGCACCGACTTGCCTACTGTCGTTTAATGAACAGCGACACTCATTCAGGTTGCGGAGACTGATGACCTAACTTACATCGGAAAAAGCACCGACTTGCCTATTGAATATTGTGGTATAATGAACACCGACTCTCATTCAGGTTGCGGAGACTGACAACCTAATTTACATTGGTAAAAGCACCGACTTGCCTATTGTCGTTTAATGAACAGCGACTCTCATTCAGGTTGCGGAGACTGACGACCTAACATACATCGGTAAAAACACAGACTTGCTGGCTCCAAGGGAAGCTGCATTTTCATGGTATGTTGAGAGGGATGTGATTGAGTGTTATTTAACAACAAAGTGTCCACCAAAGAGCATTGTCCGATGGCCTTGAGTTTCTATTAGGTTTATCGTTTTAATCTTCCTTATTTTAGGTTTGAAGTAACTTAGTTTAACATGGCCAACTTTAGATATATTTGAAGTGAAAACCTGTACAAATTAATTGTGGCATGAATGTAAGAGTTCTGACACCATAGGCTTCAGCAGTAACCGGTCCTAAGTTGAATATGGCAAAGCAAATCTAGATGAGTGTTTTATTGGGTTTTTTAATTGATGCTTTAATTGGATTGCGTAGCTTTAAGTGATTCAAGTATTATGTGTATACGTGTCCATGTGCAGATATCGCTCATCATCGCTTCATGTAAAAGATTATTTTTTAATTAATTGAATTTATACTAGTGTCCTAGTCTGTCCATGAGCCTCACCACCACGCGGTAGCGGCAGGCACTACGCTGACCTCTGTTGCCCTTCTTAGGCAACAGGTGGCAGCACGCTAACCAGAGGCGGTCCCTGAGTGGACTGCCCCTGTGTGACTGGCTACCGGCCATCCTGTAACCATGAGATTTTATCTATGGCCTGGTTGGTTATGGGGGGGGGGGGCACTTTGATCTGTGACATCACGGGGAAGGAGAGAATTTAAACCTGAGAAGCACATATTACTCTTCCTTGTCGTCTCTTCACGTTGCGCGATGTACAGACATGGGAGAACTGGCCGTGCAATACGACACAGCCTGTCAAACTAGCTATTATATCACGTGAGCTCTGAATCTACTATATTCGTATTTTTCATAGTATGTCTAAAAATGCGATCTTCGATCTGGTCTGTCATACGCCACTTTTTCTTTCTTTATACAGCAAATACATGGTGGCAATCGTCAGTAAGAAAAGGTCGAAAGTGAGGCTGTATGATGCCCAAATGTTCAACTTGCAGCCACAGACACAAGGTAGAATACACACGTTTTTGAGAAATACATTAATTACAACAAATGCCAAGGTTTTATTGGCATTTTAAACTGCAAATACTCTCTCAGCCAATTTTTATTTTAATCGCGAAACTAGATAATATAAAGTGCTCGATTTGTACTATTATCGGACTGTTTTAGGTTATGCACGCTATTGAATTATACATGTTTAGTGGTCGGCACTGACCTCTCAGGCAAGTAACCACATAGACAGGTAAGCATGGGTGTGTGTTGATATCAGGGAGCCTAGGTGGTGTAATGGTTAGCACACTGGCCTGGAATGCAAAGAGATGTGGGTTAAAGTCCTGCTCTAGGCGCAATATTTCCCATTTTCATCTCCCCCACGATACATGTTTTATGATTTCCCTCGGTACAGATTTTTATTCGTTTGAATGATTCCTTTATCAGAGACAATACACCCACCCCACTCCCGGTTTTCTCACCGGTTATTTATGAAGTGATTAGAGACTAATAAGGGAGCTCACTGAGAACAAGATGTGAGGGAGAGTGTAAGGGGAAGTTTATATGTTATGTATAAAAGTTATATAATTTGTTTAATATTTTTGTTACATTCATTGATCAAGCTAGGAAAATTTCAATCCCGGAAAATTGGTCTTCCTCATTGTACCGGTCCTTTCCCTATCCTGGTTATGCTGACCATCAGCCTAGGTAGTGACATAAATTTCCATGCCATTGGCTTGGCTTTGTCAGGATTTAAGCGCAGGGTTCCGAACCCCATGACCGGACGCAGTGGCCGAATTGGTTGAACGCAGTCCTTCCATGTGGAAGGTTTGGAGTTCAATTCCCCATCGGGTTAAACCCATGACTTATAAAATTGATACTTGTTGCTTCCTAGCCTGGCGCTTGCCATTATTAGGATATGGCATGGACTGGTTGGCTCGGTGTCAGGATAATGTAACTGAATGGGATATTAGGTCATGGTTCTGGCAGCCTGGTCTCCCAGTAGGGCAGCACTGTAAAGTCACCATGAGTGTGCACTGTCACAAGTTGGTATCCGTCCTGATATGACCTTAGATGTTGTCAGGATGTAAAACTCCAACACCCAACCATGGAACCCTGTGATTTGCCACATGCGTCATAGTATTTCTAATCATGTGTGCTTAGGGCCAATTACACGGTTTTGTTTGAGGCTCTTTTTGGGGAGTGTTTGGTGTGTTTGACTGCAGCTGTCTGATTCCCATTTTTTGCGTCTTTTCATCAGATAAGGCCGAAGATGAAGATGAGGCTACTGCCACCAGCAGGAGAGACAAGGTAAGGCACACAGCATCCTAGCACTAAGAAACATGCAGCAGGTTCTGACCTGGTCTTGGTTTTGAACCCATGAAACTGAACTGGTCCATAAGAACTGCTTATTTGGTAAATCAGTGCAAATACTGTTATAAGGATTGAGGTCTGAGGGACTGCAGTCAGCATAGACTGTAACTAATATCGATACTATATACATTCCTTAGGTTAAAGCTGTATAGTCCGATGAAAACATCAAATTTTCAAAACCAAAACAATTATCTAGATTTGATTCTACATATCTAACATAGATACTAGTGCACTTAGTAAGCATTTTTCCCCACACAGAAGGGAATATTGAGGCAATTTAACCCAACCACTAAGGGACACCAGAGCAAGCAAGGCACCACTACTAAGGCAGACCAGAAGGCAGATCAAAGCCCATGAAAGGAGCACACTGGAAATGGCTGCTAAGGTATGGAATGCGCAAACGGTGAAAGAAAGACAAATCCCTGACCTAAAAACATACAAAAAATATCTGTGCAAAATAAAAACTGGGAACCCCAACTGAACTATACCACAAGGGGGCAGGTGATATGTCACAGCCCACCAACTGGACAGCCCAAGGCGGGAAAACCGGAAATATAAAAGCCAGATAACATGTCCAACAACAATATAAATCAAATCAAATCCAAGCAAACATAACTCAACCACCTATTACGTACAAGCCTATGAACATGTAAATAAAATAGGCTAGTATAGAATTAAGTAGAAAAAAGTGGAAAACTCTTCCCAAGAAAACCCCAAAACACTAACATAGACTACTAACCCAAAATATAACCTTAAGAAAACAACTAACATAACGATAAAGGAAGACAAACTCCTGACATCTGGGCAGGGAAAGGCTGGAAGCCCCCCACTAGGCTGCAAGAGGACATGTGATATGTCACGGCCCACCAGCGGGGCGGGGTGCCTAGTGGAAGGTAACCATGCCAAAAGTAGCCAGACAAGCACAAGTACACAAGTCTATGATATTTAAATAGGAGTAGGCTAGTCTAGTAATAAGAGTAGAACAAAAATACAATGCCAAGAAAATCCAAAAAAACTAACATAGGCCACTAACCATACCAACAAACTATCTATCTGATACTGAAATGCAGGCAATCAAATAACTTATCAGCAGCTACTGTTTGGTAAGACAACACCAACACTACAGCTGGCCAGCATTGAAAACAAGGCTGGGTACCGGGGCTTACATGCTATGGACAGTATAAATACAGCCTCAATAAAAATTAAAAAAATTAACAAAAAAATAGAATCTGTTACTGTAGAAGTCTGAGTTTTGGCATATTTGGCCAAATTAATTTTTGTATGTTTGCAATTCAAATATCTCAAAAGTTCGCCTTTTAAAATAAAATAAATTTCAAACTAAAGTAAGGTAGATTATAAGATTAACCTAATACAGTAAAACCTCTAAATCGAGCGACCATGGGACCGACTTTAAATGGTCCATTTAGGGAGGCGGTCAGTTTAGAAAGTTTTTGTTATGTATTGTATGGGCGATCGTTTGGGACCCAAATTAAGCGATCAATATAGGGGAGTGGTCGATCTGTGGAGCTGGTCGGTTAGAGAGGTTTTACTGTATATTTTTCTAAGAAAATGACAAATTCAAAACCATCGGACTATCCAACTTTAAGCAGTGAAATCGTGTATGAGGCCCATATAGCCTTTAAGTGACTATCGCGTTCCAAAGTCTAGCAATTTAGATCATTAGAAGCTGAAATGACATCCGATCAAAAAGTGACACCAGACTGGCCGCTGTGATACGAGTTTTGTTGGACCGGGCAGGTTGTCGTGTATTGTGATCGATATCGCCATAAGGAATGTTTAAGCACTATTTAGGCATTACATGAATTAAAATGATCACTGCATGTCTATCGGCCCCTGATTGGCCTTTGAAAGCAGCGTGTGTGGAATAAGTAGCGCTTGGGTACTAACTTAACTTAGGTTCTGGTTTGTGTAACACTTAGGTACTAACCCATGGTAGAATCTGATTAATTGTGTAGCGCTTGGGTACTAACTTAACTTAGGTTCTGGTTTGTGTAACACTTAGGTACCAACCCATGGTAGAATCTGATTAATTGTGTGGCGCTTGGGTACTAACTTAACTTAGGTTCTGGTTTTGTGTAATGCTTAGGTACTAACCCATGGTAGAATCTGATTAATTGTGTAGCGCTTGGGTACTAACTTAACTTAGGTTCTGGTTTGTGTAACACTTAGGTACTAACCCATGGTAGAATCTGATTAATTGTGTAGCGCTTGGGTACTAACTTAACTTAGGTTCTGGTTTTGTGTAATGCTTAGGTACCAACCCATGGTAGAATCTGATTAATTGTGTAGCGCTTGGGTACTAACTTAACTTAGGTTCTGGTTTTGTGTAATGCTTAGGTACTAACTCATGGTAGAATCTGATTAATTGTGTAGCGCTTGGGTACTAACTTAACTTAGGTTCTGGTTTGTGTAACACTTAGGTACTAACCCATGGTAGAATCTGATTAATTGTGTAGCGCTTGGGTACTAACTTAACTTAGGTTCTGGTTTTGTGTAATACTTAGGTACTAACCCATGGTAGAATCTGATTAATTGTGTAGCGCTTGGGTACTAACTTAACTTAGGTTCTGGTTTTGTGTAATGCTTAGGTACTAACCCATGGTAGAATCTGATTAATTGTGTAGCGCTTGGGTACTAACTTAACTTAGGTTCTGGTTTGTGTAATACTTAGGTACTAACCCATGGTAGAATCTGATTAATTGTGTAGCGCTTGGGTACTAACTTAACTTAGGTTCTGGTTGTGTATGGTACAACCTGTGAACTGATAATGTGTAGCGCTAGGTACTAACTAACTAGTCTGGTTGTGAATCTAGAATCTGATTAATTGTGTGGCGCTTGGGTACTAACTTAACTTAGGTTCTGGTTTTGTGTAACACTTAGGTACTAACCCATGGTAGAATCTGATTAATTGTGTAGCGCTTGGGTACTAACTTAACTTAGGTTCTGGTTTGTGTAACACTTAGGTACTAACCCATGGTAGAATCTGATTAATTGTGTAGCGCTTGGGTACTAACTTAACTTAGGTTCTGGTTTTGTGTAATGCTTAGGTACCAACCCATGGTAGAATCTGATTAATTGTGTAGCGCTTGGGTACTAACTTAACTTAGGTTCTGGTTTGTGTAACACTTAGGTACTAACCCATGGTAGAATCTGATTAATTGTGTAGCGCTTGGGTACTAACTTAACTTAGGTTCTGGTTTGTGTAATACTTAGGTACTAACCCATGGTAGAATCTCATTAATTGTGTAGCGCTTGGGTACTAACTTAACTTAGGTTCTGGTTTGTGTAACACTTAGGTACTAACCCATGGTAGAATCTCATTAATTGTGTAGCGCTTGGGTACTAACTTAACTTAGGTTCTGGTTTTGTGTAATGCTTAGGTACCAACCCATGGTAGAATCTGATTAATTGTGTAGCGCTTGGGTACTAACTTAACTTAGGTTCTGGTTTGTGTAATGCTTAGGTACTAACCCATGGTAGAATCTGATTAATTGTGTAGCGCTAGGGTACTAACTTAACTTAGGTTCTGGTTTGTGTAATACTTAGGTACTAACCCATGGTAGAATCTGATTAATTGTGTGGCGCTTGGGTACTAACTTAACTTAGGTTCTGGTTTGTGTAACACTTAGGTACTAACCCATGGTAGAATCTCATTAATTGTGTAGCGCTTGGGTACTAACTTAACTTAGGTTCTGGTTTGTGTAATGCTTAGGTACTAACCCATGGTAGAATCTGATTAATTGTGTAGCGCTAGGGTACTAACTTAACTTAGGTTCTGGTTTGTGTAATACTTAGGTACTAACCCATGGTAGAATCTGATTAATTGTGTGGCGCTTGGGTACTAACTTAACTTAGGTTCTGGTTTGTGTAACACTTAGGTACCAACCCATGGTAGAATCTGATTAATTGTGTGGCGCTTGGGTACTAACTTAACTTAGGTTCTGGTTTTGTGTAATGCTTAGGTACTAACTCATAGTAGAATCTCATTAATTGTGTGGCGCTTGGGTACTAACTTAACTTAGGTTCTGGTTTGTGTAATACTTAGGTACTAACCCATGGTAGAATCTGATTAATTGTGTAGCGCTTGGGTACTAACTTAACTTAGGTTCTGGTTTGTGTAACACTTAGGTACCAACCCATGGTAGAATCTGATTAATTGTGTAGCGCTTGGGTACTAACTTAACTTAGGTTCTGGTTTTGTGTAATGCTTAGGTACTAACTCATAGTAGAATCTGATTAATTGTGTAGCGCTTGGGTACTAACTTAACTTAGGTTCTGGTTTGTGTAACACTTAGGTACTAACCCATGGTAGAATCTGATTAATTGTCTAGAGCTTAGACATTAACTTAAGTTAGGTTCTGGTTAACTATTGCTTAGGTAAGTTAGGTACTGACCTGTTTGATTCTGATTAATTGTGTAGTTCAGTTCTAACTTAAGTTAGGTTCTGGTTAACTGTAGTGCTTAGACCTACTAACCTATGTTAAATTCTGATTAACCGTGTATAGCTTGGGTACTAACTTCAGTTAGGTTCTGGTTATCTGTGTGGTGCTTAGGCACTAACTCCTGTAAGGTTCTGGTTGACCGTGAACTGTCTTGCTACTTACATGATAGGTTCTGATTAAATGTGCTGACTTCTCCCCTTGATAGATTGACTCCTTGACCAGCGCGTTTGGAGGATCCAAGAAGAAGCGGGCAATGGAATCAAGACGAAAGAATGAGATTGTGGGATCGAAGTTAGAAAGCGTAATCAATAAGGCTGCTTCAGAAGCCATGACTAACACTGAAGTCCTCAAGGAACGTAAGCACAAGTTTATGGACTTATTATTTAACTTGTTGTGTAGTAAGTGAAATAGCATTAACAAGGCAGTCATGATATGGTTGTGTTTAATGTACATTTTAGAAGGCGATCGTGCGCAAGTAGTAATACCATTGTACACAATCCACATTTACATGACGGTTTTACACTAGTAATACCATTGTACACAATCCACATTTACACAATGGTTGTGCACTAGTAATACCACTGTACACAATCCACATTTACACAATAGTTGTGCACTAGTAATACCGTTGTACACAACCAACATTTACACAATGGTTGTGCACTAGTAATACCATTGTACACAATCAACATTTACACAATGCTTGTGCACTAGTAATACCATTGTACACAATCACCATTTACACAATGGTTGTGCACTAGTAATACCATTGTACACAATCAACATTTACACAATGTTTGTGCACTAGTAATACCACTGTACACAATCACCATTTACACAATGCTTGTGCACTAGTAATACCATTGTACACAATCCACATTTACAAGGTGGTGATGTGTGTGAGTTGAATTACAACTCAGGTACTAAAATTTCACTCACATTGCAGCGACACCGGAAGACCATCCGATGACGGAAGTTCTGCCGCCTTTCAACTTGGCGGCGACGACTGTGTTCGAGGCCTTCCCGTTCATGGGCAGTATCCTTCATTTGTGGCAGTTTGATCTCATCGTGTAAATCCAGAAGACTTGATACACAAGTATATGTACAGTACAAATCCCACACCACCTGCATGGTTTCAAGTGCTCTATATTTACAAACACCAAATTTTAGGATTATACCATCAGGTTATGCTATGTAACTACTATCATAACCATTCCCTTTGTGATACATGACTTGTAGACCTTAAAGTTGCATAATCCGATGGGTTTTGAGTTTCTGCTCTTTTGTGAGATAACTACAATAGTTTGATCTTTATAATCTATTTGAAGTGAAAACACGTAAGGTTAATTTTGGCGTGCATGTCAAAATACTGGACGTCATAGGCTTCAACAATACATATTTAATGAGTGCACGAGTCTCTAAATTTGCTATGTAAGAAAACATTTAGTGAAGTAGGTTTAGACAATTTTATTCTTTCATCGGACTCTGCAGCTAAACCTTGGTGAGTCATCAGCACGGAGTTATGATGAACGTGTGTACATTATACCTCTACACTCTTGTAAGACTTGGGTGACCTTGGCCTTGGTGAGGCATCAGCACAGCGTTATGATGAACGTGTGTACATTATACCTCTACACTCTTGTAAGATATACCTCTACACTCTTGTAAGACTTGGGTGACCTTGGCCTTGGTGAGGCATCAGCACGGAGTTATGATGAACGTGTGTGCATTATACCTCTACACTCTTGTAAGACTTAGGTGACCTTGACCTTGGTGAGTCATCAGCACGGAGTTATGATGAATGTGTGTACATTATTCCTCTACACTTTTGCAAGACTTGGATGACCTTGGCCTTGGTGAGGCATCAGCACAGAGCTATGATGAACGTGTGTACATTATACCTCTACACTCTTGTAAGACTTAGGTGACCTTGACCTTGATGAGCCATGAGCACAGAGGTTGTGGATGTGTACATTATGCCTCTCCTCTCTCATGTGACCTTGACCATGGTGAGTTGTCAGCAATGAGGTATGGTGGGCTTGTACATTATACCTTCCTTATTTTGTAAGACTGATGTGACCTTGACCTTGGTGAGTCAGCAGCACGCAGTTATGATGAACGTGTACATTATACCTCTCCCATCTCTTGTAAAGCTTATGTGACCTTGACCTCGGTGAGTCATCAGCACAGAAGTACTTGAGGCGTGTAAGATTCCTGGTCAGCTATTTGCAGATGCGACACATAATGACATCAGCACCTGGAAGGAAGCTGGCACGTAAGTAGAGCTCACACATTACGAACATTTCATTCAGCATAACAAAACGAGTGAACTTTGTGAAAACTTGTGTACTTACAAAAAAAAAAGTGTCCAAGTAGTAATTGAATGCCCACATTATACTTTAATTGCATTGAATTTGTCAGCAAGTGCATATTTTCAATCATGAACACATTACACGAGTGAATTGGTCATTTCTTTTATGGAGATTGAGGACGTGCGAAATTGAACATTAATAAAACAACCCAACAGGTTAATAAGGTATTACACAAAATTAATACATATTCATGTGTAATTCTGCATGGTTACACATTCAATATTTTGTTTTGAGAACGATCAAATGATCTGTATTATGTTGATGTGAGACATTTCCTAAATACCTGAATTCCACACAAATGTGAAGGTAAAAAGGCGATTTCCCATATTGGTGCTGGCCAGTGCATTCTAAAATGCATTCACATTGCAGCGACACCGGTGAGTCATCAGCACAGAAAATTAAATATCAGGTGATAATTATAGTCTCCTCTAGTTCCGAGTAACTTATATTAATTGACCAACATTGTGAAGTTTGGGCATGAATATGTATTTGTGCATGCGTACTAGTTGAACCTAATCACAGTATGCCATTGCTATGTCCGTGTCAACGCCAACAAGTTTGAACATTCTTGAGACCGCCTGCAACAGACATGAGGAATGATTACTCTGGAATCTAAGTTGGGTATTAGGACCATATATAAGTAGATGTTTTGGTTTTGAAAATATTATTATTATTATACTCTTCTTTGATGCAGGCTTGTGGTAGCCTATGCAAAGCTCATAGCTCTCAGCTCTAGTGGGATGCAGCCTCAAAATCGTACAGCAATGTTTCTCTGGCCCAGGCCTTGTGCAGCGCATTCTTGAATTGATTTATGATAGCTGCTTCTTCCGGTAGCTCATTCCACATGTTTATCACTCGTGAAAAGAAGGCCCCTCTGAGTGAGCTGTTGTACCTTGGCTTGAAAAGCTTCTTGGAGTGACCTCTGGTACTGCTTCCCTGTATGCGTCTGAATAGCAAGGCCTCATCCACATTATACTCAGCATTCAGGAACTTCCACGTGTTGATCATGTCATCGGAATAGTTGTAATGCACAGCATTTTGTTTGATTCGCAGTGGTGTGGGGGCTACTAACATGTCTTCATCGCTTCCAGTTTGGCACTCCGAAAAATTCTCATCTCCTGCTGCCGTGCCTACCACACCTCTCTTCACCGCCAACCCACCTACTTACTACTGACTTAGCTTACCTGATTCGTAGGACTAAAGGCCTCTTCGGGCCCTCCGTCAGCTGAATAAACACCTTTTTTACTCCAGCTCTGCGTTTCTCTGCCTGTTTGTGCGAATCATCTAACATTGGCGGTTGTCTCGGCAGGTACCCGTCATACATCTTGCAGTACCTGCACCGCCTTCCACTTAACGCTGCGGCGCGTCTGAACAAGGCGGCCTGCCTCGTCTACCTCAACCACCTCATCTTCATGTTCAGGATCACTTACAAGGAGCTGGTGAAGAAGGGTAACTTACCTTTTTGTAAAATATTTTTTTTGGTACATTAGTTGATTAAGCAGAGGAAATTTCAATCGCAGACGATTGGTCTTCCTCATTCCACTGCTCCTTGCCCTATCCTAAGAATGCCGAGCGCCTGGCTAGGAAGTGACAAGTATACAGTTTTTATGTTATTGGTTTGACTCGACCAGGGTTCAAAACCATGTTCCTACGATCTACCAACACGGGAGATGGATGCTCTAACTCTTTCGGCCATCCTGTCTGGTAAATTAATTGACCAAATTCTCTGTACTAATATCCCAGTCACACTAGGCTTGCGAACCACTTGGCAACCTCTTACGACCAAGTCACAAGTGGTCATAAAAAGGTCTCTATTTGGCCCTCAGTAGTCATCAATCTCCTGGCGACCGTTTTTTGTCGCAAGGAGGGTGTTGTACCAAAAACTTCCTTGTGACTAAAATGGTCTCCCGAAGGTCGCTGATCATTTTCGTAGGTTAGTGATCAATCGGTGAGTGATTGCCGATTGATCGTCAACAGATTGACGACTGTGGCCCTACTGCAACCACTTGGCGATCAGTCACTGACTGATTTGCGACTGGTCTGCAATCGAATGCTAATCGGCCGCAAACCAGTTGCAAATCAGATCCCACCAAGTCCCCGACCAGTCGTAAATCAGTTCCCACCAAGTCCGCGACCAGTCATAAATCAGGTCCCACCAAGTCCCCGACCAGTCGTAAATCAGTTCCCACCAAGTCCCCGACCAGTCGTAAATCAGGTCCCTCCAAGTCCCCGACCAGTCGTAAATCAGTTCCCACCAAGTCCCCGACCAGTCGTAAATCAGGTCCCTCCAAGTCCCCGACCAGTCGTAAATCAGTTCCCTCCAAGTCCCCGACCAGTCGTAAATCAGTTCCCACCAAGTCCCCGACCAGTCGTAAATCAGTTCCCACCAAGTCCCCGACCAGTCGTAAATCAGTTCCCTCCAAGTCCCCGACCAGTCGTAAATCAGTTCCCACCAAGTCCCCGACCAGTCGTAAATCAGTCCCCAACCACCCTTTAACCGATCGTCAACCGATCGCCATCCTCTCTTTGCTGCAGTTGCCAACACTTTTATTCCTGCGGTTTTCTTTTGGCTTTGTTTGCAAGGAGGACAGTATGTATGAAACCTGACTTCCGGGAATTTTCCGCGATTCTCTGACAGTGCTAAGCCTATGGGAGACTATCTGCGTTTCTGCTTTTTTTTTTTTTAATGGATACCAGTTTCATCCCTGTTTAATAACAATGGCCGCCGCCATGATGGTTTTGACCAGCATATTTTTTTAATATATTTTTTTGTGATGAATTATTTAGACTTCTCATAATCAGAGATAAGTGGGTTAACACTTGTTTTCACCGCTGGCCAGCATATGGTCCTGCACATGGTGCAGGTGGCCCCAGCCGGGCAGTTGAGCGTCTTTTGGTGAGGTCGATGCACCTGATGCGCATACAACCAACTATCGTGCACACCGCCCTGTAATTGCACTTAATGCGCCTTGCCTTTCGGTTCAGATGCGTTCCCACCACAGATGCCGGCTGTTGTGAAGCGGACTTTGACACAAGCCTTCACCCTGTTGACGGCAACCATCGGCAGGAGGCCCACCATGTGAGTACCTGGCCACATGACTGGCAATAATGTTGTGTTGTGTCCAGCAATTGATTCATCCTAACTGTGCCTGGTGTTTGCGCAGATAGCATATTGATTAACTAGTCTAACTGTGCCTTGTATCTGTGCTGATAACTTATTGATTAACTAGTCCATTATTAGTTCACTAGTCTAACCGTGCCTTCTGTCTGTGTAGATAGGTTATTGATTAACTAGTCTAACCATGCCTAGTGTTTCTGCAGATAGCATGGTGATTAACTAGTCTAACCATGCATTGTGTTCATACAGATAAATTATTGATTAACTAGTTTAACCGTGCCTTGTGTCTGTGCAGATAAATTATTGATTAACTAGTTTAACTATGCCTTGTATCTCTACAGATAGCTTATTGATTAACTAGTATAACCATGCCTTGTGTCTGTACAGATAGGTTATTGATTAACTAGTCTAACGTTTGTGCAGATAGATTATTGATTAACTACTCTCACCGTGCCTGGTGTTTGTGCAGAAAGGATATTGATTAACTGGTCTCACCGTGTCTGGTGTTCATGCAGATAGGATATTGATTAACTAGTCTCACCATGCCTGGCGTTTGTGGAGATAGATTATTGATTAACTAGCTTGTAATTGTGCAGATAGGATATTGATTAACTAGTCTAACCCTGCCTGGTGTTTACGCAGGTCCATGCCGGCGCGTATGAAGGACAAGGCGCTGTCCTACGTGCTGCTCCTCGCGCTGCACCTGGATGAGTTCATGCTCGAATACAACTCGCTCCTGGTCGACCTCAAGATCGGCCAGATGAGGTGAGTATCCCTCACCCCCATACTCCCTCTCACACATCCTCCCACCCCCCACACCCCTCTCCCTCCCAACACCCTCACCATCTCCTTCTTTTTTTTGTGATGGGGTGTTTATGCTATCCATAGCATGTAAGTTCGGATGTTCGAGCTTGTTTTCTGTGCTGGGCAATTATAGTTTTGTGTTTCTTAAAGTTATATCTTGGGTTAGTGATCTATGTTAGTGTTTTGGGGTTTTCTTGGGAAGAGTTTTCCACTTTTTTTCTCTACTTAATTCTATACTAGCCTACTCTATGTTATAGGCTTGTACGTAGTAGGTGGTTGGGTTATGTTTGTTTGGATTTGATTATATTGTTGGTGTACATGTTATCTGGCTACCACCAATCAATCAATCTGGCTTTTATATTTCCGGGTGTCCCGTCATGGGCTGTCCAGCTGGTGGGCCATGACATATCACATCCCCCCTTGAGGTGCAGCTTAGTTCGGGTTTCCTGGTTTTATTTTGCACAGATATTTTTTGTATGTTTTTAGGTTAGGAATTAGTCTTTCCATAACCGTTTGTGCGTTCCATACTTTGGCAGCCATTTCAACTGTGCTCCTTTCGTGGACTTTGATTTGGCTTCTGGTCTGCCTTAGTAGTGGTGCATGTTTGCTCTGGTGTTCCTTAATGGTTGAGTTAGATGCTTAATGTCCTGGCTATATCCATATGCTAATGTTTTTAGGTGGATTATTCTTCTGTTTTCTAGTGGCTTTACTTTAGTTCTTTTGTGTAAATCATAGGTGGGGTGTAGTTTGTCTACTCTTAGGCAGATCTTTAGGGCTCTATTTTGCAGTATTTGCAGTTTTTTTAGTAGCTCTTTTTTAGCACCCATGTAGATTACATCCCCATAGTCAAAGATGGGCAGTACCATACCTTTGAAGATTTTTATTGATATATCTTGTGTCATATAGTTTCTTAGTTTTGCAAATAGCCACAGTTTGTGGTTTATTTTTTGGATGATTTCTGTTATACACAGATTGTAGTTTAGCATGTTGTCTAGCACTAGGCCTAGGTATTTATAGTGAGTTACATTTTCCAAGGTTTTGTTTCCTAGCTTGCAGTGTAGGGATTTCCTTCTGGTGCTGTTCTATGTGATAAAAGTACTGTTTTATATTTATTTGCGTTGATGGTTATTTTATTGGACTCACACCAGTTGTCTAGCTTCAGCAAGAGGTTGTTTAGCTTGGTTGTTACTACTGTGCTTCCTTCTATATGACAGTGTCATCTGCATATAGTTGGAGACATTCTGTCTCTAGCCATTCTTCTAGGTCGTTTATGTATAGTATGAAGAGTAGTGGTCCCAGGACTGATCCTTAGGGTACACCACATGTGACAGTTTTCTGGTCTGACAGTGTACCATTCACTTTTATTATTTGTTGATTGTTGTTTAGGTAGCATTTTATCCAGTTTATTGATTTGGATTTATTGCCCATGTTGTTTAATTTTGTTAGTGGTATGTTGTGGTCTAGTGTGTCAAAAGCTTTCCTGAAGTCAATGAAAGCTGCTCCAACTAATTTCTTTTGGTTCATTAATGCCAGTATGTCACTTGTTAGGTTTGCTATTGTTTTTGATGTGGCGTGTAATTTCCTGAAACCTTGTCTTTTGTTTAGTATATTGTTTTTTTCCAGGTGCTCATTTATGTGCCTGTGGAATATTTTTTCAATTAGCTTGCCTAGTGTTTGCAGAATTGATATTGGTCTGTAATTCCCCATGTTTTGCCTGTCACCACTTTTGTAGATGGGGGTGATGGTTGCCATCTTCCATGCTGTGATAAAGTGCCCCTGTTCAAAGGATATGTTGAACAGGTCCACCGTGGTACTTGGGTGCCTCTTAGTATTTTGGTGGGGATTCCATCTATTCCACTTGGTTTATTTGTATCTATGTCATTTATTAGTTTTGTTAGTTCTTTTAGGTTGGTTTTGCAGGTGGAGATTTCATCCTGGATATTTTCTGATTTGTTTTCCCAGTTTCTTGTGAAACTTTGTTGGTAGCCTTTGGCCCACCGTGGCAAAGTGTGTGTTAAGTTTATTTGCTGCATCACTATTTGTGTATGTATTCCGTTCGCTATCTTGAAAGCTTATACGTTCCTCTGTGTTATTTTTGGGGAATAGCGGGTTTACATTTTTCGAAAACTTGTTTGTGTTGCTTCCCCAGTCCTCGTCTTGTTTTATTATATATTTCCTTTTTACTGTCTTTACTGCTTTGAGAGTTATTCCTAGCAGTATCATAGGCCCTTTTATCCTCTGAGTCTTCTGTGTGTTTAGCTTTGTTGCGTAGTTTTCGCTTTGTTGAGATGTGTGTCAGTAGTTCATTGTCTACCCATGGGTCTTGATTTATTTTGTATTTTTAGTTTCTTTATAGGACATCTCATTTAATGATTTTTTTTGTATTTCTGTGATGATGTTGCTCCAGTAGACATCAGCATCATCTCTGTTTTCTGTGAGGTTGTTTATGTTTTCATGTAGGTTATTGTTTAGTGTTTCTTCTGAGTAGTTTTTTAGGGATCTGCCCATTTTGTACTCATATTGGTTTGTGTTTATGAGTTTTTTCCTGGTTACATATATTGGTTAGCTCATGGTCACTTATACCCCAGCTTCTGGTATCCCATTTTGTGGGATAGTTTGAGTTGGTTAGTATTAGATCAATTGTTGAGCTATTGTTGCTTAGTCTTGTGTTCTCTGTAATGAGCTGTTGGAGCCCTAGGATTTTCATAGTGGTTTGTAGCATTAATTTATTTTTGTCGTTGCTGTCGTAGTTTATATTGAAGTCCCCTAGTACAAAGGTTTCTGCATTTGTTAATTTTCACACTGTGTTTATTCTATTATCTAGAGTTTCAAGGAATGTTTCTACATCTCCTTATGGTGGCCTTTAGAGGCTTGCTAATGATATGTTAGCCTGCTTCTCATTTTGTATTACGCACCACAGCAGCTCCATGTGCTCATTTGAAAAGTTTGCTGTTTTTAGGGCCTCAGTGTCTAGATTTGTTGAGGTTTTGCAGTAAATGGCAACACCTCCACCTTTTTTTGTTTGATTTATTATGTTGATTTGCTGTCTATCATTACGTACAAGTCTATATCCTTCTATGTTGAGGGTGTTGTCTTGATGTCTGTCAGTGAACCATGTTTCTGATAGTGTTAAAACATCAAGATTTTAATTTTTTAGGTGTATTTTTATTGTGTCTATTTTATTGGAGGCACTCTGGCAGTTTAGGTGGGCGAAATGCGTGCCCCTCCCTAGCCTGCATTCAATTTCTTCTACTGTTTTTTTTTTACCTTTAGGATCAGTGGTTGCTTGATTCCGCGATTTTAATTTTGTTTTAGATTTTGGTCTTTATTTATGACTGTTTTTTAGGGTGTATGGGCTGATGCATACATCACATACGGTCTGTTTTGGCATATATAGTTACATACATTACTGTAGATTGCACCTGTGTGAGTGGAGGGAAGGTACATGCTCTGGAATGTATGGCAGCTATACATGATATTACTAGTGTTTTAGATTTTGGTTAGTGATATTTTATAAATAGTTTGTGATACTCATGGTTTGGAGTCCTGGTGTTGCTTCTCTCAGTTCTCCGTGAGGCTCTTTGTCAGCCTTGTAGCAACATATTTGGCATAGTTTTCATTGAAATGTACGACATGCTGATACCGTAACGCGCCAATTTCCTCCCATGCCTGGTTTTGTGGATGTAGTTTGCATATCTTGGTATGGCTACTCCTTTGTTTCGACTATTGTTCAGGTGGTGGATGTAGGCCTTTAGTTCCGGTATGCACTCATCTACCCGTCTCTGGTAGTCTCGGTAGTCTTGATTTTTGCTGTGGTTACAGTATTGGTCCACAAGCTCACATGTTACCGGTACCTCTGTCAGTTGACTGAGTGTGTCATGTGCGAGTGTATTCCCTTGTCATGTGTTCCATGAGTGCTGTCTTGGTCATGAAGGCTGGCTTCAGGATCCTGTGTCCTATTTTTTTGTGTTAAGTCACATATTCCTGCCATCATGTATATTTGTGCTGGTGGGGCACAGTTTGTGTATCTCCTGCACATGGTACTCGTTATCCTGGCAATTGTCGCACCCGGTACAGGTTCCATTATTTCTTTGTAATTCAGTGTGCCTTGTCGCAGAGCCCTTACTCTTGAGTCTCCATTGATTATGACCGTTTTCAGCATTTTGGTATCCATTTTCTTAAACCACTCACTTCTAATTCGCTATCGTCGTCGTAATTCGCTGTCATCGCCGTAATTTGCAGTTGTGGTTTGTTGATTCCAATTTTGGCTTGGGCGGAAGTGGGGCATGCTTGCTTGTTGTTATGCTCTTCTCGTTTCCTCGTGACATGCTAGGAGAGTTCCAGTGCTTTTTTCTGGCCGTTTGGTTTTTGACTTTATTTGGCTTTTGCCTGTTTATTTATTTTTATTTATTTTGCTATTTATTTATTTATTTTGTTTTTTTATTTATTTATTTGTCGGTACTTGTCAGACTTTCCTTGACTTTTTTGAGGATGTCTCCCATCTTACTTTTATATCCTTGTTTGATCGTTTTGCCTTCACTGGCAGCTTCTAGGAACCTACCTGATCCCCAGAACGGGCATTTTGTACATTCTCTGAATGCATTTCTTGGGGCATTTATTAGTTTTTTCTTTAGTTCCTCGTTTTGTGTGAATTTTGCAAGGCCAATGTCTTCTAGTACTTTTTCGTTCGTTTTGCAACATTCCGGTGTCCTCCATATTTTGTTTGCCATTGCTTTCATCGTATATGGATTTTCTGCATTGTCTATCATCCTCATTATATCGTGCTTTTCATGGAATTTGGCCATTATCGAGCAGTAGTATTGTTCTGCTGATGTGTATTTTTTCCTATCTCTTCCTGTGATTTCACACTTATACAGATTGCTGAAGGGGGAGTTGTGTCCTTGGAAGGACACTCCACAAGTGTGCTCCCTGGTTGCAGCCTTTTCCGTGGTGATTTCCATTACCTCAATTTTTTCAAATTCATTGGGTGTGTAGGTTTTCCCATTTATTTCTATGTTGCAGCCTCTCATTTTTGCTTTCAGTTGCTAGTGTATACATTTGCTGTACTGTTTTTTCGTTCAGCATTTCCGCTTCGGTTCTTACTGGTCTAATGGGGACGTTTCAGTTTGCATAACTCTCTCGTCAGATGGCGCACCATGCCGGTCTCGTGTGTTGTGGAGGTGTAGGGGTGTGGTGAGTATTTTGGTGTGTGTGTGGTGGGGGTGTATGGAGATTTAGGGATGTGCGTAGGGGTATGTTGTGAGTGGGTATGGTGGGGTGGGTGTGGTTGGGGTGTAGGTGTGTGTGGTGGGGCGTATGTTTGTGTGGTGGGGGTGTGTGGTGAGTGGGTATGGTGTGGTGGGTGTGTGGTGGGGGGCGTATGATTTGTGGTTGTGGAGTTGTAGGGGTGTGGTGAGGATTTTGGTGTGTGTGGTGGGGGTGTATCAGGATTTCGGGGTGTGTGGTGTAGGTGTAGGGGTGTGTGGTGAGTGGGTATAGTGGGGTGGGTGTGGTTGGGGTCTAGGTGTGTATGGTGGTGTGGTTGGGGTGTAGGTGTGTATGGTGGGTGTGTTGTGGGGGTGTATGTTTGTATGGTGGAGGTGTATGGCTGTGGTGAGGATTGTGGTGTGTGTGTGGGGGGGGGGGGATTTAGGGGTGTGTGGTGGGGAGGTGTGGTGAGTGGATATTGTGTGGTTGGGGTCTAGGTGTGTATGGTGGGTGGGTGGTGGGGCTGTATGTTTGTTTATATGGTGGAGGTGTAGGGGTGTGGTGATGATTTTTGGTATGTATGGTGGGGGTGTATGGGGATTTAGGGGTGTGTGGTGAGTGGGTATGGTGGGGTGTAGGGGTGTGGTGGGGGCTTAGAGATGTGGTGGGGGTGTAGGTTTGTGTGGTGGGGGTTGATGGTGTGTGTGGTGGGAGTGTAGGTGGTTTGTGGTGGAGGTGTAGGGGTGTCTTGCAGAGCGGGCACCTCACAATCTTTAGCATCCCTAAATCCCCACCACACACCTACACCCCCACCACAACCCTAAACCCCTACCACACCTACAACCCCCACCACACACATGTACCCTGATACCCCCACCACACACCTACACCCCCACCACACCTACACCCCCACCACACCCCTACACCCCCACCACACACCTAAACCCTCACCACACACCTACATCCCAACCACACACACATCACATACCTACAGCCCCACCACACACACACACCTACACCCCTACCACATCCCTAAACGCCCACCACACACCACCACACCTACACCACCAATACACCTACACCCTTCTATCCAACCATGATAGCCGACTTGGACCGGGAACGGGTGCTGCCACCAAGTATATAGCGAGAGAAATGGCTCATGAAAGGTCCCCATTGTTACCTTGCTGTATTCTTTTTTGCTTTGGAGAGTTTTCTTTTTTTGGAAAATTTCTCTCTTTTGTGATTCCTTCTCCAGTTGGATTTGGATGCTCCTTGGTCTGTTTGGGGTATTCCGTTGTTCTGAGGGAGTGGGCCTTTTGGTTCCTCGTCTTGGTTTTTGCCTTCTGTCTGTTCTGGCTCAGTTGTAGTTTTTTCCAGCACTTTTCCCTTTTTTTGTTTTTTCCCTAGACGGTAGGCTTTTGTCACTACCGTCCAACCCAAATCGCAGTCTGCTTCACTTAGCATGTCTGAGACAGTTTTTTTCTATGATTTTACCCTCTTTTTCTGGAATTCCGTATACGATAACACTTAGCTTTTTATCCTCATGTTTTGATGCTTGAGGTTGGGCTCTTAACGTGGGTTATTTTTTTTGTCAGTGTGTGTTTCCTTCCCGTTATTGGCATTGGTTTTTATGTGTGTGTCATTTTTTCCCCTTTAATTTCTCATACTCTGCCTTATACCACATGCATCTATTTGCAGCGTGCTATAGGCTACCTGGAGTGCCTGTAGTCTGCTCCTGTAGTCAATTTCGTTTTCCGTTGTTATTGTTTTGATTTTTCCGTCCTCATTTCCGGCGCCCTCAATTTCATTCCCGTCATTTCCGTCCACACGTTTCTTTGTCTGTCTTTTCCTTTGCTAGTTCCTCCTGGACTGTTTGGACATTTGCTAGCCTCCATTTCCCGCTATTTCCGCTACGTTTTCCGGGTTTTCCTCCTTTCCAGCCATTATTAATGGCTGGCATCTCCTTAACACCCTCACCATCTCCTTAACACCCTCACCCCTCCCAACACCTTCACAACCATACTTGTCGCTCCCTAGCCAGGTGCTTGGCATTATTAGGATAGGGCAAGGACTGGTTGGCCTGGTGTCAGGATAATGTGACTGAGTGGGATATCGGGTCATGGTGCTGGTGGCCTAATTTCCCAGTGGGGCAGCACTATAAAGTCGCCAAGAGTGCACTCTGTCACAAGTCGGTACCCGTCCTGATATGACCATAGATGTTGCTAGGACGTAAAAGAACAACAAACAAACCCAACACCTTCACCAACACCTCACCATCTCCTTAACACCCTCACACCCTTTCAACTCCCTCACCCTTTCCAACCTCCCGATCCCCTCCCCCTCTTCCACACACACTCCCAACCTCATCACCTCTTCCCTAAACCCTCACTAACACCCTCATCTCCTCTCGATACCCCCCACCAACACCTTCACTCACTCCCACCACCACCATCGCCCCCTCCCACCACCACCCTCCCAACAACATCCTCATCTCTTCCAACCTCCTCACCTCATGCAAACACACTCACCATATCCCAACACCCTCACCTCATCCCAACACCCTCACCTCATCCCAACACCATTACCTCATCCCAACACCCTCACCTCATCCCAACACCCTCACGTCATCCCAACACCCTCATCTCATCCCAACACCCTCACCTCATCCCAACACCCTCACCCCTACATGATTGATGTTAAAGTTGCATAGTCCGATGGTTTTGAATCTCTATTTTTTCTGAGATAAATATATTAGGTCGATCACCAGTATTCACTTTACATCAGTTCAAAGTTACTTTTATTTTAAAAGGTAAACTTTTGAGATATTTTGAGTGTCAACATGGAAAATTAGTTTTGGCAAGCTTGCCAAACCTCTGACACCATAGACTTCTCCAGTAACAGGTTCTGTTAAATTGACTCAGTATTGCCGTCTACGCAGAAACAAATGCTTAATAAGTACATCAGTATCTAAGTTAGATATGTAAAATCAAATCTAGATAATTGGTTTGGTTTTGAAAATTTGATATTTCATCGGACTATGCAGCTTTAAACAAAATACCAAGAAATCTGGATGTATATTTTTTTCAAGGTCATTCCTTCCTTGAAGATTTGTACTGCCTATCATGGATAAGTCTGAATAGACTTGTTTTCACCATTAGACAGTTTGTCGATAGAAAGCCCGAGACTACACTTTTACCGACCCAAGGGCTTTTTAACCTCCCACACCACATAGACTTGGTATGAGACAAACCAGCCTTTGATATTTTTTTTTTACTGAAGTGTACTTTATTCATCAAATAATATCTCTTGTCAGCCCCAGAGCACTGGTCTTCCGGTCGTACAGTACAATTCCTTAATACATAAATGAAACTACTATCAGTTGTAATAGTAACTGCATGCAAATCCTGTTTGATACTAAAAGTATTATACATTTTATAAATGAAGTATTTGCTGTAGTAGTAACTGTACAATTCCAGTCCAATAAAAGTATCATGCATTCAGTGAATATGTATTCCATGGTTTTAGAATTGTCTTTAAACACTTTCTTCCTTCTTTCCTTTTTTGTAAAGAAATATATCAAAATATATATGTACCTATTTTCAAATACATGCACAGTATTTATACATATGTTATATAGACTACGCTAAAGCATTTGACAAAGTACATCATAAGAAACTCATAGAAGCTCTACAAAAAATCGGACTAGACGGTAAGGACATTCGGCTTGTGGCCAACCTCTACTGGGAACAGTATGCTGCTGTAAGAATTGGAGACTCATTGACACCAGAAGTGAAGATCAAATGTGGAGTGCGACAAGGATGTGTTCTATCACCTAGTCTTTTCAACATTTATACGGAAATGATTTTCAGAGAAATAGATGACATCATAGGAATAAATGTTGGAGGTGGAAATATCAATAACACAAGATACGCAGACGATACAGCACTGCTAGCCTTAACGTCAAATCGACTACAAGATATAGTGGATGAAGTAAAAGAAAAAAGTGAGAGATGTGGCCTCAAAATGAATGTAAAGAAGACAAAATCCATGGTTGTCAGCAGAAAGGAATACAAACCAAGAGCAGAGATAAAAGTTAATGGTGTAATCTTGGAGCAGGTAGAGGCATTTGTGTATCTGGGCCATTTAATAACTAGTGATGGCAGATGTGAAAGAGAGATTAAATGGAGAATAAACATTGCCAAAACAACATTTCTAAAGATGCAGAAAGTACTAACATCTAGAGACCTAAATATAAAAACAAGACTCCGACTGCTAAAATGCTATGTGTGGTCTACACTTTTATATTGCTGCGAGACATGGATTTTGAAGAAAGCAATAACAACAAAGCTTGAGGCATTTGAAATGTGGCAATACAGAAGAATGTTAAAAATTCCATGGACAGCAATGATAAGCAACGTGGAGGTCCTAACAAGAATGAAAATAAAGAGACAGATAATACAAACGATCAAAAACAGAAAATTTAATACTTTGGCCACATGATACGACACCAGGAATCACAGAGAAGAATACTGGAAGGGAAGATAGAAGGGAAAAGACCAAGAGGGAGAAGGAGAACAACATGGATGGACAACATCACTGAGTGGACAGCAATGAGCTATGCGGAATGCGTGAGAGGAACAAATGACAGGAAGAGATGGAGGTCCATTGCAGCCAACCTTCTTCGAGAAGACAGCACCCATTGATTGATTGATATATATGCAAATCAGTAGATCTAATCACAATTAATATGCTGGTATCTAGTAAATACCTACACTTATTTGCCCATAAATGTAAGTCTATATGGTATGATGGTGACAGGAATGCTGGATGTCAATGTGTATGATGTTAATTTTTTGCAATACTGTTTGAGTCATTTAATTAGTAATTGATGACACTAAGTTGTACACAGCAGTGGAAATCCAAATTGGCAGAGGTGGGGGGCATGGGGAATCGAACCATCGACCTTCAGATTAGGAGTGCGGCCTAGAAAAAAGTCAGACACTCTAACCACTCTGCCACAGAGAACACTACGATTGGGGTCGAGTCCCATTCTTATATGATTTTAGATATTGGTGGAACAGAAAACCCAAGTAAGAACAAGTTACATATGGGCGATAATATATACACAACAAGGATAGTTCAAACCTGACTTCCGGCATTTCCCCCGCGATTCACTGACTGGGCTAATCCTATGGTGGGAAATGCGCGTTTTCGCGGACATTCGCCATCTCGGCTTGATTTCCGCGATTTTTTGCTGGAGACCACTTTCATCCCTGATACTGATTACTCAACCCACACCCACACTCAGTCACAATCACCGCTGAGACTACAGTTCAGGTTTACTGTTATGTACCTAAACAACAAGGTTTATGTTGTTTACTGTGCATGTATATAATCGATTATAGGATGTGGTATCCTGAATGAAATAAGTTAAAATATTCTAGATTTCCATGCTTTATAATGTAATGAGTATGAACAATTATACTAGATTTCTAATAATTTATATAAAAGAAGTTAGGATTGACTAGATTTAACGCAATCTTAGGAAGTGTTTATTTAAAATGAGATATTTTACTCATTTGTTTCTTCTCAGAATGAGAAACCACCTGCAGGCAATGGGCTGCAAGGTGACGATCGACAAAACAACAAAAGTTTCGAAGGCAACTTTGAAGATTCCGTTAAAGTTTGCAGATGTTCCGCTGAAGCGGGGTCCCAAGAGGCGTTAGAAACCGAAACAAACCCCACGCGCTTGTCATCTAGGGGATGTTCTCTACCGCCACACATCACTTCCATCACAGTTTACTTCATATCTCATCACCACCTAACAACCGTCAATAAATACAAATATTTATGTTTGAAATAAAGAAATTCTTAACTTAACTTGGCTTTTTTGTTTAAATTGTTTTGTGACTGTATTTGTGACTGCATGAAGCTACTTGGATGGTTGATGCGAGTTTTACGTCCTGGCAACATCTATGGTCATATAAGGACTTGTGACAGTGTACACTTATGGCCAATTTATAGTGCTTCCCCACTGGGAAATCAGGCCACCAGCACCATGAACCATTACCCGATATCCCACTGAGTCACATTATCCTGACACTGAGCTAACCAGTCCTTGCCATATCCTATTATTATATTAACGCTGAGCGCCTGGCTAGGCAGCCACAATTATCAATTTTAAAGTCATCGGTTTGACTCGACCGGGGACATTTTTTATCGCTCATCACATTCTCACTTCATTAAAACGAATTGTGTAACTGGCTAGATGATATGGCTGTCAAGCCGTGTTTACATGGGAGAGTTAAATCGCTTCATATAAATCGCCTTGCCTAGTTCGCCTCACATTCGCTGTGTAAACGCGCCGCTGAAGTGTATTAGGGCTGATTCGATTCATATGATGCGCTTTTTGTAGATCGCCTTGCGAGGTGGTTTATATGAAGCGATTCCGCTGGTTCCCGGGCGGGGATAGTGCTTGCCGGCTACATGCGCAGCTGTAACTATCGCTGGTGCCCGACAGTGTTAGGGACCAATTAGGCCGAAATCTATTGAATGCGATCATATTTAACAGAATTACATACTCAAATAATGAAATTTAATTAAATTAACCCTAAATTACAAGCGATATTAACGTAGCAGCTACATCGGCGTCGAATCGCCGAGTGTAAAGTAAACAAATAGCAGTGCTCGCCGGCTACAGGCAGAACTAAGGCTGCTGGTTCCCGGCGCCGAAACACTTTCAAACTCGCTTCGTGTAAACGCGCCGCTACTTCGCTTCATATGAATTGCTTTGTCTAATTCGCTTCACAATTGCCCGTGTAAACACGGCTTTAGATCCGTGTCTCAGTGAAGAATAAAAACTATTTACCCTCAACCCTCCAAAAAAGTAATTAGATGGAAATATGAATTAACAAAATCTCTTAATTAATAGTTGAATAATTAAATGGGGAAGCCCTCGACAATACCCGCTCTATCATCCGTGCCAGTTAGCTGCTCTAGCACTGTGTGCCCGGATCCTAGCGGGCGTATTCGATTAATCAACTCGGGTCACCCGAGTCACTTTTTGGCACATGCGCAGACTACATCTTCGGGTTGCATAATCGAACACGCTCAGGTGAAAAAAATGGTGGCTTAATCCAAAACATTTTTTTTTTAATAACCAATATAACTACAGCAAAATAGGATTTAAAGTATTTTGATTGGATAGTTTAGTTATATTTACATTTCATTAATCTGAATTATTAAAAAACAAAACCCATAAAAAAAGCCACAGGACTTGTACTGCTACAGGACGGTACCAGCACAAATGTGACGTCATTGCTCCTACTAGTCCTAGCCAACCCCAGCCAAGAGGTGGGTTAATGGGGTCGGGTCGTTTTGCACACGGCATGTGTATTTGTCGATTCCACGCGCAGTGTTAGATTTGAAATTCTGACGACTCCGATGACCCGAGTCACCCGGTGTAGCAGGAAATCGCAAACCCCGGGGTTTGCGATTTCCTAGGAAATCACAACCCCCCCTGGAAATCGCAAACCCCCCATGCTTTGTAGCATTTTGTAATATTCAAATACCGTAACTTTGAGGAAAAATGGCTAGTTTTGAAGCAACTTGAGCTGAAAGAACCCAAAATACTTTCGATAAGCTTTCCAAAAGTCCTCGTGCTATGACGCGTATTGACATCTCGCAATGACCGTGTTACATATATATATGGTAGTTGGAATGAGAGTATGGGTAATTAGGCCACAAGATTGACCTAATTGCTTAATGAGTGTTCCTGTCTCAAATTTAGTGTTCATGGGGATGAGGTAATAAATTCAGTGATCATTCTTTATAGGCTGTCCCCAATCCTTAGCTAATGCACTAGTATCTAAGTTGGATATATAGAACCAAATTCATATAAGTGTTTTGGTTTTGAAAAAATACGTTTCATTGGACCATGCAACTTTAATGCTGCATAGTCCGATTATCTGGAATTGATTCTACATAGTGTAGTGGTCTGCACTGACCTCTCAGGCAGGTAACCACATAGACAGGTAGGCGTGGGGAGTGTGGTGATATCAGGGAGCCTAGGTGGTGTAATGGTTAGCACACTGGCCCGGAATGCAAAGAGATGTGGGTTCGAGTCCCACTCTACGCGCAATATTTCCCATTTTCATCACCCCCATGACACTGGTCCCATGACCAGGATCCTGTACAAGCTTTGCGCTGTATGGTTGTTGAACCTACCCTGTGTATGGATGTGTAAGTGCATTGCCTGTATGTATGTAATTGTAACCATTAAAAGGCTTACAATTCCAGGGGGACGATTGTAGTGGTCTGCACTGACCTCTCAGGCAAGTAACCATATAGACAGGTAGGCGTGGGTAGTATGGTGATATCAGGGAGCCTAGGTGGTGTAATGGTTAGCACACTGGCCCGGAATGCCAAGAGATGTGGGTTCGAGTCCCACTCTATGCGCAATATTTCCCATTTTCATCACCCCCATGACAATATCTAACTTAGATACTGAAGCACGTATTAAGCGTTTGTTGCCACATAACAGGGAATACTGAGGCAATTTAACAGAACCTGTTACTGCCAAAGCCTATGATGTCAGAGTTTTGGCAAGCTTGCCAAAACTAATTTGACATGTTTGCCCTTAAAATATCTCAAATAACTGTTTAAAATAAACAGGACTTGAAGCTAAAGTAAGGTTGACTATAATGGTCAGGTTAATCTATTTATGTCAGAAACATTACAGAAACTCAACACCATCGGACTATGCAACTTTAATCTATGTTATTACCAAAAGAAAACATATATGACTGGTACCGGTGGCTGCTATCCGGCAGCACGGTACCTGCGCAAATGTGACGTCATCGATCCTAGCCACCCCAGCCAAGAGGTGGGTGACTGGGGTCGGGTCATTTTGCACACGGCACGTGTATTTGTGGACTCCACTCGCGGTGTTCTATTTGAAATTCTGACAAGTTGGGTGACCCGAGTCGCCCGGTGTTGCAGTTTCCGCAGCACACCAGTTGGCGAGGGACACATCGCTTCTGCGCATGCGTCAAAAATCAAAAAGCATCGTCACTAACCTTATAAATTTAATATAATGTTTTGGGTAAAGATGTTTTCTATATGTGTACCAAGCGATTTGTTTCTAGGTGGTGTGGTTTTAGAGATATTTCACTTTTGCTGTATTTTCTGTATGCAAATTGCTCACGACCATTGACAATGCCTTGAGTTTCATGGTATGATCAGTGCAAAACATTAGTTTTATTCAAAATTAATAGAAATCAAGAACCCTAACATTATAAATTTAATATAATCTGTTTGTTGAATATGTTTTCTGTATGTGTGCCAAGCGGTTTGTTTCTAGGTGGTGTAATTTGAGAGATATTTGACTTTTTCTGTATGAAGCTTTGCTCAAGGCCATTGACAATGCATTTGAATGGATGTGTCCCTCGCAAACTGGTGTGCCGCGGAAACCGTAACACCGGGTCGTGTTAATCGATTACGACTAGTTTGTCATCCCAGTGGTGCGGTGCATTGTGGGATGCGTCAAAGCAAAACAAACTAGTGCGAAGCACATGGCACATGGTAATACACTGGGTGCAACTATGAAATGTGCTAGTCTCAGCTCTTGTTTGAAACTAAAGCCCCGTTCACACGGGGAATGTAAATCGATTCCTAGGATTCGACTTGCCTAGTTCAACTTACATTTCGCGTGTGAACGGGCCGCTGAGGCGGATTAGGGCTGAATCGATTCCTGTGATGCGGATAATGTAAACCACTTGTGGAGGTCGATTACGTGAGTCGATTTCTGTGAACCGATTTATTTTGCCCGTGTGGACGCACTGAGGCGGATTAAGGACGTCACACGCATGCGCAGTCGAGACCTTAGTTTGTTGACTTTCCGATCGATCAAAAGCGCATATTATATAATTTAGTCTATGAAACCGCTAGCTGTGCACAGATATTTTTTTCATCATTTATTTTTAGGGTTTCACTGCCCAGCAGAAGTTTTGACCCTTCCAAACCAGTACGATTCAGTCCATACATATCTAGGTCGAACCCACACTCTCTCGTGGCGACGTTGACGAACCGAAACTGGCGCTGGTTAGTATCGACTTGCTCATGCGTTGATATCGATTTCCGGCCCAAGTAGGCCTACTGCCCGTGTGAACGGGCCGCTAATTCGATTCCTAGTATTCGCCTTATCTAAATCGCTTTACATTTTCCCCGTGTGAACACTGCTATAGAATACCAACTAAAAAAATATATATAACATCTTAAGATGTTAACCTTTTATCCAGCATTGCATTTACATCAATCTAATCAGCACATCTTATCATTTCAATTAAATTACTGTAACTCTCTGTAAGGTATGTTTACAATAAACTGAGGTGATACAATAAATGCATACAAATTCCTGACAGACAGAAAGGATCCCAGAAAAGCAATGCTTATCTAGCTGGTCTCCATGATGTGAATGAACATGACAATAACAGATGATTAAACTTAAGCTACATTTTTAACTAATGATTATGATAAGATACTGATTCGTCTCTTCACAGGTAGTAAAAAACAAAGTAATGATAGGAATATTATATGTATATTGTGGCATGGATTCATGTACTTACATGCATATGAGTAGTTATTTTGCATGTATGCTAATAGGGGTAAATTTTATGTTCTTTGCCATAGCCACTTGATATTTTAAATTATGCAACTAGTTAATGACGAATATGTCCTATTATATATATTCCTTACTGGTAATTGATTTAGTATGCATTGAGATAGCTTATCCTTAGTTTTTTTACAGAAGTTGTTCATAGTTTTAAGGTTTCTAATTTCTACTAGTATTGAGTTCCAGATATTGGTTCCTTGGTTTTCAGTTATTATTTTGGCATATTTGTTTCTAGTGTGTTTGTGATGTATGTTATTTTTCTGTCGTGTGTTATGGGAATGGACCTGATTATTTTCTTTGAAGAGATTATCAAATATTTCAGGGAGGAGGCCATTCTTTTGCTTGTAAACAAATTTTGCAATGTATATTTTATAAATGTCAATTACCATAAGTCCAGATCTTTATGAAGTGATTTAGTTGGGGTGAGATGGTCTTTGCTATACAGTATTTTCAAGGTTCTGTTTTGTTGTCTACCTTTTTTAGGGTTGATAACTTGGGTCTCCCATGAACCTCTATACCATACTGAATTTTGGAGTAAACATATGCATAGAATATGAACTTTTTATTTTCCTCATGTACCCGTCGTCTGAATATTTTGAATGAGTTAGCTGTTTTAATGATTGAATTATTTTAAGTTATCAATATGTTCATCCCAGTTAAGGTTTTCATCTAGAATTATACATAGGTATTTCACAGAAGGGACTCTTTTTATTGTATTATTGTCTTTATGTTGTTTAGGTAATCAGGAATGGGTGTACTTCTGCTTTCAAATATTGTGTAGCATGTTTTGTTCAGGTTTACTGTTAATTTGTTATCATTGCACCATGTGAATATATCTGAAAGGAATGTTTTAATTGTTTGGGTGAATTTGATTGTTTGTTGTTTTATGTCCTCACAACATCTAAGGTCATATCAGGACGGGTACCAACTTGTGACAGTGCACACTCATGGCGACTTTATAGTGCTGCCCCACTGGAAGACCAGGCCACCAGCACCCTGACCTGATATCCCACTCAGTCACATTATCCTGACACTGAGCCAACCAGTCCTTGCCCTATCCTAATAATGCCGAGCACCAGGCTAGGAAGCGACAAGTATCAATTTTTAAGTCATTGGTTTGACTCGATCAGGGTTTGAACCCACGAATTTGAGGTTATGAAGCCATTGGTATCACCTGCAAATAACCTTGTTTTGTTATACCATCTGCATTTAGATTTAGACAAATCTGGGCAGTCAGACTAATGTTAGAGCCATAGCCAGTCAGTTTTACTTATTTTATTCATGTTGGTCTCATATTTCTTTGAAATAAGTTTCTGTTGACACATTTAATATTTAGAACAAGAATTTAAAATGGTGATGTGAATATCAGGCTGTAAAGTGATTGTTTTGTGACGAATTGTATGTTTCTAGCTCAAAATGCTTAATTATGGATAGTTGTGTCTTAAATATATTTATTACATTATTATATTGCATGCAAGTATCCATACGTATGCCAAATTGTTTTGAATTTCTATTAATTTTGAATAAAAATCGAAGTTGTGGCCTATGCGTATCGGCAAACTCAATGGCCAGGCACATTCGTCTTGCTGCCAACGCCGTTTTCAGCGAATGCGCAGTCGGAATGACGATCTCATATGCAGAAGGTTCTGATCAGTCACCTCATGCATCACGGATCAACCCCAAAATCCCACCAAATTTTTGTACAATTTTCTGTACTTTTGTTTAAATACAAGTAAACATGTTATACATATGCTAAAATAGCAGCCTATAATCCATTGAAAATGCTTTCAAATATCCCATTAACAAATTCTGGTGGGGGGGGGGATTTCCCCAATTCTCCCCCCCCCCCCCCCCCTAGCAAGCTCGCGGCTCCGCCACTCAGGTGCCACTTCCACAATGCAACACCTGGTGGATTCCCAGCACCTCCAGGGGCCGTATGCACCAATCGGTGATGGGCTTAGCCGGAGCTAAGGCACTAGCACCGATTAGCTACCTCGGGGTAGCGGCGGGTTGGAGAGGTGTGTGAATCGGTATGCACCAATGTACTAGCCGGTGCAGATAGCTAACTGTGAGTTTATTTATAGATTTGGGAATTCCCTCCAGTCGACGATATGAATAACATTGGCGGCGGTGTTAATATTGGTTCGAATTTAGGGTTAAATTGATAAGATTTCACTTATTGGCGTATGTAATTCTGTTAAATATGACAGCATTGAATAGATTTGGGCCTAATATATTCCCGCCGATTTGGCGGTGGCCATTTTAAGATGACATTGGACAGTATGGATATCGATGTCGAAGCGGCAGCGGCGATTTGTTTACTTTACATTCGTCGATTCGAAAATATTAATATCGCTGCCTTTGCGGCAGCAGCGTTAATCTCGCTTCAATTTTAGGGTTAATTTAATAAAATTTCACTATTTGACTATGTTAAATATGATAGCATTGAATTGATTGACATCCATACACACACACTAACCGCCCCGGCTAGCAGTTAAACGTGATTTGAAAGTGGGGTAGCTTAGCCTAGGTTCTCTGCGGTTCGTGCTGGCACCGATTGGTGCATACCGATTTCTCACATTTAGCCGTGTGGAGCTAGCCTAGCCGCGGTTAAGGCCCTAACACCGATTGGTGCATACGGCCCCAGGTTGGCAACACTGTTCATCTATGCCGCCTATTATGTCATAATGGACAGATTTCACCTGGGTACCTCCGAGACACAACGACAATTGTAAAACTCATTTTTAATGTTTTTATTTACACCACAAATCCAAAGTCACATTGAGATTCCCACACCTGGCTCCCTGCATACCGTACAAATAAATAAAATAACCAATATTTAGTATTTGAAAAATATCTTACTGTAGGCAACAATAAGCTTGAGGTCTCTTGACACATTCAGGAGTGGATATTGTTAGCAGCTGACCAGGATTCTGGATTGGATTAATTGTTTTACATATAATCTTGTGTTATTAACATATGTACGTTTTCCTCCCAAAGCCTGGGCTGCGTTCACGGTATACCGCAGAGTCAACGTCTTTTTGTTGTTGCCAATTTGCATTCAAGGTGCGCCTCGGAGTCATCTCTGAGACGTTGCGCTTTTGAGTTGGAGGTGTTTGCACCTCGAAAATGGCCATGGGTATCAGCCAATCAGAGCTTCTTTCGATTGCAAATGGCTGAACCCTCTGGAGGCAGCCATTTTCAAGGCACCCTACAGCTAAATGTCGTTCAGACTAGGGCGACGTCCCGAATTTCTCTGAGGCACACATTTGAACACAGCCCAGACTTCATATTATTAGACTAACCAGAGTCAGCCATGTATCGTGGCAGTTTTTAGAGATAGTCATGTTAGTAGGTACCGTTATTTATATCCACATAATAAATTATATAGTACATAGGCCCTATATAAATGTATATAAAGAAATTGGTAATGACAAATATGTAATTATCCTTGATAACTACATCAATGATCCATATGTGGTAACAACTAAAACTTTTATTTTGTTATCTTCGTTGATTAAGCAGGGGAAAATTCAATCTCGGACGATTGGTCTTCCTCATTCCACTGCTCCTTGCCCTATCATGTCAAACGCCACCCTGGGTAGATATATAGTATAAATTCAAGTCATTGGTTTGACTCGCCCAGTTCGAATCCCACGATCTGCTAGTTAGAAAGTGGACGCTCTGCTCATTCTGATTCCGAAGTTAATCCGGTTTAAGGCCTTATTTGTGTAAACAACTTACTTTTCGTGGAGTAATCACACCGTCAAACCCCACACCACAAACCCACCAAGTATCTGTGCGACTGCTTATGACCGAAATGTGCACATCAATTTAAAGCTGCATAGTCCGATGGAGCATCAAATTTCAAAACCTAAACCATTATTTAGATTTGATTCTACATATCTAACTTATATACTGATGCACTTATTAAGCAGGTGGTGCCACATAGAAGAGAATACTGCGTCAATTTAATAGAACCTGTTACTGCTGAAGCCTATGGTAGAGTTTTGGCGTGCTTGCCAAAACTAATTTGACATGTTTGCACTTCAAATAATATCTCAAAAGTTAGCCATTTAAAATAAAAGTTACTTCAAACTAAAGTAAGGTAGATGACAGAAACTCAATTCGGCGTCCCATGCCATCACCTCTGCCAATTTGGATTTCCACCACTGTGTATAACTTACAGCGTCATTGCATCAAAGGCCAGTTGTTCTCATACCATGTCTAGGTGGTGTGGGAGGTTAAAAAATCCCTTGGGTCGATAGGATTGGGCTTTCTATCAACCAACTGTCTTATGGTGAAAACAAATCTATTTAGATTTATCAATGAAAGGTGAAATAAATATTCAAGAAAAAAGAAAGCATCGGACAATGCAACTTAAAAAATAAAAAATTATATATAATATATATATAATATATCTCGCATGGTGAAATGAAACAAACAGCACCTCAAAGCCCTCTATACCGAATGCACCGCGTCTATGGCGCGAAGAAACAGGTCACGTGGTTGAGACGCTGCCGAGACGCCGGACGCTGGCCGATGACGTCATCACCGCACCAGGTAGGCGAGTTGGCGGCCGACGTAGAGCTGGTGGCCGGCGTGTGACAGCGTCACGGCGCCCGTGGCCGGGTGCACCGTGAACGTGTCGCCGGCCGGGATGGCCACCTTGCCGGCCGCCGGGTCGCCGTGCGCCGGCAACGTGCGCGGACCCACGTCGGGGTCGGCGTAGCGCAGCAGCTGCACGCTCTGGCCCTCTGGTGGACAAGGCGAGAAACACGCTTAGCCACAGGCGTTCCAAACACATAGCATCAACGAGGTTATTCGTGCGTTTATTTTTTATTTTTTTTAATTAAACAATTTTTTTTTAAAGGAGAAGATATGCTGCTCAGAACCCCGTGTTTTTGTGTTTACTTGTGTGTAAATATATTTATTCTTCAGAATTATGCATTAATGTGTCAATACTGAGGTCTTCTGGCCGGTATTAAAAGTATAAAGCTGGTTTTATTTAACGACGCCTCTAGAGCACATTGATTTGTATCATTGGCTATTGGACGTTAAACATATGGTCATTCTGACATTTCTTTGGAAGAAACCTGCTGTCACCGCATAGGTTACTCTTTCCGATAAGCAGCAGGTCTTTTATATGCACTTTCCGACAGACAGGACAGCATATTCCAGAGCCTTTGATGAACCAGTTGTGGACCACTGGTTGGAACGGAAAATGCCCCAAACTGCAAATGGGTCCACTGAACAAGATCGATAGGATGACCCACACCTTCACAGGTGGACACGCTACCGCCTGAGCTATGTCCCACTCCCTCTCCGGTATTAAGTGCTGGCAGGTGATTAGACAAGTCGCTTTGATTGATTGATGGTAATTTTATGCGGTGTCAGAGTTACGGTGACACACGTCAAGGTTTTAGACATACCCAAAACTTAGCTCAACGTAAAAGCCATTACGTTGGGTTACGTTACGCTCACGTAAAGCTATGGACAGACAGGACGCATCGCGTCCTGCGTCGCGCGGGTAGCAAGTACAAGCGGGCGGCATGCGGTTCTCATGCGGAAATAGCAAACACACTGGACGCGGACGGCACGCGGCAAAAAAGCTATACATATATTACCCGACTTGGCTTTACCCGACCTCAATTTACCCGACTTGACTTTACACGACTTGACTGTACACGACTTGACTGTACACTTGACTTTACACGACTTGACTTTAGACGACTTGACTTTACACAATTTGACTTTACAACACTTTACTTTACACAATCTGATTTTACCCGACTTGACTTTACACGGCTTGACTTTACACAACCTCACTTTACCTGACCGGACTTTACCCAACAACACAATAAAGTCGTTATGTACAGTCAAATCTTGTAAAGTCAAGTTTTGTATGGTCAATTCGTATAAAGTAAATTCATGTAAAGTCAATTCGTGTAAAGTCAAGTCATGTAAAGTAAGGTCGTGTAAAGTCAGGTCGTGTAAAGTCAATTCATGTAAAGTCAATTTGTGTAAAGTCAAGGTTAGTAAAGTCAAGTCATGTAAAGTCAAGTCGTGTAAAGTCAAGTTGGGTCAAGTTATGCAAAGTCATGTCGGGTAAAGTCGGGCAATGTTGGGCAAAGTCGGGCAAAGCTGGGCAGTTAGTGAAAAGCCAAGTGGCACCATGCGACAAAAATCGCTCCAAAAGCGATTCTTGACATCCGCGCGACGCCCACACGAGAACTGCCCGCGACAGTGTGTTCGGCTTCTCTTCATTACACACATTTTGATTGTTGACGCCTGCGCGACGCTTGACACCTGCGGCAGAAACGCATCCAGTGTGTTCGCAGCTTTAGGCTTACGTCGAGATACGTTAGACGTTCGTTAGAGCTATGTCGATCTACGTTGAGCTATGTCGACTTACGGAGAGCCGGGAGGAACATACAGCCCGTGCGCTGACAACATGGTGTTAACGTATCTCGACATAGGTCTAACGTGTCTCTGATGTGTGTCCATCGTGTCTTGACGTATTGACGAACGGCTGGTGCACGCGTAACGCATGTAACATGCGCCAACGTTCTTCGAACGTAAGCAAATGTGCTGTGAACGTGGTGTGAACGTTTTGCCTCGCTGCCTTTAAACTGACCATGCTGGACTATTGTTACACTGACGGTGCTCACTCGCGGGATGTCGATTCAAGTTACGAATTACGCCAGTCACATGTAGCTAGATTAGGCGTGGGGGGGGGGGGGGGTAATTACATGAGTCCTACGCTAAGCCGTCGCTAGGGTTTTACTAGGCTGACGCCGTGTGCACTGGAGGCTCGTTAGCCTTACATTGGGCTTTTTTTTTTTTTAAACGTTCTAACTCGTTGAGACACGTTATAACTACATTGGACCAATCTTTTGCCTATGTCCACTGCGTTGCCCTAACGTCCAATTTGACCCTGAAACGCAGAGAATTTCTACGTATCTCAACGTAAAAAGTGAATTTTACGTTGCCCACTCGCTGGCCTGGTACGTCGTAGTGTGACAGGGGTATTACATAGGTAGGCGACTTACCCTTGATGGACCGCTGTTGCCGGCGGATCCGCTCAATGACCTTGGCAGCAGTGTCCGCCTGATAGATAGGCACCTGCACCTGGAAGTGGCCGGCGAAAGGCTGCGGGTTCACTGCGGACAGCTCGACGCTCGGCTCGTTGTGGTAGGCGATGAATGGCTGGCCCGGACAGCATTCTTCCTTTATCTTATCGGTTGGAGCCTCGGCTGACTGCTTCAACTCTACACCCTCCAGCTGCAAGTCAAATAAATTGTACACAAACTCATCTATTTTATATTGATGGATTTGTTGTATATGTTGTTGTTGCTTCTTGTTTTACGTCCTAGCAACATCTAAGATCAATGCAGGACGGGTACCGACTTGTGACAGTACGCACTCATGGCAACTTTAAAGTGCTGCCTCACAGGGAAAGCAGGTTGCCGGTGTGGCAGTAAATCGCAAACCCCTGGAAATTGCACACCCCGGGGTTTGCGATTTACTAGGAAATCACAAACCCCCCCCTGGAAATCGCAAACCCCCCTGTGTTTTGGGACCGATTCGGGCCAAATCTATTCAATGCGACCATATTTAACAGAATTATATACTCAAATCGTGAAATTTCATTAAATTAACCCTAAATTCGAAGCGTTATTAAGGCTACCGCCGCATTGGCGGCGATATTAATCGCCGAACGTAATGTAAACAAATCGCCGCCGCATCGACGTCGCGTTCCATACTGGCAGCGGCGGCGATTTGTTTACTTTACGTTCGTCGATTCGAAAATATAACTAGTAATATCGCCGCCAATGCGGCGGTAGCCTTAATAACACTTCGAATTTAGGGTTAAATTGGTAACCAAATAAGTGAAATTTGACCAATTTAACCCTAAATTCGACGAACGTAAAGTAAACAAATCGCCGCCGCCGCCGAATGGGGGGTTTGCGATCTCCAGGGGGGATATGCGATTTCCTAGGAAATCGCAAACCCCCCATGCCCATATATGGCATGGGGGTTTGCGATTTCCTAGGAAATCACAAGTGGGGGTTTGCGATTTACAGGGTTTGCGATTTCCTGCTACACCGGCACAATGCGCATGTATGTATGTATGTAAGTGCTGCTGGTGCCTGAGTGGGATGTAAATAGATATAGTGGTGCTGGCAGGGCTGTGTGTAAGGGGCACTCAGGGCCTACCCCCTCCCCCTCTGCTGGGTAGGATCACCACACTCAGGCTCAAGGCAGGTGGTGGCCAGGGGAGCCACACAGCTTGATGGTGGGGCCAAGAATGCTTGTTTCACATTCGAGGAAAAGGGTGGGGTGATACTCTACAAAGAACCCATGTACCATATAAATAATAAACCATAGGGCTTGACTCTCTCTTCTTTCACACTTTATACTCTTCCTTTCTCTTTGACTGTATTGATTTCACTATAGCCTGCCTACACAATCACAGATTTGAGCTTTAGCCATTCTACATGGTGTTGTTGTGACCTTTCTGACCGCACTTCAAACAGATGATTTAGCTTTTGCATCTATCCTTGCCATGACCAAACTTCTGGTATTGGAAGCACCGAAGTGGGTTTGGGATGAAGACATCCACATTCACACTAAGGTATCCAATTTTCAAATTCTTGGCCGGAAAAGGCTTGCCAAACATGAGTCTCTAGTCTGGATTACTCCGTTGCTAGAGCTGAGAGTTCGATGAGGACAGGCTTTGATGCCGATGCCTGCTAGCATGCTTGCACTTAGCAGATTGTCAGCATGCGCTTTCTTAGCACGCTCCAACAGAATATGTCCAGTTTGTAGTTTGTGCCAGCGATTCCCATGATGCCCTTATGAATGGCAAAAGGGGAAAGTTTGATTCGATCAAAATGAACCGTGACCAATCATCAGCGTTCGTACGTGAGTCCGAATCCGATTTTGTTTCCGTGTCTAATATTTTATTTTTTTTTGTGTGTAGCCATATGTAGGTTTTTTTGGTTCGTCATCCTCGCTCTCCACCCACCACGGAGCCCTCAAAATTGCGGTGTGTAGCGCTGCGGTAACCGACAGATACACACCAGGGATACGAGGATAATATACTCTAGCATAGAGGCAAAAAAGCATAACCAGTACTAGATTGACCCTAGCCACTGCCTTCTAGGAAATGAAGAATGACTTGGTATTTGTGATATATATAAACATGAATACAGTTGGTGTATGATATAATATATTCATTCTCCATTAATCTACCTAGGGCTTGGCATGACCAGCCAATTGTTTTGAACGGGCCAGTCCAACCTCTCGTCTAGATGAAGTCGAGGCCAAAGTGCAGTGTTGGTGCACAAGGAGCCTTGGCCCCTTGCAGTCCTCATGCACCAGGGTCCCTTCCTCCACCGACACGAGCCGCGACTCACGGCAAACGAGCCGCCCCATTTGTCACCTTTTACCATCTGCAAGGGGGTACACAGGAACTATTCCAACCCGGTTCCTCACGGGGGGGGGGGGGGGGGGGGGGGGGGTGGGGGCCTGAATTGAAAAATGGCTGGAAGACCAGTGCTGCGGCACTGACAAAAGACTTATTCAGCAGAATTTGTTGTTTGTTTGTTTGTTGTTGTTTTATGTCCTAGCAACATCTAAGGTCGGGTACCGACTTGTGACAGTACGCACTCATGGCGATTTTATAGTGCTGCCCCACTGGGAAATCAGGCTGCTGGCAACATGACCCGATATCCCACTCAGTCACATTATCCTGACACTGATTTAACCAGTCCTTGCCCTATCCTAATAATGGCGAGCACCAGGCTAGGAAGCGACTAGTATCAATTTTTAAGTCATTGGTTTAACTCGACCTAGAACCAAACTCGCGAAGTCCCGATCTTCCGCAGGCAAGGCCTGTGCTCTACCGATTCGGCCACCGCGCCCGGTATATTCAGCATAATAATAAACATATTTACCACAAAAAATAAGAAGAAAAAAAGGCCATCCCCCAAAATAAACTAACTTCGTATATCTAGATTAAAACCCTAATTGCATGTGGAGAAGGTGCTACAAATGTTAACTACATATACAAATATAATCGAAAACCAAAAAAATGGAAAAAGTTTACAGAAATTATTGATAAAAGAAGTCGCTCCATTTGGATTATGACTACTACTGCATAGCGGTGAAAACAAGTGCATTAACTTAACGGTTATGAGCAGAATAAATAAACTATCAGTAGAAAAAACAACCCCCCAAAACACCATTACCATGCTCTCCCACTCTTGTGTTGTGGGTGAGTGTTTTACTGGCATCTTCACATAAACATAGCGGCATACCGAATTGACTACCCCAAATTTCCTAATTGGGTACTCCAATGAAATAAATTATGTACTTTCCAGAAAAAATGTGTACTTTCCAAATTGTTTTTTGGTAAACAAAATTTTAATTTGACGTATTGGCGCACTGTGGCTTAAAACAACAAAATACGCAAAAATTGTATGGGTAGGCAGGTCTGGTCGTGGTACAGTTAGCGAGACAATACTTACGTCGAGGGTGGTCTGAATGTAGGTGATGTTTTCAGCGAGCACCGCCATCTCGTCAAAGTCGAGCGTCAGGTCCAGCGCCTTCAGCCCCGACTTGGCCACGTTGTCCTACACCAGGGAACCAGCAGTCACAAGAGGAGCAGTAAAGTAAAGCTTCTTTTATTTAACGACGCCTCTAGAGCGTATTGATTTTTATCATCCACTATTGGACGTCAAACATATGGTCATTCTGACATTTCTTTGGAGGAAACCTGCTGCTGCCACATATGCTACTCTTTACGATAGGCAGCAAGGTGTGCACTTTCCCACAGACAGGACAGCACATACGACAGCCTTTGATGAACCAGTTGTGGACCACGACTTGCAACGGAAAATAACCCAAACTGCAAATGTGTCCACTGAGCAGGGTCGTTCGGATAACCCACACCATCACAGGTGGACACGATATGGTCTGAGCTACATCCCGCTCCTCAAGAGGAGCAGGGACTGGTGCTCTCAAGGACCAGGAGTGTCAGCACAGCCAGAAAGACAACACACACGACACACTGTTGTTTTTGATTCAACTCAAAGCGGCACATTCCACTGGTTGGAGTTTCTGCACTGTTTATTACATAAATACGCTACCATGATTGTTATGAGCTAGCCCACTTTCAGGCAGCAACAACTGACATTTAAACAAATTAAATGGTTCAATTTGGAGATATTTGATATAAAAACATGCAAAGTTTGGTTTGCATACATGACATGCTGGACATCATATAGACTTTGTCTGGTTGTTGTCAGGATGTAAAACCCCACTGAGCCAGCGCTACCCCAGCATGCCTCACGTTTACGGATCTGACTAATTCTTAAGGTTGCATAATCTGATGGTATCGAGTTTCTACCTAGTTTTAAATATAAATATAAACGAGCTTCATCGGTGTAATTTACTTTACTTCAGGAATATTTTATTTGAAAACATGTAAATTAGCTTCGGTGTGCACACCAAAATGCTAGACATGGGCCTTGCGTACTGGTTTTCAAGACTAACAGACTACTAGTACAGGAACACCAGACTGAAAAACCTGCATAAAGGTGCACAAGTATCTAAGTTATGTCGCAGCATCAAATCTGGATAGGTGCTTTCAGTTAGAAAAATGGATGCTTTGATCTGATGGTGGAGCTTTAGAGCCTGAGCACTCACTCACTCACTCACTCACTCACTCACTCACCCACCCACCCACACACCCAGCCACCCACTCACCCATACCCACCCACTCATTCACCCACTCACCCACCCACAAACCCACCTGTAAAACTTCCCGATATATGAGATATGGGCTATGGAGAACTCTGCTATAATAAATTGCAACTTGTCTATAAAATGGTAACTGGTATGTAAAACCAAAGGCATATAAGGTATATGTGGAGTTGGTGCTCTATTACTAATTGGGGATAGAAATTGTGTATCAATATAGTAGAGAGAGAGGGTCACTTCCTGACCTGAGAGAGGGTCACTTCTTGACATGTGGGACAGTCTTTGGGAAGTCTCCTCACATACCCCCTCCCCTCCAAGTGTTATTTATGGATCACTGCACCAGATACAACAGGGCACTGTAGCCAGATCTGACCATGCCTTGGCAACAAGGATATTGAACCCTCATTGGTGGATAGAGGAATGCCTGTTAGTGATTGGAAGACTGGATCATGTGATCACCACCATCTTGTTCTTGAAACTATATATACAATAACTGAGGGAGTCTCACTCTCCTACCTTTCACTCTTTATCTACTTTCCTTCCTTGCCTGTAGTGATTTCTTATTAGCCTATCTACACCACTCAAACCATCAGCCGTCGACTTTACACACCCATTCACTCACCCACCCATTCACTCACCCACCCATTCACTCACCCACCCATTCACTCACGCACCCATTCACTCACCCACCCACTCACCCATTCACTCACCCACCCATTCACTCACCCACCCATTCACTGACCCACCCATTCACCCACCCACTCACTCACCCATTCACTGACCCACCCATTCACTCACCCACCCATTCACTCACCCACCCATTCACTCACCCACCCACTCACCCACCCATTCACTCACCCACCCATTCACTCACCCACCCATTCACTCACCACCCATTCACTCACCCACCCATTCACTCACCCACCCATTCACTCACTCACTCACCCATTCACTCACCCACCCATTCACTCACCCACCCATTCACTCACCCACCCATTCACTCACCCACTCACTCACCCAACCATTCACTCACCCACCCATTCACTCACGCACCCATTCACTCACGCACCCATTCACTCACTCACCCATTCACTCACTCACCCATTCACTCACCCACCCATTCACTCACCCACCCATTCACTCACCCACCCATTCACTCACCCAACCATTCACTCACCCACCCATTCACTCCACCCATTCACTCACCCACCCATTCACGCACCCATTCACTCACCCACCCACTCACTCACCCACCCATTCACTCACCCACTCCACCCATTCACTCACCCACCCATTCACTCACCTACCCACCATTCACCCACCACCCACCCATTCACTCACCCACCCATTCACTCACCCACCCATTCACTCACCCACCCATTCACTCACGCACCCATTCACCCACCCACCCATTCACTCACCCACCCATTCACTCACCCACCCATTCACTCACGCACCCATTCACTCACCCACCCATTCACTCACGCACCCATTCACTCACCCACCCATTCACTCACGCACCCACTCACCTTGGCCACCATGACGAACGGCATCACCTTCTTCATGTACTTTTTGAGCGCCGCCTGCTGGCTGAGTGTGGTGGAGATGACCTTGTTGTCGGGGAAGGCGTGCGCCTGGCTGTTGTATGCTTCCCTCAGGGTGGTCAGCACTGCGTTCTGCCAGGGTGGGTAGGTCTGCGCCACGTACACCACCGCGTGGCTTGGTCGGGCGGGTGCAGGGCCCGCGTTCTGACGGGAACATGGGAGCGTTAGAACCCCAGTGAGTAATGTGAAGTACTGTGGTGAGCGCTAAACCCCACTGAGTAATGTAAAGTACAGTGGTGGGAGACAAGCCCTGGTGAGTAATGTGAAGCACACTGTACATGTATACAACTGTTGTGGTGGGGGGGGGGGTTGATGAAAATAGGAAATATTGTGCATAAAACAGTTTTTCAAACCCACACTTCTTGCCATTTCAGGGCTAGCATGCTAACCATTACACTACCTACAGTCCCTGATGCGATCACCCTATCAACGCCTACCTGTCTGTGTGGTTCCTTGCCCGAAGTCAGTGCAGACTACAACACTACCATTTATATGCGTACATCTGCCACTATTTATCGGTGTACAATTCCAATACTCTTTGTCTACGCTACTATTTAGGTGTGTACATCTGCTACTATCTATCGGTGTACAATTACATTACTATTTATCTACACTATTTAAATGCATACATCTGCCACTATTCATCGGTGTACAAATACATTATTTAGGTGCGTACCTTCCCCTTGCGAGGCGCTATGGCCGCCTTGTACCGGATGCGGAAGTCATGCGCGGCATCCATCAGGTAGGTGGAGGTGCGTACCAGCTTCTCGTCCACTAGGCCGGCTTGAGGCCAACGCGCACGCATCAATAACCTCTCCTGCACACAAGCAAACAAAGCATTAATTCATGTATGTACCATGTACCTGACACAAGCTTAGCATGAAATCATTTTTCAATACATAATGATACTTTACTTTTAAACAGGGGTTACCAGGTTTTCTTATCCTGCTATATAACAAAGACCCTAAAGACAGCTCACTCCCTATCTCTCCCGTGGTAATGTAAATTTTGCAGTGCCACCTCATGGTGGGTTTGATCAGCACGGCTGCTGGTTGGTGTTTCACATGTAAACACATCATCATCATCATCATGCTGTCGGTCGCGATGCAACAAAGACTGCTTTCATTACTTGACTGCCGCTCTCCATTTAGCTCTCTGCTGTGAGAGTTGCATCCATGAGTCGGTCGCGGTTGTACATTTCATGAAAGCTGCCTGCAAAAGTGTTGAAGTGCTGCTGGCTTTTGCAAGTTACCAGCGGCACTCTCTCAGGGAGCAAATAGAGGTTTCACACCTGCAAGAACATGTCAAGACAGGTGCAAAACTATTTGTCCCTGCAGTGGCTAGTCGGGAGATGTTGGGAGTTCCATACATCAACCGCCCTTAATGCTGCCACAGTGACATGGTATTCTGTTTAGGGTTTGCTCCCTTAGCCTTCAGTTCTGTCAAGAACCTGTACCACAAGGCAGTGGTAACTAATGTACCCCAAAACAAACCCACAAAAGACCCGTACTACTAAAACATGTGTTCCGAGTTCCACTCCTACCTGAGGAAGGACGGAGAGTGAAATTAATTACTGGTGATGGCTAATATCCCAGTAAACACATACAATTATATTATAGATGAGATAGGTAAGTATGAATACACATCAATATGAAATTGCTATGAACAAATACGCATCATCATCAGCATCGCCATCATCACACGTCTTTCACATTCATATATACATTTACACATATAATATAGCATCTGTTTAACCAAGAGAACAGCCAGCGCACCAAGTGGTGGGTTTGATCATTTTGATTACACAGTACAGGCTGAGTGAGCCATCTTAGTATTATCGGGTCTTGGTATATAAGTTCAGTAGGCTGTTTGCAATGCATTATAATTGACCATAAATAACACATTGACACTTCCTACGTTGACAGTAATATAACAAGAATGCACAGTTAAACGCAGACTGCACCAAGCAAGCCCACAATGCACCGCGCAATCCCATAATGCACCAAACAGCCCCACACTGCACCATGCAACCATACACTGCATCAGTCCCACAATGCACCGCGCTGTCCCATAATGCACCAGACAGACTCATAATGCACCAGACAGTCCCACAATGCACCGTGAAACTTCACAATGCACCATGCAGCCCCACCAGGGATGAAAGTGGTCTCCGGGAAAAAAAGCGGAAATGCTGATATTCTCCCATAGGCTTAGCATTGTCAGGGAATCGCGGAAAATTCCCGGAAGTCGGTTTTCATATATATTGGTGTGTTTGTTTGTTGTTTTATGTCCTAGCAACATCTCAGGTCATATCAGGACGGGTACCGACTTGTGACAGTGTGCACTCATGGCGACTTTATAGTGCTGCCCCACTGGAGTAGAAAAAATAAAGCACATATATGCCAAGAAAATCCAAAAAAATTAACATAGACTCATCATCATCATCATGCTGTCGGTCGCGATGCGACAAAGACTGCTTTCATTACTTGACTGCCGCTCTCCATTTAGCTCTCTGCTGTGAGAGTTGTGTCCATGAGTCGGTCTTAATGTCTCTCAGCTTCAGGTTTCTCTTGATGGTATCTTTGAACCGGAGACGGGGGCGCCCTCTCTTTCTGTAGCCAGAAGACAGTTGAGAATAAAGGATCTGCTTTGGTAGCCTGTCTGATGACATCCTCATGAGGTGTCCAGTCCACCGGAGATTCTTTTTGATCAGAAGATCTTCCATAGAGGGCAGCCCCATCCGTTCGAGTATTTCCTTATTCGTCACTTTGTCCTTCCAGGTTAGCCTCATGATTGAACGCAGATGTCGCATCATGAAGGCATGCAGCTTTTTCACCTGCTGTCTGTACGCTGTCCAGGCCTCGGCTCCGTATAGTAGGGTGGATAGCACGATTGCGCGGTAGATCTTACCTTTGACCCGAATGGACACATGGTGGTTGTTCCAGAGTCTCTGGCGTAGTCGGCCGAAAGATGCGCTAGCCTTGGCCATCCTCCTCTGTATCTCAGCATCAATGCGTCCATCACTTGATATAGTGCTTCCGAGATAGGTGAATTCCGGAACAGAGTTCAGCTTGTTTCCGTCAACCATGATCTCCTCCTCTCGGGTTCTTGTAGAGTTGGGTTGGTACAGCACCTCCGTCTTCTTGATGTTAATTTTTAGGCCAAACTTCTTTGATGCGTCGGAGAAAGCGTCCACTATTTTCTGGGTCTCTTCAGCAGAGTGGGCAACCAGTGCACTGTCATCTGCGAATAGTAGCTCTCTCACCAGTATCTGAGTAGTCTTGGTCTTCGCTCTGAAGTGTGCGACATTGAATAGGTCAGCGCTCTGTCTGGACTGTATATAAATGCCATCCCCCATGTCTCGGAAAGCCTCGTCTAGCATTGCTGATAAGAAGATGGAGAAGAGCGTGGGGGCCAGCACACAACCTTGCTTGACCCCATTGGTAACCCCAAACAATTCCGAGACTTCCCCTCCAGCACTAACGTTCGCCATCATTCCTGTATGTAGAGCCTCGATCATAGTTGTGAACTTCTCTGGGCATCCGTACTTCCTCAGTAGCTGCCATAGCCCGATCCTCCCGACTGTATCAAATGCCTTAGTGAAATCGACAAATACCATGTACAGTGGTCGGTCCTGCTCAATGCACTTTTCTTGTAGCTGTCGGAGACAAAATATCATATCCACAGTGCTCCGGTTACCTCTGAAGCCACACTGTGACTCTGGAACCACACCAGGTGTTATGTGAATAGATAGTCTGTTGAGTAGGATCCTGGCGAAGATCTTCCCTGCTATGGAAAGAAGAGAGATTCCTCTATAGTTCCCACAGTCTGTTCGATCACCTTTCTTGTAGATGGTTACAATGCTGGCATCCTTCCATGCTTGGGGTACAGAACCCTCCTCCCAGGCATTGGTGATTAGTTGGTGCAGTCTGTTGAGCAGATTGTCTCCTCCATGCTTCCATACCTCGGCAGGAATTCCATCACCCCCAGGTGCTTTGCCATCTTTCAGGCTGGCGATTGCTCTAGCCATCTCATCCATGGTTGGAATCTCATCGAGGCATGTTTTGGTAATGCGCTGCTGGATGTTGTTCAGAGCTTCGTGATCTATGTCGCCAGGGACGTTGAGTAGCTTCTGGAAGTGTTCGCTCCATCTTGCCACAACTCTCTTGCTGTCGGAAAAGGTCTCCGTTCCATCTGTTGATTTCAGGTGAACAGCTCCCTTCTTCACGGGTCCCCACACTTCCTTCAGTCCGCTGTAGAAGCCCTTCATGTTGTTTCTGTCTGCAGCTCTCTGCAGCTCCTCTGCCTTCATTTCCCACCAGTCTGACTTCAATGCACGGGTGCATTTTTGTAGCAATCTGCAGGCATCTTTGTATGCTGCAGTGGTGGATCTAGTGTTCCTGGTCTGCAACACTCTCTGGTGGGCTTGGTCTCTTCTGCTCATAAGATTTTGTAGCTCCTGATTGTTGGGGTCGAACCAGTCCTGGTGTTTTCTGTCTGGCTTGCCGAGATAAGTTTTAGCTGTGTTGTATACAACCTGCTGCAACGCTGCCCATTCCTCATCTGGTGTTGGGCTTTCCTTCTCCTCCCATTGTGCGAGAGCGCTGTCCATCTCCCGCTTGAAGCTCTCCCTGTGACTGATGGTACTTAATTTTGCTGTGTTGAGCTTTGTCGGTTTATTTGTCCCTTGCCTGTTGTGTTTTTCTCGTATTCTGAATGCCACTTTTGACCTTAGCATCTGGTGATCGGTCCAGCAGTTAGCTCCACGCATGGCTCGGGTACTGTGGATGTCCATCTTATCCCGGCACCTTGTGATGATGAAGTCGATCATATGCCAGTGCCTGGAACGAGGATGCATCCAAGTGGTCTTGCATTCATCCTTCTGCTTGAACATGGTGTTTGTTACTATCAGTTCGAACTCAGAGCACAAAGCCAGTAGGAGCTCACCATTGGAGTTGCATTTCCCGATTCCATGCTTGCCCATGACCAAGGGCCACTTGTCATTGTCTCTTCCTATCCTTGCATTGAAGTCTCCTATCAGCAGTAGCTTATCCGTGTGAGGGATGTCACTGAGCGTACTTGCCAGCTGGTTGTAGAAGGCCTCCTTGTTATCATCTGGGTTTGTCATTGTTGGAGCGTACACACTGATAATTGTAGCAAAGTTGTTCTTGCTCAAAGGTAGTCTCATCGTCATGATTCTGTCACTTACTGGCCGTGGCATTTCTGTCAGCTTTGTGACGATGTCCTTTTTGATAGCAAAGCCCACTCCTGCCTCCCTTCTCTCTCCTTCGGGTTTGCCACTCCAGAAGAAAGAGTATTCCAGGTCATTGAGACTACCAGACTCTGAGAACCTTGTTTCGCATAGGGCGGCAATGTCGATGTTGTATTTTGCCAGTTCCATTGCTACTAGTGCCGTACGTCTTTCTGGTCGGTCAGCTGCTTCTCGGTCGAGAAGAGTCCTGACGTTCCATTGGGCAATTGTCAGTAGTTGTGTTGTGTTGCGTTGTGTTCCTCCTAGCTGATTTTCCGCTGTCGACGGAAGATGAGCTCGAGCAGCGCGGTCCTTGATAACCCGGGCGACGACCGAGCCGGTATGGTGTTTTGTGCGGTTGTACATTTCATGAAAGCTGCCTGCAAAAGTGTTGAAGTGCTGCTGGCTTTTGCAAGTTACCAGCGGCACTCTCTCGGGGAGCAAATAGAGGTTTCACACCGGCAAGAACATGTCAAGACAGGCGCAAAACTATTTGTCCCTGCACTATAGTACTAACCAGACCAACCAACTATCTATCTGCTACTGAAATACAGGCAATCAAATACCTTATCAGCAGCTACTGTGTGATAAGACAACACCAACACTACAGCTGGCCAGCATTGAAAACAAGCCTGAATACCCAGGCTTATATGCTATGGACAGTATAAATACAGCCTCAATAAAAAAAAATTAAAAAAAAAAAGAAAAAAAGACCAGGCCACCAGCACCATGACCTGATATCCCACTCAGTCACATTATCCTGACACTGAGCGAACCAGTCCTTGCCCTATCCTAATAATGCCGAGCGCCAGTCTAGGAAGCAACAAGTATCAATTTTTAAGTCATAGGTTTGACTTGACCAGGGTTCGAACCCACGACATACCAACACGGGAGATGGACGCTCTAACTCATTCGGCCATCCTGTCTGGTCATATATATTGGTATACGATGATAGTGATGCGGCGTTTGAAGCACGTATTAGTAGTATACGCTGATAGTGCTGCGCCGTTTGAAGCATGTATTAGTAGTATAAGCTGACCCTGCTGCGGCGTTTGAAGCCATTAGTAGTATACACTGCTAGTGCTGCGGCGTTTGCACCACATATTAGTATACGCTGATGGTGCTGCAGCATGAAACAATGTATTGGTTGGTTGGTTGTTGGAGCTTTATGTCCTGGCAACATCTAAGGCCATATCAGGACGGGCGCAACGTATTAGTATACACTTATAGCTACAGGAAAAATCCTGGAAATCAGCGAAATCGCAAAGATCTTTCATCCTTGCCCCACACTGCACCACGTAGCCTCACAATGCACTGTGAAGCCCCACAATGCGCCCCGCAGTCCCACAATGCACCACGCAGCCCTACAATGCATTGTGAAGGCCCACAATGCAACACGTGGCCCCACAATGCATGGTGAAGCTCCATAATGCAGCACACAGCCGCACAATGCACTGTGAAGTCCCACAATACATCACACAGCCCCCAAATGCACTGTGAAGCCTCACAATGCATGGTGAAGCCGCACAATGCACCGCACAGCCTCACAATGCAAGGTGAAGCTCCATAATGCAGCACACAGCCGCACAATGCACTGTGAAGTCCCACAATACATCACACAGCCCCCAAATGCACTGTGAAGCCTCACAATGCATGGTGAAGCCCCACAATGCACCACACAGCCTCACAATGCACGGTGAAGCTCCATAATGCACCACACAGCCGCACAATGCACTGTGAAGACCCACAATACACCAGTATCACAAAGCACTGTGAAGCCCCACAATGCACCACGCAGCCGCACAATGCACTGTGAAGCATCACAATGCATGGTGAAGCCCCACAATGCACCACACAGCCTCACAATGCACTGTGAAGCCCCACAAGACACCAGTCCCACAAAGCAGCACACCACCAGACGACTCATCTGCTGACCACTGAAGCGTGATGCACCCACCTTTCCGATGAGGCCCCAAATGTACTCGCACAGGTGGGGACAGATGGGTGCCAGCAGCAGCACCTGATGCTCAATGAAGCGGAACACCAGGTCGCGGTGCATGCCTGCAGACGCGATCTCACGGTATTTGTCTCGGGCAGCCTACAACAGAAAAGGAAAGTTTGTTTTATTTAACGACACCTCTAGAGCAATCTTCATCCAGAAAAAGTTAAATATCTCTAAAACTACACCACATTGAAACAAACCGCTTGGAACACATATGGAAAACATATTTAACAAACAGATTATATTAAATTTATATGGTTAGGGTTCTGCATTTCTATTAATTTAAAACTGACATTTTGCACTGCGCATACGGCAAACTCAATGCATTGTCAATGGCAGTGAGCAATCTTCATACAGAAAAAGTTAAATATCTCTAAAACCACACCACCTAGAAACAAACCGATTGGAACACATATAAAAAACATATTCAACGAACAGATTATATTAAATTTATAAGGTTAGGATTCTGCATTTCTATTAATTTTGAATAAAATAGACGTTTTGCACTGCGCGTACCGGCAAACTCAATGCATTATCAATGGCCGTGAGCAATCTTCAGACAGAAAAGGTGAAATATCTTTAAAACCACACCACATAGAAACAAACCGCTTGGAACACATATAGAAAACATATTTAACAAATAGATTATATTAAATTAATATGGTTAGGGTTCTGCATTTCTATTAATTTTGAATAAAATAAACGTTTTGCACTGCGCGTACCAGCAAACTCAATGGCAGTGTGCCTTCGTTCTGCAGCCAAGCTGCGCGCGCATACACAATGTTTATAAACATTGAAAGTGGTCTATTGGTTGCCAGTTTCTATCATGTGCTTAGGTAGATATGTTAGGTTCAGTATACTTTACTTTAGCTTGAACCTTATATTGTAATTTATATTAACTACAAACAAACCACAGTTTGTAACTAGGGTTCCCACTCTTTTCCAGGTTTCTTTTAAAAAAAAGACTTTTTAAGTACTTTTTAAGACCATTAAAACCGTTTTTTACCTAATGAAGAAATTCCACAGCTTTTTCAGCATGCAATAACTCCAGGTTTCGAGTATGCTCCACTAGTCCTATTGCCCATCAGGTGGGAAAAAATCCCAATGTAATCTTTGAAGGACTGCCAAGATTGGCCCAAAATTATTATCTGTCTGCAGTAACCATGAGACATTATTTTAAATTGACACCAAATATCACCTTTCAGGCAACATAAATAAAATATACTGCAACATAAATAAAAAAAAGCAGTTATCGTAAGATAGCGTTTGTTTGTTTGTTGGAGTTAAATGTCCTGGCAACAAATGTCACCTATCAAAGAATAAGTGTTCAACCTTGATAGAAGGACAGGTTGCAAAACAAAAATTCATAAGCCTACCTAGAGTTATTGCATACAAACAATTAATTTAGCCTAACAAGAATACCTTAAAGTGCAAGCTACGTGGTGAAAAAGTCAGGCTAAACAATGTTAGATTCCTTATGATGTTTTTGTATAATAAGCAATCTTCAACAAATACACCTTGACAAGCAGCGCCCATAGAAGCAATTTTTAATGACTTATAATACTGTTTGTATAATTGTACGACTTTTGAGTACTTAATTTTTGGGTGGCCTGTAACTGGAGGTGGGAGAGGGAGGGGTTGTTTGTTGTTTTACATCCTAGCAACATATAAGGTCATATCAGGACAGGTACCGACTTGTGACATTGGGCACTCATGACGACTGTATAGTGCTTCCCCACTGGGAGACCAAGCCACCAGCACCATGACCTGATATCCCACTCAGTCACATTATCCAGACATGGAGCTAACCAGTCCTTGCCATATCCCACTAATGCAGAGTGCTTGGTGAGGAATCGACAAGTATAAATTTTCAAGTCATTGGTTTGACTCCACCAGGGTTCGAACCCACGATCTCCCAAAACAAGACGCAGATGCTCAACTCATTTGGCCATATCGTCTGGTCGTGGGTGAGGGAGAGAATTACCTGGAACTCGAAGAAGCCAGTTCGCAGCGCCTCTTTATACATCATGTTCTCGTAGGCCGTCTCAGTCTCACCGATCCACTTGTTCATTTCACTAACGAAAAAACCAACACACAAACATCACCCAGTCTGCTCTTTCCATTTCTACCACACTTATGATCAGTTAAGAAAATAAAGAAATAATCTATACTGCAACATAAATAAAAAAGCAATTATTGCAAGATAGCTTGTTTGTTTATTGGAGTTTGACATCCTGGCTACATCTAAGGTCGTATTAGGACAAGTACCAACTTGTGAGTGTGCACTCATGGCGACTTTATAGTGCAGCCCCACTGGGTAATCAGGCCACCGTCACCCAATATCTCATTCAGTCACATTATCCTGACACTGAGCCAACCAGTCCTTGTCCTATCATATTAATGCTGATCACCAGGCTAGGAAGCGACAAGTATCAATTTTAAAGTCATTGGTTTGACTCGACCGGGACCCCCGACCTCCTGCTCTCTACCGATTAGGCCACTGCGCTCGGTTACCGTCCTGATATGACCTTAGATGTTGCTAGGACGTAAAACAACAACAAACAAACAACAAGCGCTCGGTTATTGTAAGATATGAGGTTAGTGACATTGACCCGACACTGACCTGATGACAATTGGTCCTGGTATGAGTTAGATACACCAATAGTGAAACAAATTGATACAAAAACAGACCTACTATAAATGATATACACTGACAATAGGACTTACCTGATGAAGACGCGGTCCTGGTAGGAGTCCATGGATCCGGTACGCAGCGTCTCCTTGGTTGCGATCATCTCTTTCACCCACTCCATGAAGGCGTACAGACGCAAGATCCCAGCATTCGCCATCACTTCCACAAAATTAGCATCCTCAATCCCGTCACCAGCATCCGCCAGTGAGAAGCGCATGCCTGCGGAAATGTGAACCACGACAACGTCGCACAAACCACATTTAGCGCCCCAGAGAAGGAGCACAGTGATTCCAAAGTTGATATCGACCGAATGAAGCAGCAAAGATTCGAAATCAGTGGATTCTTTGTAAAAGTGAGTGAGTGGAAGTAAAACCATATACTTCTCAAAACAATACTGTAAAGAATTGTCTAGCTCTGGCTGCACTATTCTATAACAGATACATAATGACATTTTGACATTTATCATTGCTAAGACACTTATTAAATTAACGTACCCCAAAACATGGCCGTATTCATAGTTGATTCACTGTGTAAGATGTGAAGTGTAAATAAGAATAAAAAATAACATCGAACGTATGCAGTTTTAATATAAAAATAAAGAGGCGGGATAACTCCACACAAATCTCTTTAAATATAAAACATCACTGACATGTTGGCCCGAGAAAGATCAGGTAAACACTCCTGAGTGCGGGACCAGACCAATTCAGTATCACAGCTGTCCAGCGTTGAAAACAAGCACCCTCACGGGAGCTTACACATTATGGGCAGAATAAAAAACTTGTCACAAAAAAATTCACAAAAAAAAACTGATTAATGAATAAAGAACATATGTGCACAACACCCCAACTATTTATGATTAAAAAAAAAAAAAGACCTGACAGTGGCGCCACCACCCAGCCGTGGCTGGCAATTAAACAACAGGCTAGTTTGGGCACGTCGGCGAATATAGGCTTAACAAAAGATATATGGTCATGATTTTCCATTTTCAAGGATTTTCACAGATTTTGAAGGATCTTAAGACAAAGTCCAAAACTTTCCAGGGCTGGAATCCTGAATTATCAAATTCCATGACGTTGCAGGTTTTCAAGGACATATATGAACCCTGCCTGTCCGCATGTCAAGGTCATCTACAAGTCTTACCGTCAGCGGAGAACCTCTGGATCGCCTCCTGCAGAGTGAGGAAGTTGCCGGTGCTCTTCGACATCTTGGCACCGTTCAACAGCAGGTGGCCATTGGCTCTGATGCTGCGGGGCCACTTGGCGCTGTCGTTGGGCCACATGGCCACATGGTTGTAGATGAAGTATGTCAGGTGGTTCGGCACCAGATCCTTTCCCGAGGCGCGGACATCGACCGGGTACCAGAACTCGAACTCCGCACGCAGCCGACGCAGCGTCTGTTCGGGGATGGTTCCACTCTGGGGCAGGGGCGCGTCCTTCAGGAAGATGTAGTCCCACACCTCACGGGTCAGCTGTTCAGGCCTGATTGGTTGGTTGATTGATTGATTTGAGTATTACATTCCAGCAACATCTAAGGTCATATCAGGACTGGCACAGACTCCTGAAAGTGCACATTCATGGTGACTTTATAGTTCTGCCCCACTGTGACACCATATTACTGGCACCATGACTCGATATCCCACTCAGTCACATTACATTCAGACTTGAGCAAATCAATTTGAACTCGAACGTTCCATCCGATATGGTTACAGTTTGACAGTTCGAGAGTTCTTAGTTTCAGCCTTTCAAAAAAAATAATATATATAAATATATCAGACTCATTGTTATAATCGACCTTACATTAGCTTAAAGTACTTTCATTATAAGTGGCTACCGTTGGAGATGTTTGAAGTGAAACCGTGCAACATATTGACACCTTAGGCTTCATCAGTAACAGGTTCTGTTACATTGACTGGGTGTTTATTCCAGTCTATGGAGCAGCGAATGTAGGACCAAATCGAGATGAATGTTTTGGTTTCGAAAATGTGATGCTTTCATCGGACTATGCGACTTCTAGATGGCATTACAGAATAGAATAAAATGTGAACTTCTAATACAAATTAAATATTAATTAAACCAGGACCCCAACCCCAGGACCTACAAACCCTACTTAATGGTCTGTGTTACATCTGTCAATATGGTGCAAACTACTTTAGAAATGTGTTTCATTGTTGCATTAGGTTCTGCTGCACAGTCTGGGGAGGGTCTAGATGAAGGAAGGAAGGAAGGCAGGAAGGAAGGAAGGAGGCGAAGGAAGGAAGGAGGCGAAGGTGCGAGGAAGGAAGGCAGGCAGGGAGGAAGGGAAGGGAAGGGAGGAAAGGAAGGGAGGGAGGAAGGAAGAAAGGGAGGGAGGAAGGAAGAAAGGGAGGAAGAAAGGGAGGGAGGAAGGAAGGGAGGCAGGAAGAGGGGCATGGAGGGAAGGTAGGAAGAGGGAGGAAGGAAGGAAGGGAGGCAGGCAGGAAGGGAAGGAAGGGAGGGAAGAAGGTAGGGAAGAGGAAGGAAGACAGGCAGGGAGGAAGGAAGGGAGTGACGGGGGAAGGAGGGGGGAAAAGAAGGGATGAAGGAGAACGAAAAACAGAAAGGAAAGAAAGAATGAAAGAAAGAAGGAAAGACAAGAAAGAATTTCCCAACCAGGAATTGAATTTTTGTAAAGATTCCTTTGATGAATGATAGAACAGACAGTTGCTAGGAGTCGGGTGTGTGCGCATGCGTGGAGTGCACATCGCTGCCATACCGGATTTGGGCGGGGCTGGGCCCGCTGCCGTCGAACACGCCGCCCTGCAGCAGGTGGGCCACCGTGTAGTATGCCATGTAGATAGTTGAGTCGGACAGCGACTCGATCAGGTACTTCCGGTCCCACGGCAGCTTCGTCCCTGCGCATGGGCAGAGAACGCACCAGCCAATCAGAACTTGGGTCAACCGGAAGGCAGGGCAGGTATGCGGTGGGTTGCTTTGGTGAATGATAATCGCCTTGTAGGATCTATCTTTTGTATCTATATACACTGCCACTGCTCCGATCCGGGTGGCAGTCACCAGTAAAGTCACGCTGCTCAACAATTTGTCTTAAGTCAGATCTCGTAATTGGTGATAAATTATGTATGATCCAAGCAGAATATATTTATCGATACGACAATAAGCATTTATTGTCGAATAGGAGGCTTACAACATGAAACAAGTTTAAGACCATTACATGTTCCAGAGACTGACTGACTATAGAGCTGATCTCCGAAAAACTCGAACCCCGAATCTGGCCTCTCAAACCTTCCCACCTCTGCTCACTGAGCCAGGCTTCCTTAATTGAGCCTGGCTTCCTTAATTGAGCCGGCCTTCCCTCACCGAGCCCGGCCGCCCTCTCTAAACCCTCAGAAATCACAGCCTCACTCACCGAGCCCGTAGGAGCGTGAGCACGCATGCTCATGGATCCAGTCGAAGGTGGCCTCGAAGTTGCGCCTCACCTCGTCGTGGTAGGTGTTTATGTTGGCGAGGGCTGCGCGTGCCTCATTCTTCCACGCCTCGTCTCCATAATCCAGGTACCTGCAGGAGAACCGGCATGTCAGCGTCAATCACACACCACAACCAGCAGTAACTCCACAATCAACATGGACCTACCATTATGGGTATACACCTGAACCAAATGACATGCCTTACCATATACTGGTACACACCGCAACCAAATGGCATGACATGACTTACCATATACTGGTACACATCAGAACCAAATGACATGACTTACTGTATGCTGGTACACACTGCAACCAAATGGCATGACATGACTTACCTGATACTGGTACACATCAGAACCAAATGACATAACTTACTATACACTGGTACACATCAGAACCAAATGGCATGACATGACTTGCCATATACTGGTACACACCCCAACCTAAAAATTACTTAATAAATACTGGTACATATCAGAACCAAATGACATGCCTCAGTGTATATTGGTACACATCAGAACCAAATGACATGGCTTAGTGTATATTGGTACACATCAGAACAAAATGACATGGCTTAGTGTATATTGGTACACATCAGAACCAAATGACATGACTTACTGTATATTGGTACACATCAGAACCAAATGACATGGCTTAGTGTATATTGGTACACATCAGAACCAAATGACATGGCTTAGTGTATATTGGTACACATCAGAACCAAATGACATCACTTACTGTATATTGGTACACATCAGAACCAAATGACATCACTTACTGTATATTGGTACACATCAGAACCAAATGACATCACTTACTGTATATTGGTACACATCAGAACCAAATGACATGACTTACTATATACTGGTACACACTGGAAATAAACGACTGAACCAGTTCTGGCCCTATCCCCATAATGCTTAGCTCCAGACTAGGTATCGATAACTATCGATTTTATAAGCCATTGATTTGACTCGGCTGGGATTCGAAGTCCCGATCTTCCACACGGGAAGCCTACGCTCTTACCTATTCGATAACAGTGTCCGGCCTGCCATCTTGTGATGATATTTAGGTGATAGACGGAGCAAATGAACTGCATTGTCTAATTCTTGTTTAAATGCTTTAATAGAAATAACATGATTAATGGATTAGCCCTGCTTCAGTCACATGACTGGTTCTGTAAGCCCAACCCCCAATTAATTATTTTTATTTTTTAAACTTTATTCGAGGGAATCAATGAAATCACCAAGATTTTTCATCCCTTTATCAAGAAATGTCAGGAGGTGGTACAAAGCAGACGACATTGGGCGCGTCTCACCATTGGTCGCACAGCGCCACAACGCACTCATCCCCCGAACGCGACAGCACCGGCTTCTCAGGCTCCATGTACTTGACGGCCTCGTTCTGGCAAACAAAGCGGGGTGCGTGAGTGGGTTCTTAAAAACACTTAAAGTGATGTCAATTTGACTTAAAGCTGCATAGACCGATGAAGCGTCACATTTTTTAAACCAAAACAATTTGATTCTACATGTGTAAATTAAATACTGATGCAGATTATTAAGCATTTGTGGCTGTACAGAAGGGAATACTGAGGCAATCTAATAGAACCTGTTACTGCTAAGGCCAATGGTGTCAGAGTTTTGGCGTGCTTGCCAAAACTAATTTGACATGTTTCCACTCCAAATATCTCAAAACTTAGCCATTTAAAATCAATTGCTTTAAAAAAACAACTAAATATAGTTTATTCAGTGAATAATGCCTTTTGTCAGTGCCAGAGAACTGGTCTTCCGGCAGTTCAGTACAATTTGTTGGTACATAAATGAAACTATCAGTTGCAATAATAACCGCATGAAAATCCTATTCGATAATAGAAGCATAATATAAATGAACTATTAGTTGTAATAGTAACTGCATACAATTCCAGTTCAATAAAAGTATTATGTACTCGGTGAATATGCATCACATAGTATTGCATGGTTCTAGAATTGTCTTTTAACATTTTTCTTCGTTTGTCTTTCTCTCTTCTTTTTTCACTTGGTTTAATCTAAAGTAATGTAGATCATAACGATCAATTTATTATGTTTATCGCAGAAAGATGACAAAAATCAAAACAATGTAATTTTAAGCATATGGGTAATTTTTCTTTTGAAGCATACCCTTTGAATCTCTAGTTACAGAGAAGCAGGGTTCACATACTAGGTGATGGGGTACTGTCCATGTAGGACATGTTTTTTTGTGGGGGGAGGGGGGGGGGGACATTCTTTTGTAAAGTTGCATAGCCCGATAAAAGCATAAGATTTTCGAAAAGAAAACACTCCCATCTAGATTTAAGATACCCAACTCAGATACGGGTACTTATTAAGTATGTGTTACCACATAGAAGAGCAGATATATACTAAGCCAACTCAGATACGGGTACTTATTAAGTATGTGTTACCGCACAGAAGAGCAGATAAATACTAAGCCAAATCAGATACGGGTATTTATTAAGTATGTGTTACCGCATAGAAGAGCAGATATACACTAAGCCAACTCAGATACGGGTACTTATTAAGTATGTGTTACCGCACAGAAGAGTAGATATATACTAAGCCAACTCAGATACCGGTATTTATTAAGTATGTGTTACTGCATAGAAGAGCAGATATATACTAAGCCAAATCAGATACGGGTGCTTATTAAGTATGTGTTACCACATAGAAGAGCAGATATATACTAAGCCAAGTTAATAGAACCTGTTACTGCATAAGTTTATGGGATCAGTTTTGACAAGCATGTCAACATTTTTATAAAAAAATTTTTTATTGAGGCTGTATTTATACTGTCCATAGCATGTAAGCCCGGGTACCCAGGCTTGTTTTCAATGCTGGCCAGTTGGTGTTATCTTACCACACAATAGCTGCTGATATGTTATTTGATTGCCTTCATTTCAGTAGCCGATAGATAATTGGTTGGTATTTATTTAGCATGCTTACACTTCAGATTATCTCCGAAGTCAGTTACTTCAAACTGAAGTACGGCACACTATATATAACCAGGGATCATAGTGGTTTCAGGCAAAACAAAGCGCAAATCAAGCCGAGATTATTATGTTTGTTTGTTTGTTGTTGTTTTACGTCCTAGCAACATCTAAGGTCATATCAGGACGGGTACCGACTTGTGACAGTGCGCACTCATGGCGACTTTATAGTGCTGTCCCACTGGGAAACCAGGCCGCCGGCACCATGACCTGGTATCCCACTCAGTCACATTATCCTGACACTGAGCACACCAGTCCTTGCCCTATCCTAATAATGCCGAGCACCTGGCTAGGAAGCGACAAGTATCAATTTTAAAGTCATTGGTTTGACTCGACCGGGACTCGAACCCACGACCCCACGATCTACCAGCACGGGAGACAGACGCTCTAACTCGGCCATCCCGTCTGGTCCCGAGATTATTATCCTAACGGCAAATTTCTGTCGAAGAGGCTAGCTACCGTACCCCCACCTTATATCAAAAATGCCCCCAGGCTGTGAAAAACCCCGGAAATCCGCTTAAAAACGGAAAAATATCATCCATGATAACAATTGACCTATATTTATCTCAAGATAATATTTATCTCAAACAGAAACTCAAAACCATCGGACGATGCAACTTTAAAGCAAATATAATTTTGTTTACAGATATTAATCAGACCGGTGTTTGTACATAAAGGAGGTAGCAGCACATTTTCCGACTCGAGACTTTAGTATGTGACAAACTTGGACAAACAAGTTTTCCCAAATTATAAACTTTTCTTTTCGCATCCACGAGTTGACAGGTTACTAAGTAACTATTTACTAGCTCTATTCCCCACCCCCCCCCCAGAATTGTGACAGTTTAGTCATTTCTTCAGAGTATATATTAATTCCCAGTAGATCAAAGTCACTACATTGTGGGTGAATACCTTTGTTCACAACTTACCGAATCAATTAGCTTCATTTGGATGACCTTCTTGATGTCTTGTACCTTCTGACCTTTGAATTCGCCAACTTCCATAACCTGAAGCGAATAGAAGAGAATCAATTCCACCATGTGCTTTGCCATCAGCTGTACGCCCCACTTCAGCCACATGACTGGTTATGTAAGCCCACTTCAGTCACATGACTGGTTATGTAAGCCCACTTCAGTCACATGACTGGTTCTGTAAGCCCCACTTCAGTCACATGACTGGTTCTGTAAGTCCCACTTCAGTCACATGACTGGTTCTGTAAGCCCCACTTCAGTCACATAACTGGTTCTGTAAGCACCACTTCAGTCACATGACTGGTTATGTAAGCCCACTTCAGTCACATGACTGGTTCTGTAAGCCCCACTTCAGTCACATGACTGGTTCTGTAAGCCCCACTTCAGTCACATGACTGGTTCTGTATGCCCCACTTCAGTCACATGACTGGTTCTGTAAGTCCCACTTCAGTCACATGACTGGTTCTGTAAGCCCCACTTCAGTCACATGACTGGTTCTGTAAGCCCCACTTCAGTCACATGACTGGTTCTGTAAGCCCCACTTCAGTCACATGACTGGTTCTGTATGCCCCACTTCAGTCACATGACTGGTTCTGTAAGCCCCACTTCAGTCACATGACTGGTTCTGTATGCCCCACTTCAGTCACATGACTGGTTCTGTATGCCCCACTTCAGTCACATGACTGGTTCTGTATGCCCCACTTCAGTCACATGACTGGTTCTGTATGCCCCACTTCAGTCACATGACTGGTTCTGTATGCCCCACTTCAGTCACATGACTGGTTCTGTATGTCCCACTTCAGTCACATGACTGGTTCTGTATGTCCCACTTCAGTCACATGACTGGTTCTGTATGTCCCACTTCAGTCACATGACTGGTTCTGTATGCCCCACTTCAGTCACATGACTGGTTCTGTATGCCCCACTTCAGTCACATGACTGGTTCTGTATGCCCCACTTCAGTCACATGACTGGTTCTGTATGCCCCACTTCAGTCACATGACTGGCTCTGTACAACCTATTTCAGTCACATGACTGGTTCTGTAAGCCCCACTTCAGTCACATGACAGGTTATGTATGCCCCATTTCAGTCACATGACTGGTTCTGTATGCCCCACTTCAGTCACATGACTGGTTCTGTACAACCTATTTCAGTCACATGACTGGTTCTGTAAGCCCTGCTTCAGTCACATGACTGGTTCTGTAAGCCCCACTTCAGTCACATGACTGGTTCTGTATGCCCCACTTCAGTCACATGACTGGTTCTGTATGCCCCACTTCAGTCACATGACTGGTTCTGTAAGTCCCACTTCAGTCACATGACTGGTTCTGTATGCCCCACTTCAGTCACATGACTGGTTCTGTATGCCCCACTGCAGTCACATGACTGGTTCTGTATGCCCCACTTCAGTCACATGACTGGTTCTGTATGCCTCAATTCAGTCAAATGACAGGTTCTGTAAGCCCCACTTCAGTCACATGACTGTCCTAGCATGACCAACGTCAGTTATATGACCATCCCTGCATGGCCGACTTCACAAGTCACGGGATTCTTTCGGTATGCCTCACTTCAGTCACATGATTGGCACTGTATTACTCATTTCAGTCACATGACCATCCCTGTACGATCCCCTTTAGGCGAACTTAGATATACCCACAATAAAGACTCCATATGGGATGGCATCTTCACAATTGATTTATCTCACCTGGGATTTTAAACCCCGACCGACTGTCTGCATGGGAAGCTAGGATTTTGATTAGTTTGGCCATTACGCCCGGTAGGTTTGACGGGAGAGGGGAAATTAGAATTGGCCATCGCACCCAGTAGGTTTGACGGGGGGGGGGAGGTGAAATTAGAAGAGGTTTTTATTGTAGTAGTCTATACTGCGCCAGGTGGCGGCATGGATAGCCACCGGGCAGACCCCGACTGGGCTGCCCTCTACTGAGGGTGGCTGACCCCCCCCCCCCCCCCCCCCACACACACCTATAAAGTCGATGTGGGATCTGGCGAGTCAGGGGGCTGGTCAGACAACTACTGACGCCGTGGAGAGCAGATGGTTCAATAAACCAAGTTGAAGCGTACTCTAATTGAATCTTGGTGTTCTTCCGTGAGTAATCGTGTGAGAGAGAGTCGCAGGGCCGTGGGATTACATTATTTACAATGTCACAAACACTGAACAGCAAAGCAGTTCTACTTTTTGATTCGTTATTTATCTAACATACACCTACATCAATTAAACAGAGGGCGGTGCTTGTGCAAATTCAAAGTACATTTCGAAGTCAAATATGCTACTAGAAATTTCATTATATATCAACCTTATGCGTAATGGCTGAGTAACAGGTGGCGCCACCTTCTGCAGAGTGGGTGAGTAACAAACAGGTGGCGCCACCTTCTGAATGGTGGGTGAGTAACAAACAGGTGGCACCACCTTCTGCAGAGTGGGTGGGTAACAAACAGGTGGCGCCTCCTTCTGCAGAGTTGGTGGGTAACAAACAGGTGGCGCCACCTTCCGAAGAGTGGGTGAGTAACAAACAGGTGGCACCACCTTCTGCAGAGTGGGTGGGTAACAAACAGGTGGCGCCACCTTCTGAAGAGTGGGTGAGTAACAAACAGGTGGCGCCACCTGTTTCGGACAGGGTGAGAGAGAAGCCCCAACTCACGCCCTCAGTGAAGCCCTTCAGGTACACCCTGTCCTTGGCCTCGGCCAACTTGTCCTTGTCGTTCTGCGACTTGACCTTGAGCTGCTCACACACCGTGACAGCGGCCAGGTTGCCGATCCCTGGGATATTAATGATGGGCACGGGATCGAACGGGAGCACCATCTCGTCTGTCACAGAGAACTTGGCGCGCAACGGCTGGAACCAGGTCGATAAGTCACATGTTAGGGTTCGCATACACGTTCAGCAACCAAGTTTAAAGCTGCGTCGTGTCATGAAAGCATCAGATTTTCTAATCTAAACAAAACATTTGGTAAAAAAGTAAGTAAACAACCCAAAAGTGACCTGCGGGTTAAACAATTAGCATACACTGATAGCGCTGTGGGATTGCAGAACAGTGAAAAGTGTGGAAATCAGCGAAATCTTTCATCGCTGATGAAGGTACATAATGATGTTTGTTGGGGTCTTACATCCTAGCAACATCTAAGGTCATTTAGCGCAGGCTAGATAATAGGTGGAATTCACCGATTGTTGTAAACCAAATCTACAGAGCCAGCGTCTCATTTTATGCTGGGATACCCGACGGCAACCCCCGTCCCTCCTACAGACACTCAGAGCCGGTCTCACCTCCTTGTTCTTGAGGTCACGCAGGGCGGCGAAGTCATCTGGCGAGTCAGAGGGGACGCTGGTCACCACCCCAGTACCCTTGTCCGGCTTGATGGTGAGCATGGGCAGTGTGTAGATGACCCGGTAGCCGGTGAGCGGTGCGCTAAGCGCCATGCCCATGATGTCCTGGTGGCGAGAGTGAGAACTAAGCGACATGTGACAAAAGGGGAACCACTTCCGGTTGGAGCAGCATCATGTCTGCTCATGTCTCAATGGAGTCACGACTAGCTCCATTGCTAAATTAACGCAAAAATTAATGTTCATTTCCCAAAAATTTAATTCACAACCTTTCTTCCGGTCGACTCACTTCACTGACTCCAACGCTTGACCGCCACAAAGACAGTTAGTTAAAGAGGTGGCAACATGATCAACACAACTTTACTTATTCACAATTAGTGTCCGTACACACGTGAAGATATATGGAATTCAAGGCTATTTCAAGGCGGTTTTTGATAGTAATTCAAGACTATTTCTATTTGGATTTCAGAGGGGAAAAAACAATGCCAAATGGCGATATCAGACTATTTTAGGTCAGTGGGGACAGTTTAATGGAATTCAAGGCTTTTCAAGACTAATTACCCAAAATAGGTTAAATTCAAGATACACAATAACTGAAAGTGACAAAACAAGGTGAGCCACGAGACTATTACTGTCTAGCGGCGAAAACAAATCCCAGGCTCAGCATGGAGGCTGCCATTTGTTTGTTTTTCGTTCTAGCAACATCTAAGGTCATATCAGGACGGGTACTGACTTGTGACAATGCGCACTCATGGCGACTTTATAGTGCTGCCCCCCACTGGGAGACCAGGCAACCAGCACTATGATCTTATATCCCATCGCACTCAGTCACATTATTCTGACACTGAGCCAACCAGTCCTTGCCCTACCCTAATAATGCTGAGCGCCAGTCTAGGAAGCAACAAGTATAAGTATTTAAGTCATCGGTTTGACTCGACCACGGTTCGAACCCATGAACCCATGGGGGCGTATCCCCCAATCTCCCAAAAGAGGAGACAGACGCTCAACTCATTCGTCTGGTGTGGAGACTGCCGCTCACCTGCCCCACCAGCTCAACAAGCACGTCCACCTTGCCGTTGACCTCGGTGAAGCCCTGGTAGGCCATGTTGCGCGCTGCCCTGGCGGTGGACACAAACACTTCCCCGTTCGCGAGTAGGAAGGCGACATACGCCATGTCCGGACGCACCCAGCAGTTCGTCTGACCGTACATGGTCTCCGGACGCAGGGTGGCGGCTACCAAGAACAGACGCCGCCCGGACAGCTGTCTGGGTGCAAAGAAGGCAGCTTCAGTTAGCGCAGTTTTTTTTTTTTTTGCGAGTGGCTTGCGTTGAATTGCATACGTGGAATTGGTTATGTCTCACACATAATTGGTTTGTGAAATTGGTCACACGAAATAGCGTTCGTGAAATTGATCACACAAAATCGCTTACGTGACATTTCTGCGATGCGCTTATTACTAGCATCATTTTGGTGTCATTTTGCTTCAGTTGCACCGTGTTCCTTTCTGTTACTCTACATATCATGCGATGCTTTGCTCATGTTTGAAAATTCACATGGCTGTCATGTCTATTTATCATGTGAGAACATAGCATCATTTATTTTCTAAATAATGATCAGAATAAATCGTGGCTAAAAAAAGGAAACGTTATTGCACTAGCTACAAGTAAGGTCACTTTAAAAGAAAGAAAGAAAGAAAGAAAGAAAGAAAGAAAGAAAGAAAGAAAGAAAGAAAGAAAAAAAACAGAAAGAAAGAGAAAGGTTTTGTTTGTTGTTTTATGTCCTAGCAACATCTAAGGTCATATCAGAACTGGGCCGCGTTCAGGGTACGCCTCGTCTCGGAGAAATTACTGACGTCAAGCTAGTCTGAACGGCAAAAGCGGTCAGTCACCTGGAAAATGGCCAGCCCAATAGGGGGCAGCCATTTGCAATGGAAAAGAATAGCTCTGATTGGCTCAAACCCTGAATACGACAGCCATTTTTGAGGCGCTTTTTGTCTCTACTCTGAAATGGGAGACATCTCCGACACGATTCGGAGGCATACCCTGAACGGAAATAAGCCAAAAAGCGTCTCCAAGACGTATCCTGAACGCGGCCCATGTACCGATTTGTGACAGTGCGCACTAATGGAGACCAGGCCGCTAGCACCATGACCTAATATCCCACTCAGTCACATTATCCTGACACTGAGCCAACCAGTCCTTGCCCTATCCTAATAATGGCGAGCGCCAGGCTAGGAAGCGACAAGTATACATTTTAAACTCATTGGTTTGACTGGACCAGGGTTCGAACTGAGAGAAAGAAAGATACAAAAAAAGAAACAAAGAAACAAGCATCAGAAATCTGTAAAGGATTAATATTCCATTTTATACATAAATCATTAAATTAGTTTTCATTTTTCGAAAATATACATTACTACTGGGGTGGTGGATCTGAATTCAATACGCCAGTTAATACACGGATGAAAGTGGTCTCCAAGGATAAAAAAAGCGGAAATGCTGATCTGATATTCTTCCATAGGCTTAGCATTGTCAGGGAATCACGGAAAATTTCCGGAAGTCAAGGTTTCATTCACATTGATATACGCTGATAGTGCTGGGGGTTTGAAGCACATATTAGTAGTAGTATACGCTGATAGTGTGGTGCGTTTTGAAGCACGTATTAGTATACGTTGATGGTGCTACGGCGTTTTAAGCATTTATTAGTAATATTTCTTCCCCCCCCCCGTAAATGTATTTTATTCAGCGAATAATGTCTTTTGTCAGCACCAGAGCACTGGTCCTCCGTCCGTTCAGTACAAATTGTTGGTACATAAATGACAATATCAGCTGCAATAATAACCACATGAATATTCTGTTCGATAATAGAAGCATAATATAAATGTAACTGCATACAATTTCAGTTCAACATATGTATTGCATGATTCTAGAATTGTCTTTAAACACTTCTTTCTTCCTTTGTCTTTCTCTCTTCTTTTTTCAAAAAGATATAACATACACGCTGATAATGCTGCGGCGTCTGCACCACATATTAGTATACGCTGATGGGTGCTGCAGCGTAAAGCAAAGTATTAGTATACACTTATAGTGCTGCGGCGTTTTAACAACATATTAGTATACAGGAAAAATCTCGGAAATCCGCGAAATCGCGGAGATCTTTCATTCCTGGTTAACATTACCACTGTACAACTTACTGCAGTTTGCTGGGGAAAGGCTCGAGCGCCTGCATCTTGATGAGGGTGTACTCCTGAGGGCCGACTCCCTGTGCAACAAGCAGACACACATCAGCACAGCTTCACAATGCACTAACGTTGACTTCTTTAAACTACAGGGTTTGTATACTCAAAGGAAGTCAAAATTCAAGGCTTTTTCAAGCACTTTCCAGGTCAACTTGACCAAAATTGCCACACCGGGCGCGGTGGCCGAATCGGTAAAGCATGGGCCTCGTGTGTGGGAGATCTGGAGTTTGGTTCCCGGTCGAGTCAAACCATTGACTTATCAAATTGATACTTGACGGTTCCTAGGCTGGCACTTGGCATTAGCAGGACAGGACATGGACTGGTTAGCTCAGTGTCAGAGTGGGATATCGGGTCATGGTGCCGACTGTCTGATTTCTCAGTGGGGCAGCACTATAAAGTCACCATGGGTGTGCACTATCACAAGTCGATCCCCATCCTGATATGACCTTAGATGTTGCAAGGACATAAAACTCCAACAACCAACTAACCAAAATTCCAGGACCGTACTAAGCTAAAAGTGAATATTCATGCGAAGAACGAACATGGCGATGCGGGGGATGTAATATATGCGTAATAGACGTCTAGACACGTCTGTAAGATATGCTAATGAGATGACATCATGGAAAGTTTAGCCGGCGGTTCAGTGAGCCCTGGACGGGAATAAACCATTCAGTATCCAGAAGGGATACTTGAATCTCGCGGCACCGTGATTCTCGCCTCACGAGATTATTAAAAAAAATTCTTTTAAAACAAGATTTTATGCATTAATAATTCATTTGACATAATGTTACCATTTCCCAAGGGTTTTTCAGACAGAAAGATGATTTTCAAAGGTATTCAAGCACTTGAATACATCACTTTATTGTCAAGGCTTTTCCAGGTGCGTATGAACCCTGATCTAAATCTCTTGGCGTTATTTCCCCCTGATCTGGGCCGGTATTCCCTGGAAGCTTCAGCAGTCACTGACACCGTCAGCCAGCACTAACCGTCTGATCAAAGTGACCAAGTGGAGAGACGCAGACCAGGGAACGCTCAGACTCATCAAGATCCTCAGTTTTAAACGACAGTCGCTAAAATATTACAGTATAAAGATGGTTGGTTGTTGGAGTTTCACCTCCTGGCAACATCTGGGCCATATCAGGACGGGTACTGACTTGTGACAGTGCGCACTCTTGGCGACTTTATAGTGCTGCCCCACTGGGAGACCAGGCCGCTGGCACCATGACCAGATATCCCACTCAGTCACATTATCCTGGCACTGAGCTGACTAGTCCTTGCCATATCCTAGTAATGTCTAACACCGGGCTATGTAGCGAAAAGTATCAATTTTTTAAGTCATTGGCTTGACTCGGTTGGGATTCAAACTTCCGACCTTCCACATGGGAAGCCTGCGCTCTTAGCCATTCGCCCACCGCGTTCGGTCGAGGTGTGTTGTTTGTGCAATGAAAACTAATACAATAGAAGCAAATTATAAACAAGCTCGAATCCATTATCATCAACACTTATTGGCAAAAGCCGGGTCCGTACACATGTGAAGACATGGAATTTGAAGCTATTTTGAGGCTTTTTTTCAAGACTGTTTTTGGTAGGAATTCAAGACTATTTTCACTTGGATTTCAGGAGGAAAAATCTATGGCAAATGGCGATTTCGGACTAATTTAGATCAGCGGGGGACAGCTTAATGGAATTTAAGGCTTTTCAAGATTAATTACACAACATTCAAGGCTTTTCAAGGCCTTGAAATGGGTCAAATGAAGCTTCAAGACTTTCTGGGCCATGTACAAACGGTGCAAAAGCCTGGCACGGAGCTGAAGGATCCAGGTTACCCACCTCCCCCGTACTGCGGTCATGGTCCATGCACGGCTGGCCGTCCTTCGGGCTGAATATTGTGTACCTGTAGACACAAGATCCAACATTTAAATCAACATCTAAGGGCATATCAGGACAGGTACCCACTTGTAACAGTGTGCACTCATGGCGACTTTTATAGTGCTGCCCCAATGGAAAATCAGGCCGCTGGCACCATGACTCGATATCCCACTCAGTCACATTATCCTGCCTGGAGTGTAAGGACGGAGGTCAGAAACTGACAACAAAAAGCAAGCGGAGTGCGGTCACATAAGTTCTCGAATCATGCCATAACTTACTAACCAGTCCATGCCCTATCCAATTAATGTCGAGCACTAGGCTAGGAAGCGACAAGTATCAATGGGGACCTTTCATGAGCTATTTCTCTAGCTACACACTTGGTGGCAGCACCCGTTCCCGGTCCAAGCCGGCCATCATGGTTGGATAGAAGGGTGTAGGTGTGTGTGTGTTGGCAGTGTAGGTGTGTGTGGTGGTGTGGGTGGTGGTGTGTGGTGGGGGTTTAGGGATGTGGTGGGGTGGTGGTGTGTGGTGGGGGTGCAGGTGTGTGGTGGAGGTGTAGGTGTTTGTGGTGAGAGTGTAGGTGTGTGTGGTGTGTGTGTAATTGTGTGGTGGGGGTGGAGGTGTGTGGTGGGGGTTTAAGGATGCTAAGGATTGTGAGGTCCTACACCTCCACCACAAACCACCTACACCCCTAAATCCCCATAACCCCCACCACACACCAAAATCCTCACCACACCCCTACAACACACCCACCACAACCACACCCACTCACCCCTACCACTAAATCCACACACACAAACATACGCCCCCACCACGCCCCCACCCTACACACCTACACCCCAACCACACCATACACACTCACCACACACCCCTACACCTCCACCACACAAACATACGCCCCCACCATACACCAGATCACCCCTCAACCCCCTCTTATTTACACACACTAAATAGAAGGAACTGCTTCTATCCAACCGCAGTATTACAGAGACCGGCATGGTGCGCCATCTGACGAGAAACTCATGCAAACTGAAAGGTCCCCATTGTAAAGTCATTGGTTTGACTCAACCCGGAACCGAACTCCTGATCTGCACGTGAGGCCAGCGCTCTACAAATTTGGCGACCGCGTCCAATCACATTTAAAAAGCCACCAGTGTTAAGCCACCGAGGGACCGCCAACAAAACAGAGCCAGAAAATAACAAATCAATCAAAATGTAGCCAAATGCACTGCTAGACTAATATAAAAATAACATATTAATTATTTAAATATTAAACTGAAAAATACTCACTCATGATCAAAGCAAACTCTTAGGGATGTAGTGGTCTGCACTGACCTCTTAGGCAAGTAACCACATAGACAGGTAGGCGTGGGGAGTCTGTTGATATCAGGGAGTCTAGGTGGTGTAATGGTTAGCACACTGGCCCGGAGTGCAAAGAGATGTGGGTTCGAGTCCCGCTCTAGGCGCAGTATTTCCCATTTTCATCACCCCCACGACACTCTTAGGGATGTAAATGCCAGGCATGATATACCCAGGATGTAAACTTTAAAACGGAAATGAGTGAAAACGGGGAGCTCCCTCATTCCCGATATATTACTATCACTTGTCATTGAGCTCCCTGATCCCCAGTATATTACTATATCTAGTCGTTGAACACCCTGATCTCCGGTTACTATATCTAGTCGTTGAACACCCTGATCTCCGGTTACTATATCTAGTCGTTGAACACCCTGATCTCCGGTTACTATATCTAGTCGTTGAACACCCTGATCTCCGGTTACTATATCTAGTCGTTGAACTCCCTGATCTCCGGTTACTATATCTAGTCGTTGAACACCCTGATCTGCGGTTACTATATCTAGTCGTTGAACACCCTGATCTCCGGTTACTATATCTAGTCGTTGAACACCCTGATCTCCGGTTACTATATCTAGTCGTTGAACACCCTGATCTCCGGTTACTATATCTAGTCGTTGAACTCCCTGATCTCCAGTATATTACTATATCTAGTCGTTGAACACCCTGATCTCCGGTTACTATATCTAGTCGTTGAACACCCTGATCTCCGGTTACTATATCTAGTCGTTGAACTCCCTGATCTCCGGTTACTATATCTAGTCGTTGAACACCCTGATCCCCAGTTACTATATCTAGTCGTTGAACTCCCTGATCCCCAGTATATTACTATATCTAGTCGTTGAACTCCCTGATCCCCAGTATATTACTATATCTAGTCGTTGAACACCCTGATCCCCAGTTACTATATCTAGTCGTTGAACTCCCTGATCCCCGGTATTACTATATCTTGTCGTTGAACTCCCTGAACCCGATATTACTATAACTAGTCGTTGAACTACCTGATCTCCGGTACTATACTAGTCGTTGAACTCCCTGATCTCCGGATATTACTATATCTAGTCGTTGAACTCCCTGATCCCAGTATATTACTATACCTTGTCGTTGAACACACTGATCCCGGTTACTATAGTAGTGAACACCCTGATCCCCGGTATATTACTATATCTTGTCATTTAGCTCCCTGATCCCCGGTATATTACTATATCTTGTCGTTGAACTACCTGATCCCGGGTATAATCTATCGTGAACTCCCTGATCCCCAGTATATTACTATCGCTTGTCATTGAGCTCCTTGATCCACGGTATATTACTATACCATGTCATTGAGCTCCCTGTATATTACTATATCTTGTTGTTGAAATCCCTAAACCCAGGTATATTACTATACCTTGTCGTTGAACTCCCTGAACCCCGATATATTACTATACCTTGTCGTTGAACTCACTGATCCCTTTTATATTACTATCGCTTGTCATTGAGATCCCTGATCCACGGCATATTACTGTATCTAGTTGTTGAACTCCCTGATCCCCGGTATATTACAATATCTTGTCGTTGAACTCCCTGAACCCCGATATATTACTATACCTTGTCGTTGAACTAACTGATACCGGGTATATGTATGAACTCCCTGATCCCCGGTATATTACAATATCTTGTCGTTGAACTCCCTGAACCCCGATATATTACTATACCTTGTCGTTGAACTAACTGATACCGGGTATATGTATGAACTCCCTGATCCCCGGTATATTACAATATCTTGTCGTATAACTCCCTGAACCACGATATATTACTATAACTTGTCGTTGAACTAACTGATACCGGGTATATGTATGAACTCCCTGATCCCCGGTATATTACTATATCTTGTCGTATAACTCCCTGAACCCCGATATATTACTATAACTTGTCGTTGAACTAACTGATACCGGGTATATGTATGAACTCCCTGATCCCCGGTATATTACAATATCTTGTCGTATAACTCCCTGAACCCCGATATATTACTATACCTTGTCGTTGAACTAACTGATACCGGGTATATGTATGAACTCCCTGATCCCCGGTATATTACAATATCTTGTCGTATAACTCCCTGAACCCCGATATATTACTATAACTTGTCGTTGAACTAACTGATCCCCGGTATATTACAATACCCTGTCTTTGAACTCCCTGATCCCCAGTATAATACTATTGTTTATCGTTAGTGATGCGTACCGCTTGCCGAAGTCGATCCTGTTGCACTCCCTGAGGTGGTTGAACTGCCAGCAGACGAACGAGTCATAGTAGGGGTTGGCGTCTGTGGTGATGAAGGTGCGACGCCAGTCCACTTTGACACCCATCAGACGCAGGTCGGCCACACAGTGGGGCGGGAAGTAGGTGAGCCAGTGCTGCGGTTTGGCAAATGCGGGGATCTCGGAGTCCGACAGGCCGAGTGACTGCATGATCTGCCACTGCCATTTGGCACCACCAGTCTTGGCCTGCAGCTTGCTCTGTGGGCAGGAGATGCATGAATGGAGATGCATGAATGGAGACGCATGCATGGAGATGCACAAAGGAGACCCAGGAATGAAGACCCATGAATGGAGACGCACGAATGGCAGATATACATTATTCACCACGCAACCTGTATACCATGGACACACAAACGGCACAAATCAGTGGCATCCTCTGGAACAAGGGGGAGAAATAATATTAGATAATTGTACTTTTACACCCCGGTTATACTAGGCTTGCAACCACTTGCGACCAAAGAGAAACCTGGGTGGTCGCAAGGTGGTTCTATGTGGTCTTCACTGATCGCCGATCACTTTTCTTCATTTTGGTCACAAGATGCAGATGTACCAAAAACCTCCTTGCGATCAAAATGGTCGCAAGCCTGGTGTGACTGGGGTATAAGTTAAACGTTTTAAACACCTCGTAGAGCAAAGTGCCCCGCTCTCTGACAGATCGACACCCGTTTGACACACTGACCTTCTTGCCCTTTGCCTTGTCCTTGAACATAGCTTCTTCCGTGACCTCAACCTGCTCTTCGACCTTATCCTCTTCGATGGGGAATATAGGTGGACAGCCATAGTCTGCCATTTCGCATTTCAACTTGTCTGCGCATGCCTGGAGTGTAAGGACGGAGGTCAGAAACTGACAACAAAAAGCAAGCGGAGTGCGGTCACATAAGTTCTCGAATCATGCCATAACTGAAGTTGACGGTGATAAGCCATTTTTATTCAACCAAAAAAGCACCGGCGAGATCCTAGCTGCAATGAATTTAAAGATGCATAGTCCAATGCTTTTGTGTTTCTGCCATTTTTAAATAACTTTAATAATAAGTTGATGGTTAGAACTACCTTACTTTAGGTTAAAGTAACTTATTATAAATGGGTGGCACTGGAAATATTAGAAGTGAAAACATTTGTTGGTGTACACTGAAATGCTAGCCATAGGATTCAACAGTAACAGGATAGGATTCAACAGTAACAGATGTCTATTAAATCACTTACTAACCCTTCTATGCAGCAATAAATGTTTTTAATATGTGCACCAGTATCCAGGTTGGATATGCAGGATCAAATCGAGGTAGGCGTCTTGCTTCAAATGAATTGATACTTTCATCAAACTATTCAGCTTTAACGAACAAAGTAAACATTTCCTCCAACAGTTACTTTGCAAGGATCTCCCGAAACTGTGAGTAAAATTTAAGGACTTTCTGGGCACGTATTGCAAATTGTTGTTTAACCAGCTAGTAAACTTTTAGATTGTTCATTTGGTACACAATGTTTTTATTCAACTGGTTTTTTGTTTGTTCCCTCCAGAGGATATGTCTTCTTACCGTACACACAATATTTGCATTGGTGAACAAACCAGCAATAATAAAAATCTAGATTAACAGAAGTTGGTCTCACTAAATATGAATCCAGACTACACAGAGCAGATTACTGTAACCAGCTTGCTTGCCTGAGATAACAGGTATTGTTCGCTGATGTGGAAATGGGGACAGTACCTTTATGGGCATTCCGGTGCAGTGAAGGCCGAACGGAAACAGGCACTTCTTTCCTTTCAGACGCTGGTACCCCACAGCAAACTGTCGCAAAGAATAATTATGCAGTGAATACCTTATCGCCCCAGTGAGCATGCTGTAAGAGAGTACGGTCGGGCATGTGTGTTTGGTAAGTAGTTTATTGTTTGCAGTGTAGTCACGGTCCAGTACCTGCCATTAGGGTATGCACCTTGACCACTGGGCCCCGCAGCCTTTCCACATTGTTGAGCTCCTATCCCGCGCCTGCCACTTACAGTACAGATGGCACCTGCATTGGCTGCCAGTAAACAACACTGTGATAGGCTGTGTCGTAGAAGTACGGCCAGTACCACCCCTGTCTGTAATTGATGCGGTGCTAAGAGAAGACAAGGACAGAAGCATATGCTTCACAGATTAATCACTACACCGCCCATTGCGACGTCACAGATCCAAGGGGAAACTGGCCGTACTTCTACGACACAGCCTATCAGTGTTGTTTTACTGGCAGCGAATGCAGGTGCCATTTGTACTGGCCCGTGATGTTCAAGATTTGATTAACCCCTATAAAGCTATCAATGGTAGGTTAGTGAGTTTTGCGTCCTGGCAACATCTAAGGTCAGATATCAAAGGTAAACCACCTAGAAATCGTCTGTCATTCCAAACTCACAGATCATCCAGTCAGATATTATTAACTATGCCGATACAAACCATACTGTGATTATGCCTTCTCTGTGGCAGATCCGACTCTATAAAGGAAAGTTTATTTAACGACGCCTCTAGAGCGCATTGATTTTTATCATCGGCTATAGGACTTCAAACATATGGTCATTTTAACATATTTCTTTGCAGGAAACCCACTACCGCTACATAGGCTACTCTTTCCGATAAGCAGCAAGGGGCCTTTTGTATGCACTTTCCCACAGACAGGACAGCACATACCAGAGCCTTTGATGAACCAGTTGTGGACCACTGGTTGGAACAGAAAATAGCCCAAACTGCAAAGGGGTCCACTGAGCAGGATCGATCGGATGACCCACACCTTCATGTGTGGACACACTACTGCCTGAGCTACATCGCGCTTTGATCTGACTTCATGGAATAGGTTGCCAGATGTAAGAAAAGCGTCATTCCTTGAACAATTTTAATCTGTCCTCAAGACTCCGTTTAATGTAGCTTTTTATTGTAGATGAAATTTCTCTCAATTTCTCTATCCTCCAACTATTGTAACAAATTTGTAAATATGTTGTCTCAGGTTTTTACTACTGTGCCATAGAATGGCTCCTGATAGTGAAGACGCTCTATTCAATTTACATTATTACTATTATTACTAATGCATCCCTGCAGCCAGGAAGACCAAAACAATGGTTATAAGTAAAAAGACAGATGAACCAAATGTCAATATAACCATAGATGGCACAAACATAGAACAAGTATCCGAATTCATATATCTCGGACAAAAGATTACAAATGATGGGAGATGTGAGGAAGAAATTAAAAGAAGGATAACAATAGCCCGAACAACATTCTCCAAAATGTATAGAGTGTTAACATCAAGTAAGATATTAATACAAACAAGGAAGCGTATTCTTCAGTGTTATGTGTGGTCTACTCTAATGTATGGGGCTGAGCCATGGACAATCTCTAAGAAAATGTACAAACGCTTAGCAGCATTTGAGATGTGGACTTATCGAAGGATGATGAAAATATCATGGACAAAGAAGATCACCAACAAAGAAGTTCTCAGAAAAATTATAAATAAGAAAAGCTTGTTTGCCACTATACAGACAAAGGAACTTATTTATTTTGGCCACATCATTCGTCAGAGTTCAATATACCGTACATTGTTGGAAGGGAAGGTGAATGGCAGCAGAGGGAGAGGGAGACCAAGAACATCATGGTTTACAAATATTTCACAGTGGACAGGCTTGAATTATTCACAGTCTATCAGAACAGCACACCATCGGGACAAGTGGAGAACCATTGCATCCAACCCTCGTCTAGACGACGGAACTATTGATTGATTGATCCCTGCAGCAAGACACCAAGTTTACTGTTTCCCTACCATGACCCAATATCTCATTATCCTGATAATGAGCAAAGCAGTCCTTGTCATTTTAAGACGGGTACCGACTAGTGACGGTGTGCACTCAAGGCAACTTTATAGTGCTGCTCCACATAGACATATAACCCGAAATGCTACTCAGTCACATTATCCAGATACTGTGCAAACCAGCCCTTACCCTATCCTAATAATGCCAAGCACCAAGCTAGGTAGCGACAAATATCAAATTTGATTCCTACTTGGGAAGCGAGCCAGCGCTCTTACTGATTCAGCGACTGCGTCCGATGAACTTACCTCCACTTTGGAGAGGGAGAAGGTATGTCCCAGATGAAGACGTCCATTCATGTAGGGATAAGGGAACGTTACCATGTACTTCTCTTCTCTGCAGTTTACAAACACACGCTCAATTACCAAAAGACAATGATTGATTGGTGGTTGCTTTACGCTGTGTCGGCAGCATAGGCCATATTCACGGCGAGAACTGTTTTTTTTTTTATATATTCAAACCATCCCCTTTACATGTAAAAGCATACAACCAATTAATTGAATTATGTGCCAATAGACAGTCATGAATTTTAAAATCGCACAATTATATAATTTGTGGTCAAGGTAAATAAAAATCTAGATGAAAGTATTATTCATTGATGGAATTTGTTTAATAAGCTATATGAGGTGGTACAAACCAGCTGTCCTCAAAAAGGCTAAAATGTTTTCTTGTTTTACTTTAGTAAAAAGGTCATGCATGATATTTGCAGTGTAAAATTGTTGGCGCAAGGCCATAAAATCCACACTTTAATCCAAATATTTTTTAATGAAAAGGACAATGCATCTGTTGCTCCATTACAAAACCCGCAGTATTTCGAGTATAAGTATAAGCAGGCTGTTACAGAACTACAACCCACCTTTTTTTTCAAATTGTATTCCCTCTAAATCTAATAGACCCCTTTCAATGTTTATAAACATTGTGTATGCGCGCGCAGCTTGGCTGCAGAACGAAGGCATACTGCCATTGAGTTTGCCGGTACGCGCAGTACAAAACGTTTATTTTATTCAAAATTAATAGAAATGCAGAAGCCTAACCATATAAATTTAATATAATCTGTTTGTTAAGCATGTTATCTGTTTGTGTTCGAAGCGGTTTGTTTTTAGGTGGTGTGGTTTTAGAGATATTTCACTTTTTTTGTATGAAGATTGCTCACGGCCATTGACAATGCATTGAGTTTGCCGATACATACAGTGCAAAACGTTAGTTTTATTCAAAATTAATAGAAATCCAGAAATCCAGAACCCGAACCGCACTGACCTAAATACCCATCCTGACATCATATGAAATAGGTCTAGATACGCTTATCCGTTGTCTACACAAATATAAATCCTACAAGTTTTGCATTTCACGGCGTAATGAAACATCAAACGACCCAGTTGCATAAAGGCATGATTAATTGATTGATGGTGGTTCACGTCATGTTGGCAGCAACGGTCATATTCATGGCGAGAAGTGTTTAACTTGTATTCTATCCATTTTCGTTTAACCATCACTTATACACACAGTGTCAAAGCATACAATCGAATGTGACAAAAGAGCTGGTACAGTCCTGCCCTCAAGAAAACCAAAATTTCTTCTTGTTTTACATTAGTAAAGAGATCATGCATACTGTTTGCTTTGTACAAATTGTTAGCACAAGGTCATAAAATCAACAAAATTGAATAATATTTGCCATGTGTCAGCGTACTTTGAGCCTGGCTGTGGAGCGTCCTCCTCGAACACCTTCTCCGCATCCCATCTCTGCTGCACCTGGCGCTGGATGTCGAGTAGCTCGTTCAGCTTCGCTGTGCCCTTCCGGTTCACCGGCGTCGCCATGGTGACCACTAGGTGTCAGGCAGGAGCCCTGAGGGACAGCACACAAACCGCAACGTTAAATAGGAAAACTGGTGATGACAGAACTCGTTGTCAGGGTGCGTACACATGTGAAGATATGGAATTCAAGACTATTTTCATTTGGATTCCAGGGAGGAGGGGGTGGGGGGGGGGAAACAATGGTGAATGGCTATTTCAGACTAATTTAGATCTGTGGAGACAGTTTAATGGAATTCAAGGCTCTACCTGAGTAGGGTCTTAGTAGCTTGTTCATAATTAAATTGATAGATTTTCTCGGATTTAGATAGGTACATTCAATTCCGCTTGGGGCACAGATCGGCAGGCCTGACAGACCGATAGCTGTGACCCAGCTAAATACCCGCCTCCCTACAACCGTAGTACTTTTGTCGTTCATACTTCTTATGAAAATGTTTTATGTTAATGACCGATGTGACAATCAACCAATCAGAATTGTAGCTGATGATGTCAGCAGTTTTGTGTCATGGCAGCACTGTTCTGGAGCATCCAAGTGGATTGACTCAAAAATACCACCAACATCACGGTAAATCTTTCATAACAATTTATTAAATCAGAATAAATGAATTATGTAATGTCTCTGCTTTCCAATGGTATTTTTGGTATCAAAATGGGATTGTAAGATATCAAGCGATGGCTCTTGGAAATATCGAAACATGTGTGCATCGTGGTGTTTACCCGACGTTTGCTCCCCCTGAAATTGTGATTACCGACCAGAACGGCATGGCACCTGCAGTGAAGAGACGATGTGACTGCTTCAAGGTTCAAGTAGCAAGTGCTAGTTTATTGTTCTTCAGTTACCACATCAACTTCCTGCGCACGCGCATGCGTGTCTACCGGCGCTGGTACCGTTCAGCGCTCTGTACATATCATATACTACATCTTCCCCTCAATAATAAACTTTTTTTTTTTTTTTAAAACAAAAAAAAACAACAATCCATACATATATATACTGTTCTGACTCCAATACCTCAATACTATATATCTATCACAATTCTTTGCGAAAACGTCAATACCTTACCTCTAACATTGTATTGCACTCATCCTTTTCGTACAATATTATCCACACAATTATCTTCTGCAACCCGTGTTTGCATTACCACCTCACGTTACTTCGTAACGCCTCACAGGTTTTACCTCCCTACCTGTCTTAGTTATATAATTTGCTGTCGTTTCCTTCACCTCACTCCGGCTGTTTAGCCCCCTGCACGCTGTCCCTGTCTGTCTCCCTTCCTTCGGTGCCGGAATCACCATCGATCTATTTCTCGTTACTATTTTTCTTTCGTCATTCTCTATCCTGTATGAACGGTTGTGTTCTGCGTCCCTGCCTACTACACACCCTGTCACCCACTCTCCTTTATGACTTACATATCTGACTCATTCACCTGTCTGGAGTGTTCGATGCTGACTCCCTGCATGCTTGTCATGATACGTTTTCTGGGCTAACTGACGCTTCTCTATGTGTTTCTTACGTGATTGCACTGCTTTGGCTTTCAGCAATTTCGGTATCGTTGGGATGCAACACCGCAACCGCCTACTCATTAACAACTGGGCCGGAGACGCCCCTAGGTCATGCATGACTGTATTTCTGTATGTCAATAAAGCTAAATAAACATCCAAACTATCTGCCTTGGACTTTTTTTATCATTGACTTGACTGTTTTTACGTATCTCTCTGCTTGACCGTTACTCCTGGGATACAACGGGCTAGAATGTACTGGCTTGAATCCATATTCCTTTGCGAATAACTTGTAATCATCACTCACAAACTGAGGACCATTATCTGATACCACCATACTCGGTATCCCCTGACGAGCAAAAACCTCCTTCATACCCTTTATTACCGCTCTACTGGTCGTGCTTTGTAACTGCATTACCTCGGGGTACTTGGAGTAATAATCTACAATTAATAGATAATTATCATGTCCCTCATGAAACAAATCTATTCCTACCTTGTAGAACGGAATATCAGGTATGTCATGAGATATTAATGATTCCTTCCCAGGACGGTCACGTGTCATCTGACACGCCTGACATCGAGACACTTTATCTTGTACTTGACTGTCTATACCCGGCCAGAATACATAGTCACGAGCTATCTGCTTAGATTTCACAATGCCTAAGTGCGATGCATGAATTTTGTTTAGCATTTGATGTTGCAACAATTTAGGAATTACAATCCTGGTACCCTTCATTATAATACCATTTTGCACAGTTAACTCATCCCTGAACGTTTGGTATGGTTTCAACGAATGTTCAATGTTACTTTGATCAGCCGGCCATCCGTGTCGTATATAACCAACTAACTTCACAAGGGTGCTGTCTGCTCGCGTCTCGAGTGCTATGGCCGCCAACTCGTCCTCCACGTAGTTTAGCGCTGCAATGGACATTACATTATCATATAAATCTAACGGTCTGCTTTTGGTTGTATGTGCCCGTGACAACGTATCCGCAAAGAACATATCCGCACCCTTTACATATACCAGCTTTAGATCATAATTTTGCAATCTTAGTCTCATTCGCTGCAAGCGCGCGGTCAACATATGTATAGGTTTTTCCATGATATTTACTAATGGCTTGTGATCTGTCTCAACTGTTACTTGCTTGCCGAAAATGTATTTTTTTTTTTTATTTTTATTTTTTTTTAAATTGAGGCTGTATTTATACTGTCCATAGCATATAAGCCTGGGTATTCAGGCTTGTTTTCAATGCTGGCCAGCTGTAGTGTTGGTGTTGTCTTATCACACAGTAGCTGCTGATAAGGTATTTGATTGCCTGTATTTCAGTAGCAGATAGATAGTTGGTTGGTCTGGTTAGTACTATAGTAGTCTATGTTAATTTTTTTGGATTTTCTTGGCATATATGTGCTTTATTTTTTCTACTCTTATTTCTAGACTAGCCTACTCCTATTTACATATCATAGGCTTGTACGCAGCTGTGAGGTGTGTTATCTGGGTGCTTTTGGTATGGTTACCTTCCATTGGGCGTCTCGCTGGTGGGCCGTGACATGTATCACCTGCCCTTTTGCGGTGCAGCTTAGTTGGGGTTTCTAGCCTTATTTTGCACAGATATTTTTTGTATGTTTTTAGGTCAGGAATTTGTCGTTCCTTTACTGTTTGGGCATTCCACACCTTGGCGGCCATTTCTAGCGTGCTTCTCTCGTGAGCTTTTATTTGGCTTCTGGTCTGCTTTAGTAGTGGCGCATTATTTGCTCTAGTTGCCCTTTGTGGTTTTGTTAGGAGTTTATTGTCTTGACTATAGCTGTATGCTAATGTTTTCAGATGAATTATTCTCCTATTTTCTAGCAATTTTACTTTGGTTCTTTTGTGTATGTCATAGGTGGGGTGCAGCTTGTCTACTCTGAGGCAGATTTTCAGGGCTCTGTTCTGTAGTGTTTGCATTTTTTTTAGAAGTTCTTTCTTTGCACCGATGTAGTTTACATCTCCATAGTCAAAATAGGGTAGCACCATGCCCTTGAAGATTTTTATTGACATTTCTTGTGTCATGTAGTCTCTTAGCTTTGCAAATAGCCACAGTTTGTGGTTTACCTTTTGGACAATTTTGTTTATACATAGGTTGTAGTTTAGTTGGCTGTCCAACTCAAGGCCTAGGTATTTGTAATGGTCTACATTTTCTAGTGTTTGGCTTCCTAGCTTACAGTGTAGTTTTCTTTCTGGCATTTGTTTATGCGAGAAGAGAACTGTTTTTGACTTGCTTGTGTTGATGGTTATTTTGTTGGACTCACACCACTCATCCAGTTTTAGTAGGAGCTTGTTTAGTTTAGTTATTACCTCCTCTTCTGTGGTGCCGTTTGCATATATGACTGTGTCATCTGCATATAGTTGGAGGCATTCGGTTTGTAACCATTTTTCAAGATCGTTTATGTAGATTATAAAGAGCAGTGGCCCTAGCACTGACCCTTGGGGTACACCACATGTGACAGGTTGGTTGTCTGATAGTGTATTGTTTATTTTTGTTCTCTGTTGCCTGTCTTTCAGGTAGCATTTTATCCAGTCCATAGTGTTGGATTTTATGCCCATGGATTCTAGTTTTTCCAATAGTATGTTATGGTCTACTGTATCGAATGCTTTGCTGAAGTCAATGAAGGCTGCTCCAACTAATTGTTTTTGGTTCATTGACGCCAATATGTCATTTGTTAGGTTAGCTATTGTTTTAGATGTGGAGTGCAGTTTCCTGAAACCTCCTTGTCTTTCGTTTAGTATATTGTTTTTTTCCAGGTGTTCATTTATGTGTCTATGTAGCACTTTTTCAATGAGCTTGCCTGGGGTTTGAAGAATCGATATTGGCCTGTAGTTTCCCATTTTTTGTTTGTCTCCACTTTTGTGGATATGGGTAATGGTTGCCATTTTCCAGGCTGAGATAAAATGCCCCTGTTCAAAGGAGATGTTGAATAGGTCGACTATAGTGGCTGGGATGGCTTGGAGTGCCTCTTTCAGCATTTTGGTTGGTATTTCGTCTATTCCACTTGGTTTATTTGTGCCTATGTCATTTATTAGTTTTTTTATTCATGAAACTTTTTATTTTGTATTCATGAAACTTGGCACATCCAAAACATATGGCTAACATTTCCCGCTCAATCACAGCATAATTACCCTGGCATTTATTTAAGGCTTTCGATGCCATGCTCACTGGCAACCCACTTTGCAACAACGCTGCCCCAAGTCCGCTCTGCGACGCATCCACTTGCATCGTTATTGGTTTGTCTACTTCATAATACTTTAACACTGGGGCCATGACCAACAACTGTTTCAATTTTACAAATGCACTTTCCTGTTCATGGTCCCAGTGCCAAGCCACATCCTTTGCTAAGAGTACTCTGAGAGGCTTTGCAATATCTGACAGATTCGGGATAAATTTATGCACATATCCCACCATTCCCAAAAATCTTTGGACACTGGCTTTATCCGTCGGGGTGGTTAACTCAGTGATAACTTGCACCCGTTCTGGGTTTGGCATTAATCCCTCTCCTGTCAGTAAATGCCCCACATAATTTACTTGCGACTTACACAGTATCATTTTGTTCGGGTTCAATTTCAACCCAGCTTGCTGTACCCTCTTCAGAACTGCCTCCAGCCACTCATTATGCTCGGTTAACGTTGCAGCATATATCAAAACATCATCAGTTACAACATCTACCCCAGGGAGGCCTGTCAATATTTTTTCCATTTCTTGAATGAAAATATCCCCGGCTGTTTTAATGCCGAAAGGCAGCCGGGTAAACCTGTACCTCCCCCAGGGCGTGTTAAATGTACACAACAATGAGCTCTGTTCGTCTAATAATATTTGCCAGTACCCGCTTTGCGCGTCTAGCACTGAAAAGAATTTGGCACCCGAGGTGTTAGCCACCACTTGCTCTACCGTTTTAATTGGATACGGCCCACGTAGTATAGCCTTATTCAACTTGGTAGGGTCAAGGCAAATTCGTAACTTATTTGGCTTTCGCACTATAGTAACCGAATTAACCCATGGTGTAGGCTCACTTTGTTCGACTATCACCCCCATATCCAACATTCTATCTAATTCAGTCCGTACTGCATTATTAATGGTGTGTGGAATGCGCCTAGGTGGGTCAATGACTGCCGGCACACTCTCATCTATATGTATAGTCGCATTCACTTTAATACACCCAAGTCCATTAAATACAGATTTATATTTATTTACCATTTCTTTTGCTTGCTTGCTGTCTGTTTCTGCCGGCCTCTCCTGAATGTTCACCGCCTGCACACGGCTGACGAGGTTCAGGCTAACGCATGCATCCTTTCCCAAGATAGCACATCCGTTGTCTATTATTTGGAAACGCACCGGCTGTCCTTGGATGTCCATGATGACCTCGCCCCGTGGCCGAATTCGCTACCCCGAATACGTTATGAGCCGACACGTTGGTTTTTCCAGTCGGGTGTTGGGCATCCTCATGAATTCTGCCTCCGGTATGATGTTGGCTTCTGAACCGGTGTCCAGCTTGAAACGTACTTGTTCGTCGCCCACCGTCAAAGTCTCGAACCACAGACCCGACTCTTTGTCCACTTCTGTAATGGCGCCCACGAACAGGTCTTCATACTCGTCACCATTTTCTTCCTCGGGTTCACTATTTTCGTCGTCTATTCCTATAGCATTTACTGGCGCTGCTGCTCTCCTACCACCCCTGCATACCTTGGCAAAATGACCCATCCGCCCACACGTAATGCACTGTTTCCCAATTGCTGGGCAATTGTCATGTGTGTGCACGTAACCGCACCGGCTGCAATTAGCCTGGTCAGGGCCCGGTTGTGCCTGGCTGCCCCGCCTGCCACCTCTCCCAGCACTTGTATTTCCAGATAGTGCCGGCGGCCGACTAGGTGTCGGGGGCCGTGCCCTATACGTGTCGCGTCTGTCGCGCCGGTCAATTGCATGAACCTCAGCTTGCTGACCGCCGTCACCGCCCCCTGCCAGCTGTTCGTCATTGTATTCGCTTAGACTGCATACTTCTAGACATTTCTCCAACGTTAAATTTGACATTCTAAGCAGCCTATTCCTCAATTTCCGGTCTCGCACCCCACACACCAGTCTGTCACAAAGCATTGAGTCCTCATTATTTCCATAGTCACACAACTCCACTCGGTATTTCAACTCCCGAATGTACTCTTCAATGTCTTCCGACCCCTGGTTGTAACTGTTAAACTGATACCGTACTATAGTTCTGTTCGACTTACTTTCACAATAAGCTCTGAATGCCTCTGTCAGTACTCCTATGCGCTCCCGCTCTCCACTTGCAATGTTCATAGTATGAAAAAGCTTCTGTGCCGGCAACCCGGCAATGTGTAAAAATGCACAACATTACACCTTCTCTGGCTTCGACACCAATCCTGTCGCGCCTGCAAATAGCTCATAGGAGTCGTGCCACACTCTCCAGTTCAACGCTAAGTTTCCGTCTAACTTCAACAGCGCCGGCGGTTTCAGTCCTTGTAGCGCCATGGTGTTCGTCACCCCACATCTGACACCATGTAGTGAAGAGACGATGTGACTGCTTCAAGGTTCAAGTAGCAAGTGCTAGTTTATTGTTCTTCAGTTACCACATCAACTTCCTGCGCACGCGCATGTGTGGGCGCTGGTACCGTTCAGCGCTCTGTACATATCATATACTACAGCACCCACTGTGTTGTGGCATGTGTTACTCTTTGCTTTGCTGTGAGAACACTTTTAGACATATTAATAAGCAGTCTTTTGCATCATGTAGATAACATTTTCTTTATCTGGGTCCTTAAATCTTTTGAATTTGTCAACTAAAAGTTTCTCATCTTTTCGTTTATCAAAAACCACTGCAAATCACTCAAATTTGAGGACATTATTTTTTTAACTACTGTATTCATTTTCGCATACCTGTTTTCTATCTATTGGCCAATTTCCATGAAGATTGTCTGATTGAGTAATGATCCGATGTATTTTGAGAACGCGCAGAATTTCATCTCAACAATTTCACTCACTCCGGCTGGCGAGTTCACTCAAAGTTCTCCCCACTGCTCGCCTACCTATATATATCTGGGTTTTAGATCATATATTTCTTATTTTCAAATTGAAACAACTTACTTCATATTTACCCTTTTTTAAATATAGAATTATAATAAGCTTTTCAAAGCTTTTGTCATGTGGATTGAGCAGTACAAGTTTGACTTTGAGTTGTCATTAACACCCCCCCCCCCCTCCTAGCCCATCTCTGAATATGGGTGAATCATTTATCTAGTTTCAGGGATGAATATTTTATCCAGGCTAGAGACTTGCAAATCCGCGTGCACGGGTCCTCATGCTTCGCTCCATAGGAAAAAGTTGACCCATGTGCAGCCTCGCGGTGTGCAAACAACCCTTATAAAACATGTTTTGTTCATTCGCAGTAGAAATGTTGAGTGGAAATTTGAATGCTTAGGATACAAACATTTAGGAACGTAATGTTCTAGGAAGAAATACTTGACAGTTGAACCGAGAAAAGAACTCAAAAGTCATCCAACTTTTAGTGCTCGGCCACACTGACTAGTCTGTAAATGGCCCCACATAATTTTAATATAATCTCTTTGTTAAACATGGTATCTGTTTGTGTGCCAAGCGGTTTGTTAATATGTAGTGTGGTTTTAGAGATATTTAACCCTTTCTGCATCAAGATTTTGGGCTATTGAGTATTGTAGTTTGCCATATTGATTTCTTGGCAGCTCGATGCTACTCCTTTCAAGATTCTGCCCTATAAACCAGTGCACTTACTATGAGATAAATAACCCTTTTCCAGGTACCGGTACATTAATGATTACACATCATAAAAAGGTCATGAGTCATAACTTTGCTTCTACTTGACCTGGCTATTAAAGTCGGCCTCGATACCTTGCCGGGAAAACAACAAACTCAGAATAGTTCTAATTTGTGCCACAGAGCGGTGCATGCTTAGTACTGAACTTTTCCACTTGGTGGTGTAGAGTGACCTAGATTGGTCATGTGACAACTGTTGTTGTGAAAATGGCTGGGTGAGTGGAGAGAAGGGAGAGTAAAACTGATGTATTTTCAATTTTCTTTAGAGTAGTTCAAACAGGAAATAGTTCAAATGTAAAATATATGTTAGTACAATTACATTGGATAATTCAATGAGAAACACATATATATTTGTTTGTGTATCTATATGTCATATAGATGAAAAATGGTTTGGACTGTATGGGGTTTGAACCCACAAGACCAAACAACTTCAGATTACAAGTTCAACACCTTAACCACTTGGCCACAGAGACCACACATACATGACATAGTTACTTGTCTCAGTTCAGGCTATTTCATTGTATATATTAGTATATATATACAATGTCATATATATATACAAGGACGAGGTGTGTGAGTGCGTATGTGACATGTGTGTGTGTGGTGATTTCTAATGTGTAAATCACTCTAAAACCTCATATACCGACCGTATATTGTTAAATGAAACGCACAAGTTGGCAAACACCCATAGCGGCCATGTTGAATATGTTGCATCGAGATTTAGACGCATGCGCAGAAGCGATGTTGAGAACTGAAACTGGTTGAGAACTGAAACCGCGACACCGTCACCGGGCCACTTTAAGTCCTTTTCCACCCCCCAAATTGTTATTCCAGTTGAATAACATCTTTTTTCAGCACCGAGGCACTGGTCTTCCGGCCTTAACAATTATAGTGCATATGAACTATTTATGGATGAGACGATGCGATGATATGAACAATATAAACAGTAGTAAGTAGGTTAAAATGAGGCATTACAAATATAGTGGGGATCTTATTTTGCACATGTAGACTGGAGAATAGCCATTTACCTTTAGACTATATCAGTCATTTGATGATCATACCTGTGAGGAGACATTAATATAATGGGCATGACTTGCTGATACAGGTAGTCATGGAATTTGGATTATGCAAATAATGGTTGCACGACTCATTTAAATTGTCTTGGGTCAACTATAGCTTTGTCAGTAGTATATGTTTTATTGTCATGTCAAATTAAAGCGCTTAAAGTAGGTACCCCAAACCCAGGCTGATTACTTGTTGAATATGCCAAATTCTATCAAAAAATGCTCCACTTCAACACCTTGCCAAAACAAACCACAAAGGACTTTTACAAATGTATTACAGCAGAAACAACCTTTGTTCTCTTACCTTTAACCTGGTCTTGGATTCATTTTATTATTCAAATAAATAAGCCTGATATAGCTAAATATAAACTACCACCAACTCCCATTTTTCACTCTCAAACCATGTAATTTCCCAGGTGGAGATGTGTCATGGTATACCTAGTAGAATTAGCTAGTGTAGATCCAATTTGTGCAACAACGCCATTTGTTGATCAAAGTACCCAGGAAAAAGGTACTAATACCCCTAGATAGGTGAGATTCCGAGCTTTCCATTCATATAAAACTCTATATGTTTTTATTTTAGAGAAAATGCAAAAAAAATGATTGAAATTTGAAGTTACAAAAATTTCCATTTTGAGTGCTATTTTCTACTGAAAATATAATTTAAAAACCATTAAAAGTTGGTATTGAATTAAAGAGAATTTAATTTCCTGTCCAATCATAATTATCAGCGCTCATGCGAACCTATGGCGCTCATGCGCACGGCGATTTAATGACTAAAAATGGTTTTTTTCTGTTTTTTTTTAAAACTTTTTTTTTTAAAATTTGTTTTAAAATTTGTTTTTGGATACATTATTAGTTTAAGCAGGAGAACTGGTCTTCCTCATTTCCACTGCTCATTTCCTTAGTTTTAATTTTGGGAGCTATAATTTTTTTCAAACTCAACATTTTTCATGATTTTGGTAAAATGTGCATTCTTTCTCCTCACTTATAAAATATTTAACTGTTTTGTAATGTATGGTGTTATGGATGTATTGAAGTATCTGATAAAGATGAATAGCACCTGAAAATTTCATCCAATTCCATTGTACAGTTTTTGTTCTGTGATTTTTCAAACTTTTCCAAAAAGCCAGTTTTTCACCAAATTTTATCACCTGCCAAAACTGGCTCTCGGGTGTTTTCAGCCTATTTATTTTAATTGTTCCCCACGGTTTGGGGCCTTGAAAAAAAAATAGAGTTACTAGCACTACCCCATAGGCCCGGGATAATTAGAAAAGAATCAATTTGGGTGGCAATTTTTACCACCAGCGCACTCTAAAAAGTGCTCTGGGGCCTAATTTCACAAATGGTGAATTCAAGGAAAATGCTATTTTTACCAACTTTGAAGGTCTATATTTTTTTAACTAGCCACCCCATGCACCTGTAACTGTATATACACTGTGTACAGACCAGGGACTCTTAGCCTCTGCCTTGTGGAGCAAGCTGGGTGATCCCTTTAAATTTTGGAGACCATCAAAAATGCTATCTTTTAGACTTTGCAGCGTGACCGATTTCAAGTAGGGTTAGTAAAATTTAAAAAGGCTGTATTTGCCTTAATACTTGACCGATTTTGACAAATGAAGTATCATTGTATTTCGAATTGCATATACTAACAGATGGAATCATTTATATCAAACTCCGAACTCATACAAAATTTCACTTGGGATACCTACTTAAAGTGCTTTATCATTTGTTTTGAAGGCTATTATCATTATAGGACATTTGAAACTTTTCTGCAAGTCTCGATAGAGGGGTTGTAATGATGTCACGAGACAACTTCCGGTGGCCATATTGGATTACATATGAAAGGCTTGGAAGGTCTTACATTGTGTTTATTTACCGATTTGTTGGTTTATTTGTCACTGCTTTGAGCAGTTTGGCCTCAAAAGTTGGTGGAAAAGGTTTTTTTGATGGAGGGGAAGTATTTGTTTTAATCATGTAGCATCACATTGTTGCTAAAGCGCAGTATGTTGACACTTTGGATGCTCTGGCAAAGGATTAGAAAGGTTCGGGCAGTACCCGCTAGGTGGCGCCACATACTTCGGCGGCCCTGACTATACTATAGGTAGAGCCAGTGGTGGAGGTAGTGTTCTTGCTATAAGATAGGTACCCTACAATCCGCCGGGGGCGCCACTGTCGGCGGACCTATAAAACACGTACAACTTTTTGCGACCTCCTGAGCGGCACAGTCATGTCGGAAAACGGCACCACACATGAAGCACATGCACAGTACATTCGTTCAACATTACATCCGTTTTTGAAGCACCAAAGACTTCAGCACAGATAGAGACTATTTTCATTGTTGTATGACGTTTGAAAGGCATTTTACTAAGCCATTCAAGTCTTCAGATGCAAAAATCAGAGGTAAGACTGCCAGGAATGTGCATGTTAACTATCAGAATGTGAAACTTTAGCATTTTTTCTTCCTAAAAATGGTCATACAATGACTACAACTGGAATCGCAACTCGAGAATCTGGTGGCCAAAAGTTGGTGCCAGGCAGTTTTGACTGGATTATCTAGGTCAGAATGTTATGGCTGGGGTGAGTGAGTCATCACACAGCCTATTATGCATCACAATGCATCTGCTCATCACCCAATTTTTATGAAAATTGGTCAATACATAGAAAACAGGTATACAAAAATTAATATGGTAGATTAAAAAATTAATATCCTCAAATAATAATAAATATTCATGATTATCGACCGGAGCAAAGGTCGGGTAAATACTTTGATGTGCACATGCCTAATACTCATTGGATAATGGGAGTAGAGCTTAGCAGATTGCACCAATGTAAAGAGCTCATGCTAAAGGTTTTAAATACAAAGTTTCATGTTATTCTATAAACAACTCACGATTCTACGGACGCTAAATGGACATGGAGGTGGGAGTGATTGTATTATGGTTGCCATGGAAACCTACATTTTCCTGTGATCTATTTAAAAAAAAAAAGTTTTGATAAGCTGGGGTGATTTGGTGTATGAAGAAGAACCTTGGTGTGAAGTTTAATCAGGATGTGATCATTAAATTACATCATCAAATTACAGACCTGTGAGTTTAACCTCCCTATGCTGTAAAATGCTAGAAAGAATTATCCGAGACTGTGTCGTAGAACACTTGGAAAAACTAGGATTGATATCTCCAGACCAACACGGATTCACTGGAGGAAAATCTTGTCTGTCACAACTACTAGAAGTGATGGAAATTTGGACTGACTGGCTGGATCATGGCCTGGCATGGGACACCGTCTATCTGGACTTCTCCAAAGCCTTTGATAGTGTGCCCCACAAAAGACTATTAAACAAAGTCAAAGCTCTGGGAATATCCGGATCAATTTCTGAATGGATACAGGACTTCCTGTCTGAGAGAAAGCAAAGGGTAGTTGTAGGTAATAACAAATCTTCCTTTAAGAATGTCACCTCAGGAATACCTCAGGGAAGTGTGCTGGGACCAATATTATTTATAATATTTATAAATGACCTGCCAGGCAGTGTCTCATCAAACCTAAAAATATTTGCGGATGACACAAAGGTCTTTCGAGCAATAAAAGACGTAAGAGATAAAAATCTCTTACAAGAGGATATTCTGAAACTCTCACAATAGTCTGAGAAATGGCAATTGCCCTTCAATGAAAAGAAGTGCAAAATTATTCATTACGGGAAAAATAATCCTCATTACGCCTATATTATGCAGAACACTGTCCTGCAACAAGATAGCTATGAAAAGGACTTGGGTGTAACCTTCGACTCCCAACTCTCCTTTCAGAAACACATGAGGACTATCATCTCAAATGCTAACCAGAGAGTAGGAATAATTAAAAGAACCTTCCATCGCCTCAACAAGAACAATTTTCTCATTCTATTTAAGTCTCTTGTTAGACCAATTTTGGAATACTGTCCACAAATTTGGAGTCCAATTTTTCGGAAAGATATTCTGGAGATCGAAAAGGTTCAGAGACATGCAACAAAACTAGTTGCAGTTATAAAGGACTTACCCTATGAACAAAGGCTCAGGAAATTGAAACTTCCTACCCTTTCCTACAGAAGGAAAAGAAGTGACATAATTGAAGTATTTAAAATTATGAAAGGTTTTGATAAAATAGATATGAACCAATTTTTCACCTTGAATAAAAGAGAAGGCAGCCGGGGCCATACTCTCAAACTAGTAAAACCCAGAGCCGTTTCAAAATTAAGGCAACACAGTTTCTCAAACAGGATCATAAATATATGGAATAGTCTCCCACAAAATGTTATAGATGCCGGCTCAATAAATTCATTCAAGAACCGATTAGAAAAAGCATGGGCTGATGATATAGGGAAATTTGACCACTTATTCACCACATGCTACTAATGTATCCCTTGTGTTGCTAATTACTTGCACTCAAGCAAAAATGAGAGACAAATACGTGTTCACACTTCCTGTCTACCAATCACTATATCACTATATTAATAAAGAAACTACAAAGAAATGTTGTTATAATTAGTCTATTTGACAGCCCTAAATAAGGCACTTCTCTAGTGCATTAGCTAATACAAAAAAATCTTAAATTCAACAAACTTTTGCTTTTGATTCATTGGAGCTTCCAATGAAATTATAATTTGAATGTTTGGAATAATTTGACAAATTTACTGGGGTACCTATATAAGAGAGGGGGCACCATAGCCTAGCGGGTACTGCCCGAACCTTTCTAATTCTTTGCCAGAGCATCCAAAGTGTCAAAATACTGCGCTTTAGCAACAATGTTATGCTACATGGTTAAAAAAATACTTCCCCTCCATCAAAAAAACCCTTTTCCACCAACTTTTGAGGCCAAACTGCTCAAAGCAGTGACAAATAAACCAACAAATCGGTAAATAAACACAATGTAAGACCTTCCAAGCCTTTCATATGTAATCCAATATGGCCACCGGAAGTTGTCTCGTGACATCATTACAACCCCTCTATATGCTGGGCAATGCAATCCAGACAGTACTTCTGGAGTACCGAGGTGTAAACAATTGGTGCGTTCGTTTCCACATATCGGTTTGCACAGAGGCGCGCCGGAACTTATGGGCATGTTTACAATTGAGCAGATGAAGCCAAACGAACAGGGCAATAAACCAACCAAATTTCTCTTCGACAGACGCCAAGTATTGCGACATCCATCTGTACACCCTTCAATACAAAAACACAAATCTCTCACCTTCCAATCAACTGAATCCTAGCCCACAATGAAACCAGGTAAGCTTACAACAAGTACTACAACTAGCTGACGAAACATGTACCTTCTCGCCGACAGGAAGCCGACAGCACGTGGAATCGCGAGCATGCGCAGTGTTTTTGCCACTAGTTCTCACTCTAATCACTTGAGGCAGCACTTTCTTCAAGTTTGCACACAAATCACCAGATGGCAGCAGACAATTTGTTTTCGGTGGCGGAAGGGAATGTTTTATAGCATTTTATTCCACCGGGTTTCATTCCAATAACGTTTTATTCCATTTGTGTGAGATAATACATTTCTATTTAAAATGTCATGTGAGCTGATGCAAACGAAGGGAACATTTCACATCGAGTCGAATTTGAACTCACTTTTTTTTTCTTTAAAAAAACCCAAACTATTTCAGGGCAAGCATCCTAACCATTAGTTTACCTATGTTCACTTGTGCAGTCACTCTATCCACACCAAAGACCATATAACACTAAGACGGCTCACTCAGCCTGTACTGTGTAATCAAGAGAACAGCCAGCGCACCAGGTGGTGGGTTTAATCATTTTGGTAGCATTGGAGTGCCAGAAGAAACCCGGCGTTGCAGTTTCTGCGGTACGCCAGTTTGCGAGGGACACATCGCTTCTGCGCATGTGTCAAAATCGAACAGCATCGTCACTAACCTTATAAATTTAATATAATGTTTTTGGTAAAGATGTTTTCTATATGTGTACCAAACTATTTGTTTCTAGGTGGTGTGTTTTTAGAGATATTTCACTTTTTTCTGTATTTTCTGTATGAAGATTGCTCACGACCATTGACAATGCCTTGAGTTTGACAGTACGCGCAGTGCAAAGCATTAGTTTTATTCAAAATTAATAGAAATCAAGAACCCTAACCATATAAATTTAATATAATCTGTTTGTTGAATATGTTTTCTGTATGTGTGCCAAGCGGTTTGTTTCGAGGTGGTGTAATTTGAGAGATATTTAACTTTTTCTGTATGAAGATTTGCTCACGGCCATTGACAATGCATTGAATGTATGTGTCCCTCGCAAACTGGCGTACCGGGGAAACTGCAACACCTGCTGTCGCTTGGTAAGTGTGTGGTGCGGGTTTAGGGATGTGGTGGGGGTGTAGGTATGTGTGTGTTGGTGGTGTACGTCTGTGGTGGGTATGTGTGCTGGGGGTGTATGTGTGTGTGGTGTGTGTGTTGTGGGGGTAGGTGTGTGTCGTTGAGGTGTAGGCGTGTGTGGTGAGGGTGTAGGTGTGTTGTAGGGGTGTATGGGTGTGGTGTGTGTGTGTGGTGGGAGTGTAGGTGTGCAGTGGGGGTGTGGTGGGGGTTTAGGGATGTGGTGGGGTATCTGCATGTGGTGAGGTGTTTAGGTGTGTGTGGTGGAGGTTTAGGGCTGTGGTGAGGGTGTAGCTGTATGGTGGGGGTTTAGCGATGCTAAAGATTGTGAGGTGCTGCTCTGTAAGACCCCTACAACTCCACCACAAACCACTTACACCTCCACCAAACCACCCCACACACCTACACCCCAACCACACACACCATCAACCCCCACCACACAGAATGTGTGTATGGTAGCGGGGGTGGGTGGGGTGGAGAAGTGGAGGGGCAGGGTGGGGGTAGCAGTGGTGGTAGGAGTTGTATAGAAGTAGCAACACACAACCAGTGGGGACCTCCTGTCCCTCCCCTCCCCCAACACACTTACATCAGGGAGGGGGAGGGGGGTCGTGAGGTGTGCTGTGAGAGCACCAACTGAGGTGGGTGAGGAGGGTGAGGGGGAGTGTGGGAGAGGAAGAGGGAGTGTGGGTGAGGGGAGGAGGAGGGAGGTGTGGTGTGAGAGTGCCGAGTGAGGTGGGTGAGGATGGAGGGGGAGCGGGAAGGGGGAGAGGGGGTGTGAGGGAAGAAGGTGGAGGGGGAGCCAGAGAGGAAGCGGGGAAGGGGGAGGGGGGAGGAGGAGGATGGGCTAGGAAGGGAGAGGGGAGGGAGGTGTGGTGTGAGAGCGCTGGGTAAGGTGGATGAGGAGGGAGATAGGGAGAGGGAAGGGTGGGGATGGGAGTGGGAAGGGGAGGGGAGGGGAAGGGTGGTGAGGCCAGGGGAGGGTGGGACGGAGGGGGAGGGGAGCGGGATGGAAGGGGAGGGAGGGGGAGGGAGGGTGAAGTCAGGAGGAGGGAGGGTCGGAGGGAGCAGAGGGGGTAGGGAAGGGCAGGGCAGAGGGAGGTAAGGACCAGGCAGTAGGTGCAACATCAGCCAAATCCAAATGACTGGCAATCTCTCTTTTTACAAATTTTAAACTAACCCTCTGGCCTTGTAGGCCTATGTGTTTACATGTGAGACACCAGCCAGCAGCCGGACTGATCAAACCCACCACAATATGGCACTGCAAAATTTACATTACCATGGGAGACATAGGGAGTGAGCCATCTTAGTGTTATAGGGTCTTTGTCCCCACCTAGCTATGTGGTTACTTGTTTGAAAAGTTAGTGCAGACAACTAGGCCGTACGCTCATCCCCCTGGAATCGGAAGTCTTCTAAATGATTGATGTCTATAAATCATTTAGTTAATCTTACAATTACACAAATTCCAGCAATTCACCTACCTCTGTATGCACAGAGTAGATTCACCACCCATACAGGTACTACATGTAGCTTGTACAGGAAGTCATGGAACCAATGCCATCTGATAGGATTTGAACCCACACCTTTGGCCATTCCGGAGCTCTCATTCTAACCATTAGGCTATCTAGACCCCTGGTGCTATCAGTATCACCCAATCCACATCCATCTGGCACAATACATTTTAACATACCTGACTCAGTCACATTATTCTGACACTGAGCCAACCAGGTACTGTCAAATTCTAACCCCAGCTCTTAAAGTGTGTGAAAACTATTACAACGCATATATGGAGTAGCTTCTTTTATTTCGCATGAATAGCCTCGGAAAACGATGTAATCATTTTAATAAATAAATGACTAAATACTTTCTTTTTTTAAACCACACATCACAAATATTAAATATAAAAAAAACACCATTATTAAAAATAAAATATAAAAAAAGGGAAATGAAGAAAAAAAGAGATAAGAGTCAAACCAATGACGTAATAATTGATACTTGTCGCTACCTATCACCGGGTGCTTGGAATTCACTAGGATAGGGCAAGGAGCAGTGGAATGACCAAGACCAATTGTGCGTGATTAAGATTGCCCCTGTTTAATCAACTAAAAAAAGAGGAAAGCTTGTTTTATTTAAAGTTGCATAGTCCGATGGAGCATTACATTTTCAAAACCAAAACAATTATCCAGCTTTGATTCTACATACCTAACTTAGATACTGATGCACTTACTAAGCATTTGTTGCCCCATAGAAGGGAGTACTGAGTCAATTTAATAGAACCTGTTACTGCTGAAGCCTAAGGTGTCAGAGTTTTGGCGTGATTGCAAAAACTAATTTGGCATGTTTGCACTTCAAATATCTCAAAAGTTAGACATTTAAAATAAAAGTTACTTCAAACTAAAGTATGGTATGTTATAACAATCAATTTAATATATTTATCTCAGAAAAATTACAGAAAGTCAAAACCATCGGACCATTCAACTTTACTGACGCCTCTAGAGCACATTGATATTCATCATCAGCTATTGGACATTAGACATGTATATGGTCATTCTGACATATTTCTTTGGAGGAAACCCGCTGCCACCAGATAGGCTACTCTTTTCGATAAGCAGCAATGGGTCTTTTATATGCACTTTCTCACAGACAGGACAGCACATACCACCACCTTTGATGAACCAGTTGCGGACCACTGGTTGGAATGGAAAATAGCCCAAACTGCAAATGGGTCCACTAAGCAGGATCAATAGGATGACCTACACAATCACAGGTGGACACTCTACTGCATGAGCTACGTCCCACTCTCCTGATTAATCAACTCATGCACACAAAATATATATGCATGTATATAGACGCCGGCCGGTCACGCCTCACTGGCCACGTGCTCGCTGGGCCGCGGCAGGTACCAGCACGCAGCCCCACCTGGTGGCGCTGCCAGGTACCAGCGGCAGGGGAAGCCCGGCCTCGCCGGCCGACAACAAAACAACAGGTAGACCCCGGGCAAAGTGCATCTCCCCGCACACAGTCACTGACCGCCATGGCGCCGGGCCACAGGGGCCTGCTGCTGAGACTGCTGCTCATCAACACGGCAGGGATCGCCTGCATTCTGGCACAGCAGGGTTTTGGTGACTGGAACCAGTTCGACTCGAGCAAGTGGCCGGGAAACAAGGACAAGCCGTGGTGCGACCCCAACTCGCCGTGGCCCTGTTACGAGCCGCCCTTTTACCCCTACGACCAGATCGTACGGCGGATCGCAGGCATCGGAGACGTCATCGGACGATCGTTGGTGTTCTTCCCGAATCGCTTCATTAATATCTTCCTCGGGGTTCCCTACGCTCGTCCGCCCATCCGCGAACTGAGGTTCAAGGTAGGAATGTGTGCCTTCATCGACATCATTGTCAAAGTGGCGCGCTGTCAGGAACTAGGTCAGTCCTACCTGTAATCAGGTCACGTGTGTCAACACCGCCTGTACTAGGCTGTAGTTCCTCACTGCACAGGTGGTGGCGCTGCGAGTTGTCCAGTTGAGTCAGGCACTAAGGTGATTAATACCTTCAACCTTGTTGCGTGTTTGTATGTGTGTCATTAGGTGCACGACTTTCAATTTGTTCACATCAGGCAAGACGGGATGGTCGAATGAGTTGAGCCGTTTTTGGTAGATCATTGGATGGGTTTGAACCCTGGTCGAGTTAAACCAATTACTTAAAAAATTATACTTGTCGCTTCCTAGCCTGGCGCTCAGCATTAATGGGATAGGGCAAGGACTGGTTAGCTTAGTGTCAGGATAATGTGTGACTGAGTCGGATATCGGGTCATATGGTGCCGATGGCCTGATTTCTGAGTGGGGCAGCACTATACACTCACCATGAGTGTGCATTGTCACAAGTTGGTTGCCATCCTGATATGTCCTTAGATGTTGCCAGGGCGTAAAACTCCAACAACCAACCAACCAACAACATGAATAGACTACTATATCACGGTTCCAGTGGCCCAGTGCATTGTGGGATGCGTCAGAGTAAAACAAACCCGCGAGAAGCACATGTACATGCTAATACACTGGGTGCAGCTATGAAATGTGCTAGTTTCAGCTCATCTCAGCTTGTGTTTGAAACATAGAATACCAACTAAAAAAATATATATAATAAATTAAGATATTAATCTTTTATCCAGCATTGCATTTACATCAATAGCTTATGCCATGTGCATTTAGATTTAGACAAATCTAGGCACTCAGACTAGTGTTAGAGCCATAGCCAGAGTCAGTTTTACTTATTTTATTAATGTTTTTATTTATATCGTATGGTTAATGACATATGTAGAAATAGAAAATGAGTAGGGTTAATCAACTATTGGTTACATATTTCTTTGAAACAAGTTTTTGTTGACACATTTGACATTTTAATATTTAGAACAAGAATTACTTTTGGCTAATCAATGGTGATGTAAACATCAGCCTGTAAAGTGACTGAAATTGTTTGTTTCTTAGCTCAAAATGCTTAATTATGGAGAGTTGTGTCTTAAACATATTCATTATATCATTATATTGCAGCCTTCTGTCCATGTTTGTGCCAAATTGTTACGTATTTCTATTTATTTTGAATAAAATGGCAGTTTTGCCCTATGTGTATCAGCAAACTCAATGGCTGTACACCTTTGCTTTGCTCCCAACGCCGTTTTCACTGCATGCACACTCGGAACCGTGATGTAGTCTATTACTTTCGAGAATATATCACCACAGTGGCAGCCTCACACTATGAACACGTTCTCTGTGGCGGGTGGCGTTCTCTGTGGCGGAGTGGTTAGAGTGTCTGACTTTTTTCTAGGTCAGACTCCTAATCTGAGGGTCGGCGGTTCGATTCCCCGTGCCCCCAGCCCTGCCAATTTGGATTTCCACCGCTGTGTATAACTTACAGCATCATCAAAGGCCGGTTGCTCTCATACCATGTCTATGTGGTGTGGGAGGTTAAAAATCCCTTGGGTCGGTAAAAGTGTAGGCTCGGGCTTTCTATCGACCAGCAGTGGAGTGGGGAAGACCAGTCATCTGTGACTGGGATTTCCCCTGCTTGGGACAACTAATGTACCAAAAAAAAGAGAGACAAATAAGTGTTCACACTTCCTGTCTACCATTCGCTATATCGCTATATTACCGAGTTAGGGCGAAGTGTTATTGTTCCACATGGCTCATGATTCCATAAATGATTATTAAATCAATTTTGTTCAATTAAGATTTTGTTGCAAGATTATTTCTATTCAAACAATAGCTTTATTTTCTATGGCTGTATTATCTTGAAAGGTACAATTGAATAAATCTGCAGCAGCACTTTATGTGTGAGAACCTGCTCAGAATCAGACAGCCTGTTTGACTGGTCACCTCGCCATGCTTGAAATGTTCGCTACTCTGCACTGAGGGGTGGCGTCAACGAACGTTAAAGGCAAGGCACCAGTCAAATGTGCACAGTGCATTGTTTCACTGGTCATACTGGTCACCTTGCCATGCTTTAAATGTTCACTACTCTGCACTAAGGGGTGGAGTCGAGGAATGTGAAAGGCATGGTGCCAGTCAAATGTGCACAATGCATTGTTTCACTGATCATGGTTTACTGGTCACCTCGCCACACTTTAAATGCTCGCTAAGTATTCTGCACAGAGGGGCGAGTCAAAGAACGTGACAGGCATGGTGCCAGTCGAATCCGCACAAAAGTATTGGGGGCATTCAACTGGGCCTCTGTATGCGAATATCAAAATATTTCCTTACAAATTCCTATTCGACTGGGACAGGAAGTGGGTTTATATACGTATGATTCGGATGTGTGTTGTGGCTCCATCTCATCCATCCATAAATCTTGCAGATAGAAAGGGCCCAGTCGAATGCCTCCATTGTTTTACTGGTCATACTGGTCACCTCACCATGTTTTAAATGTTCGCTACTCTGCACAGAGGGACAGATTCCAAGAAATAAGAAAGGCATGGTGCCAGTTGAATAAGCATAGTGCCTTGTTTCACTGATCATGGTTTACTGGTCACCTCGTCACGCTTTAAATGCTTGCTCCCCTGCACAGAGGGGTGGAGTCAAGGAACGTGAAAGGGAAGGTGCCAGTCAAATACGCACAATGCATTGTTTCACTGGCACCCAGTTCAGATTGCGAGTACCCTTCCAGCCTCCAGAGCAGCCAGGCACCTGCTGGGACGTGGGCCAGTGCCAGTGGGATGCCTCCTACTACAGACCTGCGTGTCCGCAGGAAATCTGGAAACTCGACAAGATCTTCTACGAGCCGAGGAACATCAGCGAGGACTGCCTCTACATGAACATCTTCTCACCCAACGTGAGTAACTCGCCACGCTGGCAGATAAACAACCGACCTACCAAGGGGGGAGTGAGCCTTCTAACCAGGGTATCAGGGAAGAATTCTTCTAGGGCGATGCAAATACCCTATAATACTAAGACAGCTCAGTCAGCCTGTACTGTGTAATCAAAATGATCAAACCCACCACTTGGTGCGCTACGTGTTCTCTTGGTTAAACAGGTGCTATATTATATGTATAAATGTATATATGAATGTGAAAGATCTGTGATGATGGCGATGCTGATGATGATGGGTATTTGTTCATAGCAATTTCATATTGATGTGTATTCATACTTACCTATCTCATGTATCATATAATTGTATGTGTTTACATGTGAAACACCAACCAGCAGCCGGGCTGATCAAACCCACCACAAGGTGGCACTGCAAAATTTACATTACCATGGGAGAGATAGGGAGTGAGCTGTCTTAGTATTATAGGGTCTTTGGGTGATGGCAACTTAAGCAACGATTCCACATTCGTGGTATGGGAATGCGACCAAAAAATGGAAAAGCATGTAAATGCACAGTGGTGCTTCCACATGTCCGGATGCGAATGTGGCAAGTGGATCGCTCCATGGATCGATCGGTGCAAATGCTGCACCATTTGTCATAGAGCAAACATGTCTTTACTTTTCTTAACAAATTTGGAGCAAGAAAGACCGAAAATGGCATGCCACATTCACACGCCGCCTACCGCATGCATGGAATCTTAGCTTGAGGATGCTTGTTGTTCAACAAATTACATTTACCAATTAAGAACAAAAAATCACTTCACCCATGTAGTCATCTCATGATGTCTGGAGACTGTGATCTTTATAATCTACTTTACTTTAGTTTGAAGTAATTTCTAGTTTAAAGGTCAACTTTGGAGATAATTGAAAGTGAGAACATGCAGAATAATGTTGGTGTGTAGAATTAAATTCTGGGCATGGGCTTCGTTTATCAGGTATTGAGCCCAGCTGTGTAACATAGGGTAAAATATTCCGATAAAACGCATTGGTGGGGGAATGCAAATGGTCTATAATGGTAAATGGTATATAATGCCAGATGCATGAATGCATTTATGTAGTTGCTGGTGATACTTTACTCATGGTCAATAGTCATTGTGTATTAGTCAGATAGTGTGAAACAGGCATTAGAGATAGTGTGTAAGGGGCACTTGGAGCTCTACCCACTACCCCCCCCCCCCCTCTGTTAGTCACGGATCACCACACACTTAGCTCAGGCAATATGGGTATCTATAAACAATTAATCTAGCTAAGTCTTTTGGTATTTAATATTTATGCTTTTGTCAATGGGGGTGATGCAAATAGGAAATATTGCACATAAAGCAGGATTTGAATCGACACTTCTGTGGACATTTAAAGAAATATTTGACAATGCAATAAGCAGGGAAAGGAGGTATTTTATTTGATTCCTACTCCTACTAGTCCTCGTAGCTTTGTATTCCCTGATATTAAAGTTGCATAGTCCGATGAAGACATCAAATTTTCAAAACCAAAACAATTATTTAAATTTGATTCTACACATCTAATTTACATACTGATCCCCTTATTAAACATTTATCGCTACATAGAAGGGAATATTGAGGCAATTCAATAGAACCTGTTACTGCAGAAACCTATGGGGTCAGAGTTTTGGTATGCTTGCCAAAATTAATTTGATATGTTTACACATCAAAAATCTCAAAAGTTGGCCATTTAAAATAAAAGTTACTTCAAACTAAAGTAAAATAGATTATAGCGATCAACCTAATGTATTTATCTCAGAAAAGGACAGAAACTCAAAAGTATCGGACTATGCAACTTTAAATATGTTATAGATTTATCTCATAGAACATATTAATTTGCACGTTCAATAGAAATCTTATCTTTGCGAATGCGCAGCTAACTGACCGCCCACATGGAACGAATGAGAAGTACCCCGTGGTGATATTCATCCACGGAGACGACTACAAGCTGGGAGATGCACAGATGTACGCAGGCCACATCCTCGCCAAGAAAGAGGTTGTCGTCATCACTTTTAACTACCGACTCGGTGCACTGGGTGAGTGTCTGGCAGGCATAGAGGGCATTCACTGATGTCTAGTAGGTATAGATTGCATTGGCTGAGTAGGCATGGACGGCATTCAGTGATGTCTGGTAGGCATAGATTGTGTTGGGTGAGTGTAGGATAGGCATAGATCACATCGGGTGAGGGTCTGGTAGGCATAGGTTTTGTTGGGTTAATGGCTGGTAGGCATATATTGTATTGGGTGAGTGTAGAATAGGCATAGCTGACATTGGGTGAGTGTCTGGTAGGCATAGATGATACTGGGTGACTGTCTGGTAGGCATAAATGACAGTTGGTGAACGTAGCATAGGCATAGATGACATGTATGAGTGACCGGTGACTGACTGTTTATGGTTTGTGTAAGTGGCATTGTGTGAGTGAGTTGGACCAGTAACTGACTGTGTTAATGGTTTGTACAAGTGACATTGTGTGAGTGAGTTGGACCAGTAACTGACTGTGTTAATGGTTTGTACAAGTGACATTGTGTGAGTGAGCTGAACCAATAACTGACTTTGTCTATGGTTTGTACAAGTGACATTGTGTGAGTGAGTTGAACCAATAACTGACTGTGTTTATGTTTTGTACAAGTGACATTGTGTGAGTGAGTTGGACAAGTAACTGACCGTGTTAATGGTTTGTACAAGTGACATTGTGTGAGTGAGTTGAACCAATAACTGACTTTGTTTATGGTTTGTACAAGTGACATTGTGTGAGTGAGTTGGACCAGTAACAGACTGTTTATGGTTTGTACAAGTGACATTGTGTGAGTGAGTTGGACCAGTAACTGACTGTGTTTATCGTTTGTACAAGTGACATTGTGTGAGTGAGTTGAACCAGTAACTGACTGTGTCAATGGTTTGTACAAGTGACATTGTGTGAGTGAGTTGAACCAGTAACTGACCGTGTTAATGGTTTGTACAAGTGACATTGTGTGCGTGATTTGGACCAGTAACTGACTGTGTTTATGGTTTGTACAAGTGACATTTTGTGAGTGAGTTGGACCAGTAACTGACTGTGTCAATGGTTTGTACAAGTGACATTCTGTGAGTGAGTTGGACCAGTAACTGACTGTGTCAATGGTTTGTACAAGTGACATTGCATGAGTGAGTTGAACCAGTAACTGACCGTGTTAATGGTTTGTACAAGTGGCACTGTGTGACTGAGTTGGACCAGTAACTGACTGTGTCAATGGTTTGTACAAGTGACATTGTGTGAGTGAGTTGGACCAGTAACAGACTGTTTATGGTTTGTACAAGTGACATTGTGTGAGTGAGTTGGACCAGTAACTGACTGCGTTTATCGTTTGTACAAGTGAAATTGTGTGAGTGAGTTGGACCAGTAACTGACTGTGTCAATGGTTTGTACAAGTGACATTGTGTGAGTGAGTTGGACCAGTAACTGACTGTGTCAATGGTTTGTACAAGTCACATTGTGTGAGTGAGTTGGACCAGTAACTGACTGTTTATGGTTTGTACAAGTGACATTGTGTGAGTGAGTTGGACCAGTAACTGACCTTGTTAATGGTTTGTACAAGTGGCGCTGTGTGAGTGAGTTGGACCAGTAACTGACCGTGTTTATGGTTTGTGTAAGTGATATTGTGTGAGTGAGTTGAACCAGTAACTGCCCGTGTTTATGGGTGGTTCAAGTGACATTGTGTGAGTGAGTTGGACCAGTAACTGACCGTGTTTATGGTTTGTGTAAGGGACAGTGTGTGAGTAAGTTGGACCAGTAGCTGAGCTTTTATGGTTTCTACAAATGTCTTTATATGAGTGTTTAGTATGTAGAACTGACAATTGCCTCCCCCTTCCCTTAATCCTTTGGGGCCAGGAGTGCCCAGATGCGTTGGTGGGTTTTGCACGCTTACAGTCCAAATGCGCCTGAAGGTACCTGTAATCGGGTAACACAATATTTCTAATATTATCAGGAAAATGCAATTCAAATACAGGCAAACCCGGGCTGTAAGCATGTGGAACTTACGGGGGCTCAATGGTTAAATATAAATGTAGCTGTAGTCCTGGCCCTGGTGTAAGGAAGCTTTTCGCTGACCGCTGCTTGATGCTGCAGGCTTCATGTCGACGCTGGACGGCAACTCGCCCGGTAACTACGGTCTGCTCGACGTGCTGAAGGTGCTGGAGTTCACCAGGGACAATATCCACCTGTTCAGGGGCGACGCCACCCAGGTGACCGTCATCGGGCATGACGCTGGAGCGGCCATTGTGGGGCTGCTGCTCGTGTCACCCCTCGCCATGCCGAACAGTAAGTGTTACCATGTGGCATGCAAAACAGAAAGTGTTACCATGCGACATGCCAAGCAGTAAGTGTTACCATGTGACATGCCAAACAGTGTTACCCTCACCCTGCCAAACAGTAAGTGTTACCATGCGACATGCAGAATGGTAAGTGTTATCCTCACCATGCCGAACAGTAAGTGTTACCATGTGACATGCGGAACAGTGTTACCATCACCATGCCGAACAGTAAGTGTTACCATGTGACATGCCAAGCAATAAGTGTTACCATGCGACATGCCGAGCAGTAAGTGTTACCATGCGACATGGCGAGCAGTAAGTGTTACCATATGACATGCTGAACAGTGTTACCCTGACCATGCCAAACAGTAAGTGTTACCATGCGATATGCAGAATGGTAAGTGTTATCCTCACCATGCCGAACAGTAAGCGTTACCATGTGACATGCGGAACAGTAAGTGTTACCATCACCATGCCAAACAGTAAGTGTTACCATGCGACATGCCAAACAGTAATTGTTACCATGTGACATACCAAACAGTAAGTGTTACCATCACCATGCCGAAAGGTAAGTGTTACCATGTGACATGCCAAACAGTAAGTATTACCATGTGACATACTGAACAGTGAGTGGTACCATGCAACATGCCAAACAGCAAGTGTTACCCTCGCCATGCCAAACGGTATCTGACACCATAGATTTCAGCAGTAACATCAGATTGTTTGTTTGTTTTACATCCTAGCAACATCTAAGGTCATGAGACCTGTCAAACAACCATGCGTCTACCGTCGACGTCATTGGGTTTCTCGAAAATTGACAGCTGGAAAGACAAAATCGGTGGGCCAAACATATCGATTAGGGACTAAATGGTAGTAACGCCAAAGCTGGTTTGTACCAATGTAAGTTTGATGCTGTCGGACTGAACACTGACCTCTAGAGTGTCACAAGGACCTCTGAAGAGTCACAGAGTTGGAAAAAGTCGGATTAAACAAAAAATGGTTGCAAATTGTTCGCACACATCTTTTAACACCATATTGAATGTCAGAAAGGGTTTATGTTCTTCGTAAGTGGCATAAAAAGGTGATTATAACATTTTTATTTTGTTATGATTTGAAGTCAGAAGACCTTATTCATTAAAATTGTTAATGATTAAGAAATTATTACTTATTGGCTGGTGGGTTCAACAAGGTAATATGGAGACAACGTAGAGATGCAAACTTCTTTCCTCGCTGCATTATTTGGACGCAGGTGGTAAGAAGTGGAGGGACAGAGTACATTGTAAAATAGTCCGATAATCGGCAGAGGGGGAAATGGAAATCCTCTGTTATTATTCTGTGTGGCCGGCCAAGAGTGTGTGTATATGTATCTTGTGTGTGTATATATATATATATATATATATATATATATATATATATATATATATATATATATATGGCTTGGCCCATGCTTGAGTGCAGGTAATTATAGAAATAGGGATGATTGTCAGGTCTGGGTGAGTGCACTTGGGGTCTGGCTCTCTGCTGAGGTAGGGGTCAATGCACACAGGGGTCAAGGTTGGTGGTGCCCACAGGTCAACCAGCTCTGGTGGTGGGCAGACCACTGGTGGTCATGGTAACCAGAAATGCTGAGTCCCTATTGGAGGAACTCGGAATGCTACATCCCTATTGGTTGAAGTGAATGGCATGATCCTATACCAAGAGTCCATGTACTTTATAAAGAATAAACCAGAGGGCTGGACTCTCTTCTCTTACACTTTACTCTCTTCCTTTCTCTTTGTCTGTATTGTTTTCCTCATAGACTACGTACACATCCACAAATCAGAGCATTAGACTCTACAAACTGTCACATGACCAATCTAGGTCACTCTACACCACCAAGTGGAAAAGTTCAGTACTAAGCATGCACCACCCTGTGGCACAAATTAGAACTATTCTGTGTTTGTTTGTTTTCCCGGCAAGGTATCGAGGCCGACTTTAAATTACTTATTATCTCCTTCTATGCAACAACAAATGGTTAATCAATCAATCAATCAATCAATCAATAGGATACAGCTATAATAGGCCTTGGACCTGTTAGCCGCTCTTAATTAATTGAAATGGAGACAGTTCTTCAGATGTGGTCAATCGTAGCAACTGTCACTGGCTCCAAGATATATGTAATGCTTGACCAGTATGCATCCAGTCGGGACTTGAAGCAGTTCACCGACTCCGCTGCTATGACACTCTCCGGCAGGTCATTCCACAGGTCAACCACCCTAAAGCCGAAAAAGTTGTGTCGCAGATCCAGTCTGGAGTACCGCTTCCTCAGCTTCAGGGAGTGCCCTCTGGTCCTGGTGTTGGAGTCTCTGATAAGGGGGCCGCCTGTCTTGTAGATACCATGGAGATATTTGAATACTTCAATCATATCCCCCCGGGCCCGTCTGTAGTACATGCTTGGGATCTTCAAATGACGCATACGTTGTTCATAGGGTATTGCATCGAATCCATGTACAAGCTTCGTTGCCCTTCTTTGGATCCTCTCAATTGACTCAGCATAATAAATGCATCAGTGTCTAAGTAGAATTAGACTAAATTACAGATAAGTATCCGTGGTTCTGCAATATTAGGCTTTCATCGGGCTATGCAGCTTTAAGGTCAGGGTTCGAATCCCTGTCCCTCCGCAATGGGAAGGTGGTTCATTGCAATGTCATTGTTATTTTTAACTGGGGAAAGCGCCTCATAAGTATCGTACTTCCGCTTTCTCCTTTTTTATGTGAAACATTCCTGATAGAAATTGCAACTTGTATGTATATGTACCATGATCATGTGGATATAAATATATTTTAATTATTTAAAATTATATTATTATTATTATTATTATCGTGACGTACAACAAACGCGCTGCGCCAGCCTCGTTCTCGTGGCCTCGGGGACGCGTGGACATGCGCAGTGTGAACGAGGCTGATGTAACACTGCCATTTTGACTCGTCTACAGACCGGAAGTTGTTCAAGCGCGCCGTGATGATGGCGGGCTCCGACCTGTGCGAGTGGGCCGTCGTGCGTGGGGTTTACAACTCAAACGCCAGGGAGTACGCCAAGGACCTGGGGCGGAAGGTGGGGTGCAACGCGGACTGGGGGCTGCCGCTCAAGAACCTGGTGGAGTGTCTGAAGGATAAGCATTTCGAGGAGATCGTCAACGCCTCTGCTGTCATCTTCAAACACGTGAGGCGGCCATCTTTGATTCTAATCTAGCGATTCAAACCACTAACCTTACAGTAACGTTCAATAACCACTCACACTGAAGCTTTATCAGCGCGCCCAATAGTTGAAACGTCCGTTTCAATGAGAATTAGGTCAAGTTGGTTAAGGCCGGTTTCACAGTTTCCGCCGTCTGCCAGTTTCCGCTGTACGCCTACACTCAAATGCATTGTCAATGGCCGTGAGCAATCTTCATACAGAAAAAGTCAAATATCTCTAAAACGACACCACCTAGAACCAAATCGCTTGGTACACATATAGAAAACATCTGTACCAAAAAGATTATATTAAATTTATGAGGTTAGGGTTCTTGATTTCTATTAATTTTGAATAAAACTAATATTTTGCACTGCGCGTACCATCAAACTCAAGGCATTGGCAATGGTCGTGAGCAATCTTCATACAGAAAATACAGAAAAAGTGAAATATTTCTAAAACCACACAACCTAGAAACAAAACGCTTGGTACACATATAGAAAACATCTTTAACCAAAAACATCATATTAAATTTATAAGGTTACTGACGATGCTGTTTGATTTTGATGCATGCGCAGAAGCGATGCATACCGCGGAAACTGGCGGATGGCGGAAACTGCATCTCAATGCTTGCTAAATTTATAATGTGCAATGTGATTGGTTAGCGTCATTGGTTAAGGGAACAACACTTTCAGAACAGATCGTGTAGCGTTGACTAAATCTTTATTGTTTTCACGCTGAGTTTCTGAACAAGGAGCAAATGGTTTGAACCACCATCCAAGTTGATTGACAGGCGCTTGTGTTTGGGGTGTTGAAAAGCGGGGGAAGCCATTTTTCCAATTCCTCAAAATACAGCTGGCAGTTTGCAAGTGTTGGCTCTCTTATAGTGTCAGACAAACATTTACAATCTGCAAGTGACGTCACAGATCACATGTTTTTGTGAGACGCTATGGTAATGGTTGTAATATTATGATGGAAACTGACATGCTCAAAACTAAAGATTTTATCATCTTATTGAAACATATCATGTTCTTCACAAAATAGTTGCCTTTACACTGTTACACTAATATACTCTTAGTTTAATAAGTTGTCCCGATATGACCTTAGATGTTGCAAGGACTCTGACAGCTGTCTGACCCTTGTTTGCAGTATGGCTTCTTCTCTGGTCCCCCCAGAAGCCCCCGCCTCCCGTCTGTTACTCTGACTGCAGTCTGACCCTTGCTTGTAGTATGGCTCCTTCTCATGTCCCCTCCCGTCTGTTACTCTGACTGCGGTCTGACGCTTGCTTGCAGTACGGCTCCTTCTCATGTCCCCTCCCATCTCTTACTCTGACTGCGGTCTGACCCTTGCTTGCAGTACGGCTCCTTCTCGGGTCACCTCCCATCTGTTACTCTGACTGCGGTCTGACGCTTGCTTGCAGTACGGCTCCTTCTCGTGTTGCCTCCCATCTGTTACTCTGACTGCGGTCTGACGCTTGCTTGCAGTATGGCTCCTTCTCGTGTTGCCTCCCGTCTGTTACTCTGACTGCGGTCTGACGCTTGCTTGCAGTATGGCTCCTTCTCATGTTGCCTCCCGTCTGTTAGTCTGACTGTGGTCTGACCCTTGCTTGTAGTATGGCTCCTTCTCGGGTCGCCTCCCATCTGTTACTCTGACTGCGGTCTGACCCTTGCTTGCAGTATGGCTCCTTCTCATGTTGCCTCCCGTCTGTTACTCTTACTGCGGTCTGACACTTGCTTGTAGTACGGCTCCTTCTCATGTTGCCTCCTGTCTGTCACTCTGACTGCGGTCTGACCCTTGCTTGTAGTACGGCTCCTTCGCATGTTACCTCCCGTCTGTTACTCTGACTGCGGTCTGACCCTTGCTTGTAGTATGGCTCCTTCTCGGGTCGCCTCCCATCTGTTACTCTGACTGCGGTCTGACCCTTGCTTGCAGTATGGCTCCTTCTCATGTTGCCTCCCGTCTGTTACTCTTACTGCGGTCTGACACTTGCTTGCAGTATGGCTCCTTCTCATGTTGCCTCCCATCTGTTACTCTGACTGCGGTCTGACCCTTGCTTGCAGTACGGCTCCTTCTCGGGTCGCCTCCCATCTGTCACTCTGACTGCGGTCTGACCCTTGCTTGTAGTACGGCTCCTTCGCATGTTACCTCCCATCTGTTACTCTGACTGCGGTCTGACCCTTGCTTGTAGTACAACTTCTTCTCATGTTGCCTCCTGTCTATTACTCTGACTGCGGTCTGACGCTTGCTTGCAGTACGGCTCCTTCTCAGGTCCCCTCCTGTCTGTTACTCTGACTGTGGTCTGACCCTTGCTTGCAGTACGGCTCCTTCTCAGGTCCCCTCCTGTCTGTTACTCTGACTGTGGTCTGACCCTTGCTTGCAGTACGGCTCCTTCTCATGTTGCCTCCTGTCTGTCACTCTGACTGCGGTCTGACCGTTGCTTGTAGTACGGCTCCTTCTCATGTTGCCTCCTGTCTGTTACTCTGACTGCGGTCTGACGCTTGCTTGTAGTACGGCTCCTTCTCATGTTGCCTCCCATCTGTTACTCTGACTGCGGTCTGACCCTTGCTTGCAGTACGGCTCCTTCTCATGTTGCCTCCCATCTGTTACTCTGACTGCGGTCTGACCCTTGCTTGTAGTACGACTCCTTCTCATGTTGCCTCCTGTCTGTCACTCTGACTGCGGTCTGACGCTTGCTTGTAATATGGCTCCTTCTCATGTTGCCTCCCGTCTGTCACTCTGACTGTGGTCTGACGCTTGCTTGTAGTACGGCTCCTTCTCATGTTGCCTCCCATCTGTTACTCTGACTGCGGTCTGACGCTTGCTTGTAGTACGGCTCCTTCTCATGTTGCCTCCCATCTGTTACCCTGACTGCGGTCTGACCCTTGCTTGCAGTACGGCTCCTTCTTGTGTTGCCTCCCATCTGTTACTCTGACTGCGGTCTGACCATTGCTTGTAGTACGGCTCCTTCCCATGTTGCCTCCCATCTGTCACTCTGACTGCGCTCTGACCCTTGCTTGTAGTACGGCTCCTTCTCATGTCCCCTCCCATCTCTTACTCTGACTGCGGTCTGACCGTTGCTTGTAGTACGGCTCCTTCTCATGTTGCCTCCTGTCTGTTACTCTGACTGCGGTCTGACCCTTGCTTGCAGTACGGCTCCTTCTCATGTTGCCTCCCATCTGTCACTCTGACTGCGGTCTGACCCTTGCTAGTACGGCTCCTTCTCATGTTGCCTCCCGTCTGTCACTCTGACTGCGGTCTGACCCTTGCTTGTAGTACGGCTCCTTCTCATGTTGCCTCCTGTCTGTCACTCTGACTGCGGTCTGACCCTTGTTTGTAGTATGGCTCCTTCTCGGGTCGCCTCCCATCTGTTACTGTTACTGCGGTCTGACCCTTGCTTGCAGTATGGCTCCTTCTCATGTTGCCTCCCGTCTGTTACTCTGACTGCGGTCTGACCCTTGCTTGCAGTACGGCTCCTTCTCATGTTGCCTCCCATCTGTTACTCTGACTGCGGTCTGACGCTTGCTTGTAGTATGGCTCCTGCTCATGTTGCCTCCTGTCTGTTACTCTGACTGCGGTCTGACCCTTGCTTGCAGTATGGCTCCTTCTCATGTTGCCTCCCGTCTGTTACTCTGACTGCGGTCTGACGCTTGCTTGTAGTACGGCTCCTTCTCATGTTGCCTCCCGTCTGTTACTCTGACTGCAGTCTGACCGTTGCTTGCAGTACGGCTCCTTCTTGTGTTGCCTCCTGTCTGTCACTCTGACTGCGGTCTGACACTTGCTTGTAGTACGACTCCTTCTCATGTTGCCTCCCGTCTGTCACTCTGACTGCAGTCTGACACTTGCTTGCAGTACGGCTCCTTCTTGTGTTGCCTCCCGTCTGTCACTCTGACTGCGGTCTGACACTTGCTTGTAGTACGGCTCCTTCGCATGTTGCCTCCTGTCTGTCACTCTGACTGCGGTCTGACACTTGCTTGTAGTACAGCTCCTTCTTGTGTTGCCTCCCATCTGTTACTCTGACTGCGGTCTGACACTTGCTTGTAGTACGGCTCCTTCTTGTGTTGCCTCCCATCTGTCACTCTGACTGCGGTCTGACCCTTGCTTGCAGTATGGCTCCTTCTCGGGTCGCCTCCCATCTGTTACTCTTACTGCGGTCTGACCCTTGCTTGCAGTACGGCTCCTTCTCGGGTCCCCTCCTGTCTGTTACTCTTACTGCGGTCTGACCCTTGCTTGTAGTATGGCTCCTTCTCGGGTCCCCTCCTGTCTGTTACTCTGACTGCGGTCTGACCCTTGCTTGTAGTACAGCTCCTTCTCATGTTGCCTCCTGTCTGTTACTCTGACTGCGGTCTGACCCTTGCTTGCAGTACGGCTCCTTCTCAGGTCCCCTCCTGTCTGTTACTCTGACTGCGGTCTGACACTTGCTTGTAGTACGGCTCCTTCTCAATTTGCCTCCCATCTGTTACTCTGAGTGCGGTCTGACCCTTGCTTGCAGTACGGCTCCTTCTCGGGTCCGTTCGGGCCGGTCGTGGACGCAAACCTTCGGCTGAAGCCTGTTCTTCCTGATGACCCCAAGAAGCTGCGTGAAGCCGGAAAGTTCATGAAGGTCGACGTGCTGGCCGGCTTCACCAAGGACGAGGGCGCCTACATGGCAGGTGAGTGCCCGGCCCCCAGCCTCCGGCTCCAGCCCCTTGAACCCCGGACCCTCAGCCCCCCGTCTCTAGCCCCAAGTTCCCAGCCCCCACCCCCCCTCTTTCGTCCGGCTCCCCAGTTCCCCCGGCCCCCAGTCCCCAGTCCCCGTTTCCCGTTCCCCCGTCTCCGCAGCCCCCCCCCCCCCCCCCCCCCCCCCACACACCTGGCTTTATAATACTTAGAAATCATAGTTAAGTTTAAGAATGACACCTAACGCCCATGTGTGGGTAAATGCCCCCCCCCCCCCCACACTTCAGTGATTTGCCAATTTAAATGCCCAGGGTGTTAACCACGAGAATACAGTAGACATGGTACTTACAGTGAGTGAATGCAGGGGCTCTGAGGTGTGGGCGAGTAGGTGGCGCCACGTGCTCAGGTCATGAGGAACCAGTAGATGACCTAATGAGTAGGTGACCAGCCAATGACTTAGTGGCTGGGGGAGTAGATGAATCTTCCGGCTTATTATACTCGTATAACGGCTTATACAGCATATCCATTAGTGTGTACATATGTAGCAGTCATGTCTGGGACTTTGCCTGTCGTCCTGCTATGGCCCTGCGTGTTGCTAGGACGTTAACCCCACTGACTGCCACCTACCCGCCCTCAGAGAACGTGACAAAGGACATGGTGGGCGTGAAGATGAGTGAGGGCCTGGACCCGGGCACCTTCCGGGACATCGTGTACAAGATGATCCGCGAGAAGGACTACATCCGCAACACGCACGAGACAGTCGCAGCCATCGAGTTCGAGTACACCTTCTGGGCCAAGCCGGATAACACGACCGCTGTCAGACAGAACCTAATTGACGTAAGTGCGTCTCACGCCAACCGGTGTCTGTCTTCATTTTCACAAACTCTAGTTTGTGGTTTTTTTAAACTGATAAAAGTGTTTTGTAAGGACCAAAATGAAGAAATCCCGCAGCTTTTTCAGCATGGAATAACTTCAGGTTCTGCGTATGTTCCATTAATCTTATATAGCCCAACAGGAGGGGTGGGGGGTGGGGTGGGGGGGGGGAATTCCAATGCAATCTTTGGAGGACTGCCAAGGTTGGCTCAAAATTATTGTCTGTCTGCAGTAACCCTGAGAAATTATTTCAAAATGACACCAACTATCACCTTTCAAAGAACAAGTGCTGAACCTTGATATAAATCTTTTACAAAATAAAGATCGGTTTTTAGAACCAAGACAAACATTTAAAAGCATTTTTTCTTATATATTGACATCCATACTTTTTAATGACTTATAATACTTTTTGTGTAATTGTAGGACTTTTCAGTACCTAATTTTAGCATTTTCACAAGTTAGTACTTTTAGAGTTTGTTTATGCGAACACCGTATAATACTCGGTTCACTGCCGAACTGCGAACTCCCCACAGCTGATTGGCTGATTTCACCAATTCGGGCCATCATATTATAATATTACTGGATGCCCGGCCGTCTGAGCACCAGATAATACCACAAACTCTCCCCATTCTGTTCACACCTGATGCCTCTCTTAAACAAACTCATAAGGAAGAAAGGGAAGACAGGTCGTGCAAGATTGACAGTGAAGAAGTTGTTCTTTATTGGCATCAACTCCTGTTCACCTACTAGTGACCTATCACCCTGACCCCTTACCTTCTGTCCACACAGAGCCTCATTACCTCTTTAGTCTGTCTATAAATCAGTGCCTACAGCCCATCGAACCAGAGTCCTCTGGTTTGTTGCACACAGCTCAGTTTGATTATAGGAAAGGTGGTAGCATCAGACAGAGTGTCTGGGTTCCTGCTCAGGAGGTGAGTGTGTCTCACTCAAGTGCCAATCAGGCACCCTGCACAGCCTGGGAGGTGACCCCCCCCCCCCCCACACACACACACACACGGGCAGCGGTCACCCAACCCAGCTGCAGGTGGTGTACATAATAAATGCAGTATGGCTGGTGTGCTGGCCCATTGGCCCCATGGTAACAGGTAGTTGCAAACAGTTACAATAAAATATATATATTAAAAATGTCCTTTTCCTCCAAGTGCACTCTTTATAGGTGCATAGAGGGAACATTTCACCAAACATTAACTGTCTCATATAGAGGAACATCCCCTCACAATCTCGGGCACGATGCACTAACATATATTTCACATAGCTTAAATATGTCACACAGTGAGTGGGGCACCCATTGCTTTTTTATTACATAACCTTCGTCCCCACTCTGTCACCCAAGGATAGTGATGCTCTCTGCCAATATATAATTCTGAACCGAAAATGCGTATATTTTTACAATATGACTGTTCAAGGTTCACAATCCGATGGTTGTGAGATTCTCCTATTTTCTGAGATAAATACATTAGATTAATCATGATTTACTTTACTCTTCTTTGAAGTAACTTTTTGTTAAATGGTCAACTTTGGAGATAATTGAAGTGAAACCAGGCTACATGAATTTTGGCAAGCACATCACAATTTTGACACCATAGGATTCTATTAATCTACATACACCACAGGTATGTGTTTGACATCTAATAGCTGATGATAAGAATCAATGCGCTCTAGAGGTGTCGTTAAATAAAACAAACTTTCCCTTTCATTCTCGTCTGGCAGCTCTACTCAGATATGATGTATGGCTCGTGTGTGGACGCTGTTGTCAAGTACCATGCCGCCCACGACAACCATGTCTACATGTACATCTTTGACTACAAGTCCGAGTGGAACACGCTGCCCAGCTGGATGGGTAGGTAGAGCTGACACAGCTTAGCTTAGTTAATCTACAGCCTGTCACTTAGCATGGTTAATCTACAGACTGTCATCTACAACCTGTCACTTAGCATGGTTAATCTACAGACTGTCACTTAGTGTGGTTAATCTAGAGACTGTCACTTAGCATAGTTATTCTACAGCCTGTCACTTAGCGTGGTTAATCTACAACATGTCACTTAGCGTGGTTAATCTACAACCTGTCACTTAGCATGGTTAATCTACAGACTGTCACTTAGCATGGTTAATCTACAGCCTGTCACTTAGCATGGTTAATCTACAACCTGTCACTTAGCACGGTTAATCTAGAGACTGTCACTTAGTGTGGTTAATCTACAGCCTGTCACTTAGCATGGTTAATCTACAGACTGTCACTTAGCATGGTTAATCTAGAGACTGTCACTTAGCGTGGTTAATCTACAGCCTGTCAGTCAGCATGGTTAATCTACAGCCTGTCAGTTAGTGTGGTTAATCTAGAGACTGTCACTTAGCATGGTTAATCTACAGACTGTCACTTAGTGTGGTTAATCTAGAGACTGTCATCTACAAGCTGTCACTTAGCATGGTTAATCTACAGCCTGTCACTTAGCATGGTTAATCTACAGGCTGTCATTTAGCATGGTTAATCTAGAGACTGTCACTTAGCATGGTTAATCTGCAGCCTGTCACTTAGCATGGTTAATCTACAGACTGTCACTTAGCATGGTTCATCTAGAGACTGTCACCTAGCGTGGTTAATCTACAGCCTGTCACTTAGCATGGTTAATCTACAGACTGTCACTTAGTGTGGTTAATCTAGAGACTGTCATCTACAACCTGTCACTTAGCGTGGTTAATCTACAGCCTGTCACTTAGCATGGTTAATCTACAGACTGTCACTTAGTGTGGTTAATCTAGAGACTGTCATCTACAACCTGTCACTTAGCATGGTTAATCTAGAGACTGTCACTTAGCATAGTTAATGTACAGCCTGTCACTTAGCGTGGTTAATCTACAGGCTGTCACTTAGTGTGGTTAATCTACAGACTGTCACTTAGCATAGTTAATGTACAGCCTGTCACTTAGCATGGTTTATCTACAGACTGTCACTTAGCATAGTTAACATACAGCCTGTCACTTAGCGTGGTTAATCTACAGAGTGTCACTTAGTGTGGTTAATCTACAGCCTGTCAGTCAGCACGGTTAATCTACAGCCTGTCACTTAGCATGGTTAATCTACAGCCTGTCACTTAGCATGGTTAATCTACAGGCTGTCACTTAGTGTGGTTAATCTACAGCCTGTCACTTAGCATGGTTAATCTACAGCCTGTCAGTCAGCATGGTTAATCTACAGCCTGTCAGTCAGCATGGTTAATCTACAGCCTGTCACTTAGCATGGTTAATCTACAGCCTGTCACTTTGCGTGGTTAATCTACAGACTGTCACTTAGCATGGTTAATCTACAGCCTGTCACTTAGCATGGTTAATCTACAGGCTGTCACTTAGTGTGGTTAATCTACAGCCTGTCACTTGACATGCTTTCACACTGTCGGGGCCGTACTATAAAACCACCAGGATTGTACATGGCTACAACTTAACTCGGGAGATTCCTGCTATGCCCCCCAGATGTTGCTAGGCATGTAACCCCCACTCGCTGCGTCCTGCAGGGGTGCCCCATGGGAAGGATGTGGACTACTTGTTTGGCCACCCGTTCTTCAACGAGACGCTGGGGAACCTGACGGGCATCGTGCCTGACCAGTGGGACTGGAGCTACCTGGACAGGAACATCAGCGTCTTCATCCAGGACACCTGGATGAACTTCTCCAAATATGGGTACCGTAAATACTCAAATATAAGTCAACGAAATTTACCACACAAAACTCCTCCTATTCTGATGTTATCTTATAAGTTATAGTTATACTCGTGATACCCCGTGAGGGAGCATGCATGGAACCCATGATGACATCTTGTGGCAAGATTAATCTGACTGTCAGTGATGATGACTCTGAGGACATTGACATTGACGCTGGTGATGAATATTACAGCGATGCTCTTAGTCATGAGCAGGTACTGCAGTTACTGGAGGAGTCTGATGACGAGTGTGACATTAAAGGTTTTTGAGTGACCAGTGGTGTTGTCATCTTGTTGAATATTTGTACATTTGTATGAATGAAGTTTAATTTGTGAGTAAATATAATGAAGCTCGACCTATAGCCGGGTTAGGCCTAATTCCAGATATACCTGTAAGCATATATTCAAAGTCATCTTATTTTCACACACTAGAGACAGTGCCCCCTACACCGTTCAACTGCCTGATGTATACATTTTGTCATCTGCGTAGATATACATAGTAGTCTAAGTTATCATATACAGGTTAGGAAAAAACTTTGAAAATTAAAAAAAAACTAATATAGAAACTACTAACATCCAAAACCGCGAAAGGTTGGCCCGAGAAAGATCAGGTAAACACTCCTCAGTGCGGGACCAGACCAATCCTCCAGTATCACAGCTGTCCAGCATTGAAAACAAGCACCCTCACAGGAGATTACACGTCATGGGCAGAATAAAAAACTTGCCACAAAAAACTTCCCCCCCAAAAACCACGACCATACTTTAGTTTGAAGTAACTTTGATTTAAATGACTGACTCAGCACATATTTGAAGTGTGATCACGCATATTAATTATGGCGTACTTGTCAAAATGTTGGCAGTAATTTGACTTAGTATTCCCTTCTATGCAGCAACAAGTACTCAATAAGTGCGCCAGTATCTAAGTTGGATCTATGTAGAATCTCGGTAAGTGGTATCCTTTTGTAAATGTGCTGTTTTATCGGACTGTGCTTCTAAGCGTTGTGTTCTGCGCCGCAGGATCCCCACCCTGGAGTGGACGCGGAATGTCACGTGGTACCCGTACAGCCTGTCGAACCTCTCCTACCTCAACATCCAGGAGTACTCGTGGATGGACATCAACTTCCGCCAGAATCACTACGCCTTCTGGAGGAACTACTTCCCCACCATCTCCAACTGGTGGCCACGTGAGTCATGTCCTTCCGCTTCTATCTCAACAACCCGTCACCTAGGTGACGGTGCTGCATGAGGTCAGTAGGACCAAAGGCAATGTACGATAAGACTCGCCACTCAGCGCTTTCATATAGGAAATTCCGAAATAATCATGCAGTGCTGCCACCCAACTGCAAACAAGATGCATTGTCTTTGATTATGTGTAGTAGTAGTTTTCTTACTCAGACATAATCACAAATTTTATTTGTGTATGGTACAGATTAAAGCGCTAAAGTATGTTTGAACTTTACTATACTATAATATTGTTTTCATTATTAATATTAGGAGATAATACACTATAATTGTTATAACATCTCTTTGATACTATCAAAGTACAGCACTCAGGGTGGGCTGGGGAACCTGTCCCCTTGTTTCCATGGTACAGCATTCAGGCTGGGCTAAGGGACCTGTCCAGCACCCCAAACCATCTGATTATACAACCTTAACCATGCGTGTGTAGGGAGAGTGTCAGGAAGTAAGAAGGTCTCACCATGCAGTTTCTGCATTGTTTATCACCGTGTTCTTCTTAGTTGTGTGTAGTGTCTTCTTTTTAACTGTATTTAACTGGATGAACATCTTGCTGTTAGGGTGCTATCCAACAGTGACGCTTCTCCGAAGTGTAAGCGGGCAAACCGAAGTTGGTTCCAAACTGACCTCTGGTCCACATTTGGCGTTAGTTGCGCTCCCTTTAATGCCACTTGCCTCCACAATGCCTAAAAGTGTTTTGTCGAAGTACCGCCCTGCCCATCCCAGTTCAAGTCCCGTGTTTAGCTTACAGATTAACTTACAGATCCTCTTCTGGCTGATCTAGGCCCTATTGAGCCTCTAATGTCAGCTTGTTATGGTAAAAACTAACTATTTTTGTGCACAAATATGGAGGTCGACAGAGCCCTGAAGTCATATAACTGGAATGCTTCTACCATTGGTGTTTCAACCACTAAAGTTAATTACCACCTCAGCCGTCTGCTTAAACCCAAAAGCTTCTGATTTAAGTAATTTGTCAGCGTTTCCTCTCCCTAAGCTTAGGCTTATGCAAACTTGGCTTAAGTTATTTCCTATTCTACGTGCCTAGGTGGCGCTTCTTATGTTGGAGAGGGTCCCTTCTTTGAGACCTCTTTAGGCTTAAGGCACTTTTAAGTTCTAGTTCTAGCACCGGCCGACACTGCAAGCATGGCGCTGTTACTGCGTGATATGGGGTTTGAGGCCTCAGGGACATTGCTACATCCTTGGGTTATATTGAGCAGTTATTTTCCGATATGACATTGAGGCCTGATGGCTTTCTGAACTAGGAATCGCCCATGACAAAGCCGATCCCGATATACACTCCAAAGGTCAAAGACTCAAAAGTTCCACACTTTCACAATAAAGCGTTTATTAAATGACTTCAGCGTTCAAGCGGTAAACATTTTGATGCGTAGAAATGAGCAATTTAAATGTACAGTAAAACCTCTCTAAGTCCACCGACCATGGGATCAACTTTTAATGGTCCACTTAGGGAGGTGGTCGATTTAGGGAGTTTTTTATTTCATTACAATGGAATTGTATGGGTGATCGCTTGGGAGCCAAATAAAGCGATCGATATAGGGGAGTGGTGGATATGTGGAGGTGGTCGGTTTGATAGGATTTACTGTACATTGAGCAAATAACCAGTCATTTCGACATCTTCTAAATGTCTCGGATCAGTGTAATATGAGTTTTACTGAGACTACTCTTGGCAGCGTCTCGGCCTTCCTGGCCGGTGCCCCCGTGCGGAACTGGGGTAGAATTGTTCCCTTGCACCCCCTTGCAGATCGTAAAAGGCGACAAATGAGGCAACTCGTTTGGCGTGAGTCGCGGCTTGTGTCGGTGGAGGAAAGGATCCTGGTGCATGAGGTCTTAGGCAGCTGCGGCTTCCTGTCGAACAATACTGCACTTTGGCCCCGACTTCACCTACATGATAGGTTGGACTGGCCCGGTCCAATCAATCGGCTGGTCACACCAAGCCCTAGGAGTAGTACTATGAAGAATGTAATTATCTACAAACTCGTATTTATACATACATATATATATATATGTATAAATATATACATAAATCCCATTTATTTTCATTTTTAACTACTCCTAGAAGGCGGTGGCTACGGTAAATCTGGTAATGATCTTCCTTTTTGGTAGATCATTGCTTGAGTATATTGCCCTTGTATCCCTGGTGTGTAACTGCAGGGTATCCGCAGCTCTGCTCACCCCCATTTGGGGCTCCGTGGTGGGTGGGGAGCAAGGGTGACAAATTTAATTCATATAATATGGCTTCAAACCAAAAAAACATGGGAGACATCCCAACCCCCTGGAAAGAGGCCATCATTGTTCCCATCCCCAAACCGGGGAAAGACCATAGCGAGCCCGGGAACTACTTCCCTATAGTGCTTACAAGTTGCATTTGTAAAACTTTCAAATGAATGATTAACGATTGCCTCGTCTGGATCCTGGAGTCGGAGCAGCATCTGACCGACTTCCAGTGTGGTTTCAGGCGGGGGAGGAGTACCCTCTACCACTTGGTCCAATTGGAATTATTTATTCGAAAGGCCTTCATAAACAAAGAAAATGTTGTGTCTGTATTTTTCTACCTTGAAAAGCCGTACGACACGACATGGAAGTATGGCATCCTGAAGGATTTGTTTCATAAACTTTAGAGTTCGGATCAATGCTACCCCCTCTGATCCTTTTGATCAAGAGATGGGAGGAGTACCTCAGGGTAGCATTCTATCTGTTAGCCTTTTTGGCATTACAATTAACAATATAGTTAAATAGCCTTTCCTCATGGGCAATGGAACATGTTTTTAGATTCTCCAAATGAAAAACCGTTTGTATGCACTTTTGTCTTTTACAGACTTTGCACCATGAACCTAATTTAACAATTGGAAATGATCCCATAAAAGTTGTCAAAGAGACCAAGTTTTTAGGAGTCATCTTTGACAACAAATTATCTCTTATCCCTCATATTAAGTATTTAAAGTCCAGATGCCTTAAGGGACTGGACATTTTAAAAGTTCTAGCCCACACACAGTGGGGAGCAGACAGCACTGTCCTGCTCCAATTATATAGAACATTAATACATTCAAAATTGGACTATGGCTGTATTGTTTATGGTTCAACCAGAAAATCATACATATCATAGTTAGACATTATACACCATCAAAGCCTTCGGCTGGCCCTGGGGACTTTTCGAACCTCGCCCATCCAAAGCCTCTATGTCGAAGGCCGAGAGCCCTCCCTTAAGAGTAGAAGGCTCAAACTGCCTATGCAATATGCGATAAAATTAAAAGGAAATATTTTAAATCCTGCATATAAGTACATTTTTATGTCACCATATGAACGCCTCTATGAATCAAGGCCAACATACATAAAGCCGTTAGGCCTCAGAATAAAGCCTCATTTGGAGGCCCTGAGGGCAAATATACATAACATAGCACCCTCACAATATTCAGATGTTCCTCCTTGGCAGCTGAGGAAACCAAACATTATCCTCCAGCTGGCCATGTCGAAGAAATCACAAACGCACTCACTTTCATATCATGAAAGCTTTATTGATGTGCCGTTTACACTGATGGGTCAAAGACAGACAACAGAGTCTCTGCGGCAGAAATCGTCCACGGATGTGAATTAGGTACGCATATTCCAGTTCAGAGTTCCATATTTACTGCTGAGACACAAGCACTCCTACTCACGTGCATCGAAACCTCAGCCAGTCATAAATTCATCATTTTCACTGTCTCCTTTTCCTGCCTTCAGGCTTTAAACAATAGGAAACTGGACCACCCAACACTACTTAAGGTACTCATTAAGCTAAGCTCTCTTTCAATCGCAAAATTTGACATTGACCTATGTTGGGTGCCCAGTCATGTGGGTATCCCAGGAAATGAGAGTGCAGATCAAGCAGCCACTCGAGCCATGACTGCTCCTTTGGAACAGTGTCATATTCCCCACTCTGATCTGAAACCTACCATTCAAAAATACATCTGGAACCTATGGCAGATCGAATGGGATGAACACCCAAACAACAAACTCCATAGAATTACCCCCTCTGTGAACGGACTGCCGCAGAGTCGCCTGGAAGGGCGACACAACCAGGTTGTTTTCACAAGATGCCATATTGGCCACTCATGGCTAACAGCATGTTTTTCTGCTCAAGGGGGACCCTCCCCCTGAATGTCTTGGATGTCTTTCCCCACTGACATTAAAACACACTGTGTGGATTTCATGGCCCTGCACCAACAATTTTACACTGCAAACAGCATGCATGACCTTTTTACAGGTCAACATACAAGGAAACATTTTAGCCTTTTTGAGGGCAGCTGGTTTGTAACCACCTCATATAGCTTTTTAAACAAATTTCATCAAATACTATCATTTAAAATTGTATTTAGCTTGACCAGAAACTATATGCTTGTGAGTTAAAAAAAAGTCATGAGTATCCATTGACACACAATTGATTGTATGCTTTTACATGTAAAAGCGATGGTTTGAACAAAAACTAATATTTCTCGCCGTGAATATGGCCTATGCTGCCGACATGCCATAAAGCAACCACCAATCAATCAATCAATCCTGGCCGGTATCACGTGATGTCAGATCTGTCACTTCTGGTGCACCTGCGCCCTGTTGTTTGCCTTCAGTGACGACGACCCCCGGCCCCACGCCGCGCCCGATGTACGAGTACGAGATGGCCACCTGGTCGCTAGTGGGCGCCACCTTCATCACCTTCTTCATCATCCTGGCACTCGGCATCACCCTGTGGCGCCGTCGGAAGTCTCCTGGCATTGGCTTGTGAGCGGCTACCGGAAGTCACACCAGCTTCTACTGAAGCCAACCTTATTCGGAGACCTGGCTGGATTCTCCGGAATTAGTCAGAAATCTCACTGGTTTCTACTGGAATTATCGGGTATTAGTCAGAAATCTCATTGGCTTCTATTGAAGGAAGCCAGCCTTATTTGGCTTCTACAGATCCTGTCCAGCCTGATTCAGAAACCTTCCTGAGTTTCACTGAAACTGTCTGAAATTATTCAAAAACCTGACTGGATTCTACAGAGGGCAACTAGCCTTAAGAGTCACAGCTTTCATTTATTTTGTTATCCCATCATTGGTTCTGATATTATAGACTGTGATGAGTAATACCAGATGCTACTGTGCTTCGGTATTAGTTAGGTACTGATACTACAGACGAGTCCCGTCAAGACAGTGTAGATGTAAATACAGAGGTATTGCAGTGTGAAGTTGAGATGGGATGCAGGCGGAACACAGAGTTTTTATGTGATGTGTAACGAATTATGTGAGTATAAAGATATGTAAGGAAATTATTATCATTATTGTTATACTCCGTAAGACAACACACTGTATCGGTGGCGCCACCTGCAGCCTCCTCGCCTCCGCCGCATGTAGACCAGTGTCAGTCGGGCCAAAGGATTTGTTCTTACCGGTATATCATTGGTGAAGTTTAATTGTAAGAATTGTGATTTGTAAATACCAGGGATGAAAGTTCTCCGCAGTTTTGCAGATTTCCATGAATTTGTATATTTGACTGAATAACGCTAAACACAATGCCAAAGAATCAGTGGTATATGGCAAAGTTGTTCAGTTCAAATCCCATTCTTATATGACCTTAGATATTGCTAGAACATAAACCCAAACAAGAAATAGTTATCTATGTGCGATAATATAGCCACAACAAAGAGAGTTGAAACCTGACTTCCGGCATTTCCCTGGCGATTCCCTGATAGCGCTAATTCTATGGGGGGTGGGGGGTGATCCGCGTTTTCATGGAAATTCACGTTCAGTGTAATAATCTTGGTTTGATTTCCGCATTATTTTGCCGGACACCACTTTCATCCCTAAATACGCCTGTGTGTGGCTTGTAGACATGTGTGGCCTGAGGTGACGACTGCAGCCTGTGTAGATACTGACGAAGTGATCAGCTTCATGAGGTGGAACTACAAGTTTAAGGTACTTACAAGTCCAGTCAAATGCCATCTGGTGAATTTCCACCATAACATGAATAACATTGGCTAATGGGTAGATGGCGCCACTATCGCAAACTTATTATATTGCGGGCTAGCTGCTCAGATAGTTGAAAAATAAGCGTACAAGTCATGACAAATCCTATTTAAATTTGCTTTAAAAGAGCTACTAAATTTCATGTTTGTATGAAGTGCTTTTCAAAGAGTCCCAGGAAAGCTTGTCTTTAAAGGTCTAAATATAAATTACTATAACTTCTAAAATAAAATCTGCAGTTGAGGATTACTTTATTTTATTTTGAGGGGGGGTGAGAGGGCTCTGACAAATTAATGCATAAGTTAGGTCGTTTTATTTGTTTAGTATCTATACATAATCTATTTTAAGTCCTGCAATGCTGAAGGCGTCTTGGTAAATGTAGTGGAGATTCCCAAGTCTTGTTAAGCAAAGTGAGTTCCACTTTGTGTGTGATTTAGAGGCTAAGTCTGTGTGGCCAAGAGTAGAACTGCGGGTGTCACAGTGTGTGTGATTTAAAGGCTGAGTCTGTGTTGCTGAGAGTAGAACTGCGGGTGTCACAGTGTGTGTGATTTAGAGGCTAAGTCTGTGTTGCCGAGAGTAGAACTGCGGGTGTCACAGTGTGTGTGATTTAGAGGCTAAGTCTGTGTTGCCGAGAGTAGAACTGCGGGTGTCACAGTGTGTGTGATTTAAAGGCTAAGTCTGTGTTGCCGAGAGTAGAACTGCGGGTGTCACAGTGTGTGTGATTTAGAGGCTAAGTCTGTCTGGCCGAGAGTAGAAGTGCGAGTGTATGTGATTTAGAGGCTAAGTCTGTAAAATTTAAGGAGGTCTGTGATCTCAGTGTGTGTCATGTCTTAACTATCCACACCCATTAAGTGCTTCCCTGATTGATGTGTGTCCTGGGTCCACAACCATCCTGGACCCTCAATAGCCAATGTCTACTTTGTGTGCTGGGTGTCGTTAAACAAACCAAAAACACAACCCAAAACCATACTGGGTCCATTACTATACTGGGTCCATTACTATACTGGGTCTATTACCATACTTGGTCCATTACTATACTGGGTCCATTACCATACTTGGTCCATTACCATACTGGGTCCATTGCTGTTCTGGGTCCATTGCTCTACTGGATCCATTGCTGTACTGGGTCCACTGCTGTACTGGGTCCCATTGCTGTACTGGGTCCCAATGCTGTACTTGGTCCCATTGCTGTACTTGGTCCATTACCATACTGGGTCCATTGCTGTACTGGGTCCATTGCTGTACTGGGTCCATTACCATACTTGGTCCATTACTATACCGGGTCCATTGCTGTACTGGGTCCATTGCTGTACTGGGTACATTGCTGTACTGGGTCCCATTGCTGTACTGGGTCCATTGCTGTACTGGGTCCATTGCTGTACTGGGTCCATTGCTGTACTGGGTCCCATTGCTGTACTGGGTCCATTGCTGTACTGGGTCCATTGCCGTACTGGGTAGTTTACCATACTTGGTCCATTACCATACTGGGTCCGTTGCTGTACTGGGTCCATTGCTGTAATGGGTCCATACTGGGTCCATTGCTGCACTGGGTCCATTGCTGTAATGGGTCCATTGCTGTACTGGGTCCATTGCTGTACTGGGTCCATTACCATATTGCTTAAACTTAAAGCTGCACAGTCCGATGAAAGCATTAAATATTACAAACCAAGCCACTTCTCTAGATGTAATCCTACATATCCTCCTTATACCCCTGTCACACTACGACGTAACGAGCGAACATGAGCCTAACGTGGTCATTTTTCGTCATTACGTTGACGTACGTTGGGTTACGTTATGATGACATCAGAATGATGTTAGACTGACATCGAGCTACGTCACATTACGTCGTGTTACGTCGAGTTACGTCGAGGTTTTGGACATGTTCAAAACTTTCGACGTACCTCGAACGTAAGGGTTTACGTTCACCGTACGTTCTGTACACGTTCAGCGAACGTCAATGACATTAAACGGACGTTAGTCAAACGCTGCTCACTACGTTCAACTATGTTCCACTATGTTGACCCACATTAAACCGGGTGGAAATGTCCATGCGGCGTAATGGGAACATCAGGAGAACGTCAGGAGAACATCAGGAGAACGTACATTCAACGTTTCGCCACCGTCTCATGACGTATGTAACATCACGTAACGTTCTTCTGGTGATGGAATAACGTTCATAACGTTCCGTGAGCGTAATGACGTTGTCCTCTCTCGTTGAATGACGGTATCACTAGGCTTTACCGACGTTACGCTCTCGTCCACTACGCTGCATCCACGTTCAACTTGTGCCCAAATTTGCATACTATGCTGAGAAGTTCAACGTTTTTCACATTCTCCCTACGTTGACATCGTTACGTCGTAGTGTGACAGGGCCTTTAGACACTGGTGCAGTCAGTATTGCAGTTTGGTTCTCCTGCATTCCCCTGCCACACTCGAAAACGAATAAACAGTGTACGTTCAGCATTTCGCTGTTCACTCCAACATTAATTTGACATAACCTCCTTAGACACTGGTGCAGTCAGTATTGCAGTTTGGTTCTCTACTCCTACATATCCTCCTTAGACACTGGTGCAGTCATTATTGCAGTTTGGTTCTCTAATCCTACATAACCTCCTTAGACACTGGTGTAGTCATTATTGCAGTTTGGTTCTCTAATCCTACATAACCTCCTTAGACACTGGTACAGTCATTATTGCAGTTTGGTTCTCTAATCCTACATAACCTCCTTAGACACTGGTGCAGTCATTATTGCAGTTTGGTTCTCCTGCGTTCCCCTGCCACGCTCGAAAACGAATAAACCGTGTACGTTCATCATTTCGCTGTTCACTCCAACATTAATTTGACATGTTTTCACTTCAACTGTGTCCAACATGAACCCTTTAATAACAGTTGTTCAAAAGTAAAGTGAAGTAGGTGATGCTGCTGAATGTAAACTGTCTAGAAACCTGGGCAGGCAGCGTCTCCCCCCCCCCCCGCCCCACACCCCACCCACACACAAAAAACCATTATTATTATCACTCAAAAAGTTAGAAATAACAGAAACTGAAAAGCGTCGGACTGTGCAAGTTTAAAACCTTAAATGTGCACCAAGAAGCTGCTGGTGAATGTCTAATCCTCACTTTCCTTACAGAGCGCATTGATTTAGTTGTTTTCTCCATTAAGTTTATACTCGCTCTTCTGCGCTTAGTAAGCTGCTATTAGAAGCAACAAGATTAGTCTAAAACCCCAACAGATAACTGCGGTTGAAGCAAAGCCATGCCGAGGCCATCCTGCTACTGGTCACTGGCGCCAACTGATCTGCTGACGTCTGTGACTAGCCGCTTACGATTGACTCCCTTAACCCTTTAAGGCTGGGAGCGCCCGAATGCACCCACAACTTTACTGTGCTTATTTATGATCCATGTGCGCCTAAATGCACCAGGAATTGGGTAGCACTGTATTTCCCATATAATCTCCAAATTTTCAGGAAAACATTTCTAGAAATGCAATTCAACCACTGTTATGTAAGTTTTGCTATTCCCATTGAATTAATACTGTAACTTCCCTACTAACACTTGAAATCTCTTTCGGGCTGATAGGGTTAATGTCTCAAATTTACCTTTTCCACCAACTCACGTCTCATCACCTTAATTGATTTGCGTCACCCTTGAATCATTGCGGTAGTCAGATTCCCACTTGTGGTTCAATCGTGGAGAACTCAACATTTTCATTGAATATCTATTGCTCGCTGACGTTTTCTGAGACGTATATAATCTATTCATTAGAGTGAAGCTGATGTTTGTAGTTAGATATATCATCTTTTCATTAAAGAGGTACTCATGATTTTAGTTAGATATAGCATTTATTAATTAAAGAGGCACTGATGTTTTCAGGGAGCTACAACATATATTCCTTAAAGAAGGGCTAAAGTTGACCCAAGACAATTTAAATGAGTCGTGCAACCATTATTTGCATAATCCAAAATCCACGTGTCCTGTATCAGCAAGTCATGCCCATTATATTAATGTCTCCTCACAGGTATGATCATCAAAGCACTGATATAGTCTAAAGGTAAATGGCTATTCTCCAGTCTACATGTGCAAAATAAGATCCCCACTATATTTGTAATGCCTCATTTGAACCTACTACTGTCTATATTGTTCATACCATCGCATCATCTCATCCATAAATAGTTCATATGCACTATAATTGTTAATGCCGGAAGACCAGCGCTTCGGTGCTGAAAAAAGATGTTATTCAACTGGAATAAAAAAATAAAAAAATAAAAAGATAAAAAAAAGTTTTCAGCAGGTAGACCACTGAACAAGCCACTTTATGCCTACATATTCACAGTCACGCTATCAAGGATCCTGACTTGATATTTCCTTTGTGGGTCATTTACTGGTTGTCCCTCAATGAGGCATTCAAAAACTGAGGCTTGCTGCTATTCACGGAACTGGGTCGTTCTGGGACCGTGACACTTCCACCTGGCATGGTGACAATGCTATTCAGCTTTGTGACAGTTATCTCTGTCATGATGTCACTTGTCTGGCATGGTGACACTGCCATCCAGTTTTGTGACACTTCTGTCTGGCATTGTGACACTGTGATCCAGTGTTGTGACACTTCAATCTGGCATTGTGACACGACTGTCCAGTGTTGTGACACTTCAGTCTGGAATTGTGACACTACCATCCAGTGTTGTGACACTTCAGTCTGGCATTGTGACACTACCATCCAGTGTTGTGACACTTCAGTCTGGAATTGTGACACTGCCATCCAATACTGTCTGGCATTGTGACACTGTCATCCAGCATTGTGACACTTCTGTCTGACATTGTCACACTGCCATCCAGTGTTGTGACACTTCAATCTGTCATTGTGACACTACCATCCAGTGTTGTGACACTTCTGTCTGGCATTGTGACACTGCCATCCAGTGTTATGACACTTAAATCTGGTATTGTGACACTGCCATCCAGTGTTGTGACACTTTCAACTGACAATTCCATGCATCATGGTGCCCCTTCTGTCTTAGTATACCCCTGTCATGTCCTGTCCTGTCCTGTCCCCCGGACCCTGCCTGTTGTGCCTTCTGTGTCCACACAACGTATTGCCTGGGCCGCGTTCAGGGTCCGTCTCGGAGGTGCCTCGGCGACGTCTCGGCGATGCTTTTTGGTCTATTTGCGTTCAGAGTGCGTCTCGGCGACGTCAAGGCGACGCCTCCCTTTTCAGACTGGAGATGAAAAGCGCCTCGAAAATGGCCACCGCATTCAGTGCTTTCAGCCAATGACAGCACAGCTTTACTATTGCAAATGGCCGCCGCCTATGGAGGCCGCCATTTTCGAGGCGGCCAACAGCTAAATCCGTTCAGACTAGCCTGACGTCACGGGCGCCTCCGAGACGGACCCTGAACGCAGCCCAGTTCCACAACCAGTGTGATACACACAAACTGTGACTAAGCCACCATCTATTTTTGTATCGATGTACATTGAATCCACCAAAGCTGTGTTCATCCTTTACTCGTTCCTCCGGCCCTGGACCCATTGCAACAAACTGTTATTTGTCACCTTCGTGTAAATAAACCACTTTTAAACGACAACGACGATGACAGCGACACTCAAGTTGCGTTCTTTATTTTACCAATGACGATTTTGCTTAACATAAAGGGGTGGTAAAAACGCATACCTGAACAACTGCATTGCGACCAAATTTGATGGCTAAATGAGTCCTGTTTTGGGAGATCGGAGGATCCGAACCCATAGGTTTGTGGGTTCCAACTGTGGTCGAGTCAAATCAATGACTTAACAATTTATGCTTGTCACTTCCTAGACAGGTGCTCGGCGTTATTAGGATATGGCAAGGACTGGTTGGCTCAATGTCAGGATAATCTGACCAAGTGGGATATAAGGTTATTGTGCTGGTGGCCTGGTCTCCCAGTGGGGCAGCACTATAAAGTTGCCATGAGTGTGCACTGTCACAGGTCAGTACCCATCCTGATATGACATTATATGTTGCTAAGACATAAAACAACAAACAAACAAAGAAACAACCATGGTGCACGCAGCGGCTATGTAGCATACGCTGAGAGATCTGTGTTAGCATTGCAAGGCTAATAGAAAATCGACACAGGTTGTTGTTGTTTGGGTTTTAAGTCCTAGGAACATCTAAAGGTTATATCAGGACAGCTGCTGGCATGTGACAGTGTGCACTCATGGCGATTTTATAGTGCTTCCCTACTGTGAGATCACCCCATCAGCACCATGACCTGATATCCCACTCAGTCACATTTTCCTGCCAATGAGCCAATCAGTCCTTACCCTGTCCTAATAATAAAGAGCACCAGGATAGGAAGTGACAAGTATCAATTTTGTAAGTCAATTGGTTTTGACTCTACCGGGATTCGAGCTCCCGACCTTCCGCACGGGAAGTCTGCACTCTACCGGATTGAGCAAGCGCGTCTGGTGAACATAGGTTAAAAAAGAAGTTTGTAATATCACTCAGAAGATTGTTTAACATTGTTCTATAATTATAAATGGAGTCAAACATGCCATAACGAAAGGGGAGCAGGGGACTGTAAGAAAGAAAACAGGATTTAATTGACGAAAAATAACCCTTTTCAATATTTTGCTCCTTTTTTTAAATATCCCTCTTTTAAATTTGTATTAAGCAGGGGAAGTTTCAACCGAGGATCTTCTCATTTGACGTCTCCTTGCCGTCTGCCATTAAAGCTGCGTAGTTCGATAAAAGTATAGCATTTTCAAACCCAAAGCGCTCACCTAGATTTCATTCTACATTTACCTAACTTCTATACTCATCCACTTATTAAGCATTGGGGGAGATGTATACTAAGTCAATTCAATCGGAGCTGTTACTGCTGAAGTCTATGTAACATAGTTCTCAAAATTAACTTGCCATGTTTGCACTTCAAATATCTCCAAAGTTAGTCAAAATAAAAGATACTTCAAAATTAAGGCAAGGGAAATTATAACAATCTATGTTAGAAAATAGATGAAGCTCAATACTGTGCAACTTCAATGCTCTGTAACCAGTATTCAGTTATCGACGCCGAATCGGTACAGCGTGTGCAGAAGGTAGCCAGTTCGGTTCCCGGTCGAGTCAAACCAATGACTTATCAAATATATACTTGCCGCTTCCTAGCCTGGTGCTCTGAATTAATAGGATAGAGCAAGGACAGGTTAGCTCAGTGTCAGGATAATGTGACTTAGTGGGATATCAGCGGCAGCCTGATTTCCCAGTGGGGCAGCACTATAAAGTCGCCATGAGTGCACACTATCACAGGACGGTACCCATCCTGATATGACCTTAGATGTTGCCAGGACGTAAACATCCAACCAACCAGTGACCACTAAGATGACAGGGGGGTGGGTGGTGATTGGTGATTGCAGTAGTTAAGGGGCGTTCTCTGTGGTGGAGTGGTTAGAGTGTCTGACTTTTTTTCTAGGTTAGACTCCTAATCTGAGGTCGGCGGTTCGATTCCCCGTGCCCCCAGCTCTGCCAATTTGGATTTCCACCGCTGTGTATAACTTACAGCGTCATCAAAGGCTGGTTGCTCTCATACCATGTCTATGTGGTGTGGGAGGTTAAAAATCCCTTGGGTCAGTAAAAGTGTAGGGTCGGGTTTTCTATCGACCAGCAGTGGAATGAGGAAGACCAGTCGTCTATGACTGAAATTTCCCCTGCTTAAACAACTAATGGACCAAAAAAAAAAAAAAAAGGCAGTAGTTGAGGCAGTAGTTAAGGCGCTTGTCTCAGAATGGCAGACTTGTTGGTTCAGATCTTACCCATGTATTTGCATCCCCCCTCCTGACACTGGTGCTGTGACCAGAATCACCGTTGACTGGCAACAAACCCACAGAAGAGCAAAATGTGCACATAGAAAAGCCGTTGCCGATATATATACGCCACCTGGCGAGTAAGGCACGTACAAGCCCCCAGTCGGCTGCTCGGTGGCGCCACCTGGTGGGTAAGGCACGTACCAGTCCCCAATGGGCGGCTCGGTGGCGCCACCTGGGGGGTTCCGCGGGTGCCAGTCTTCAGCACGAGTTTTACGTCCTGACAACATCTAAGGTCATATCAGAACAGGCACCGAGTTGTGACAGTGTGCATTCAAGGCGACTTTATAGTGCTGCCCCACTGGGAGACCAGACCGCCAGCACCATGACCTGATTATTCACCCAGTCACGTTTTCCTGAGATTGAGCCAACTACTCCTTGCCCTATTCTAATAATGTCGAGCGCCTGGCTAGAAAGTGACAAGTATCAATTTTTAGATCATTGGCTTGACTCAACCAGTGTTCAAATCGCATGATCTACCAAAACTCGAGAAGAACACCCAACTCATTTGGCCATCCCGTTTGGTATGAGGAAAGCTTGATATTTGTGAACACTTATATAATGAGGTGTGACACTACATGCCTGTATCCCAGTCAGATACTGATGTGCTCATGAAGCGATGCAGTCATTACACAGTAATTGAAGTTTGGTGCTACGGCCCTTCACTGTCAGCTAAAAAAACAAATAAAGTCTACGTACACATTAATTTGGCCTATTTTCACTTCAAATATATTGAAAGTTATCACCTTAAAGTAAAAGGTATTCCAAATCAGAATCTTGTAGATTATAACAAAGACCCTATAATACTAAGACGGCTCACTCAGCCTGTACTGTGTAATCAAAATGATCAAAACCACCACTTGGTGCGCTGGTTGTTCTCTTGGTTAAACAGGTGCTATATTATGTGTATAAATGTATATATGAATGTGAAAGATCTGTGATGATGATGATGTGTATTTGTTCATAGCAAGTTCATATTGAAGTGTATTCATACTTACCTATCTCATGTATAATATAATTGTATGTGTTTACATGTGAAACACCAACCAGCAGCTGGGCTGATCAAACCCACCACAAGGTGGCACTGCGAAATTTACATTACCATGGGAGAGATAGGGAGTGAGCCGTCTTAGTACAATAGGGTCTTTGATTATAACAAGCAACCTAGTATATTTATTTATGGAAAACACTCAGAACCACTCGGGGCGTAGCTACATTGTCACACTGTAAGCACGCGTGAACAATTTCTTCCAGCATCATATCGTTTCAATACTAAATCTTTGATAAATTGCACCTTTTGATTTTGTGCTTACATTGTCTTTAAATTTCATCTAAGCATGTACAAACTATGTTGTGCTTATTTTTATACCAAATCTTTCATAGCATGCTTTTTCTAAATGTTGTTCATAGATTTGTTTAAATTTCATGTCAGCAACATCTATTCCAAAGACACTGAGCTGTGTGCAACAACCATTGGACTCAGGTTCAATGGGGGGTAGGCACTGATTCTGATATACACCAGCAAAAGTTATGAGGATCTGTGGGGGCAGTTGGTAAGGAGTGAGGGTGATAGGTCGCCAGTAGGTGAACAGGAGTTGATGCCAATAAAGCGCAACGTCTTCACTGTCAATCTTGCATGACTTGTCTTCCTTTCTTCCTTATGAGTTGTTGAGAGTAATCACAGGTGGGGACTGACAGACAGTTGTCAGAACACACCTGTGGAGCATAGTAATGTTTGGTGTTCAGACGGCCGAGTCTCGACATATTACACTCCTTTCCCCCATCACTCACTCTGTCCATGGACTGATGGAGTCTTGCCTAGTCATCTACTGCTCCAGCCTCCCCAACCTCAGCTCTTGTGGTGATGCCACCACCCGCTTTACACTGTAACCACCACTTCCTGTATCGCCCAAAATTGTGGCCGAATCCGTAGAGCGCAGGCCTCCCATGCGGGAGATCGGGAGTTCAATTCCCGGTTGAGTCAAACCAATGCCTTATAGAATTGTTGCTGGTCGCTTCCTAGCTTTGTGGTTGACATTATTAGGATAGGTCAATGACTGGTTGGCTCAGTGTCAGATTAATGTGATTAAGTGGGATATCAGGTCATGGTGCTGGTCACCTGGTCTCCCAGTGGGGCAACATTATAAAGCTGCCATGAGTGCGCACAAGTGTATACCCATCCTGATATGACCTTAGCTGTTTCCAGGACATAACACCCCAACAACCGTCCAACCACGATACTGCAAGGCGGGCTTACCGACATGCTCTTGCTTTCAAGGGAGCGGGACATAGCCCAGGCCGCAGAGTGTTAACTGGTTGTAAAAATATATGGATTTTCGGTTCGGAATTATATATTGGCAGAGAGCATCACTATCCTCGGGCGACGGAGTGGGGACCAAGGTTATGTAATAGAAAAGCAGTGGGTGCCCACTCGCTGTGTGACATATTAAGCTATGTTAGATATATGTTAGTACATAGTGCCCGAGATGGTGAGATGTTCTTATATAAGAGGCAGTTAATGTTTGGTGAAATGTTCCCTCTATGCGCCCATAAAGAGTGCAAGTGGAGGAAAAGAACATTTTTGATATATATATATTTATTGTAACTGTCTGCAACTACCTGTTACCATGGTTCCCATGGGCCAGCACACCAGCTATACTGCATTCATTATGTACACCACCTGCAGCTGGGTTGGGTGACCGCTGCCCATGGGGGGGGGGGGGGGCATCGCCTCCCAGGCTGTGCAGGGTGCCTGATTGGATGGCTGTGGGAGGCCCAGTCTCCTGCACCCCACCTGACCACACAGCCTCACTTTGATATTGATTATTCTGGACACTGCTCCAGACACACTGGGCAGCAACACTTTACTCCTGACTCTTGAGTGAGACACACTCTCTCTTGGGCAGGTACCCAGACACTCTGTCTAATGCTACCACCTTTCATATATACAAACTGAGCTGTCTGCAACAACCAGGGGACTCCGGTTCAATGGGCTGTAGGCACTGATTCATAGACATACTAAAGAGGTAATGAGACCCTCTGTGGACAGAAGGTAAGGGGTCAGGGTGATAGGTCACTAGTACTAGGTGAACAGGAGTTGATGCCAATAAAAGCACAACTTCTTCACTGTCAATCTTGCATGACTTGTCTTCCCTTTCTTCCTTATGAGTTTGTTTAAAAGGGGCATCAGGTGTGAACTGACTGGGGAGAGTTTGTGGTATCTCTGGTGCTCAGACGGCCGGGCATCCAGAAATATTATACGGTGAAGGTGTGGGTCATCCTATCGATCCTACTCAGTTGACCCATTTGCAGTTTGGGCTACTTTCCGTTCCAACCAGTGGTCCACAACTGGTTCATCAAAGGCTGTGGTATGTGCTGTCCTGTCTGTTGGAAAGTGCATCTAAAAGACCCTTCGCCACTTATTGGAAAGGAGTAGCCCATGTGGCAGCAACCGGTTTCCCCCAAAGAAATATGTTGGAATGACCATATGTTTGACATCCAATAGCCGATGTTTATCAATGTGCTCTACAGGCATCATTGAAAAAAACTAACTTTCTTTTTCCTGTTTCTTTCAGTGACAAGCACCCCTGGTCCCACGCCCTACCCACACGTCCAGTACGAGGCTGCCACCTGGATTCTGGTCGGCGCGACGTTTGTAACACTCTTCCTGATTGGCTCCCTCAGCATCACCTTGTGGCGACGAAGCACGGATGGCCGAATGAGTTGAGCGTCCGTCTCCCACTTTGGTAGATTGTGGGATTCGAACTCATGGGTTCGAAGCCTAGTCGAGTCAAACCAATGACTTAAAAATTGATACTTGTCGCTTCCTAGCCAGGTACTCAGCATTATACTATTAGGATATGGTAACGAGCAGTGGAATGAGGAAGACCAATTGTCCGTGATTGAAATTTTCCCTGCGTAATCAACTAATGTACCCACCACAAAAATTTAAATCTGGCGTAAATCTGGCACTGGTGACCCTGGGCACAGTCTGACACTCCAATCAGACACTCCCCTACAGACTGGCCAGTGCAATGCCCTAATATGGGGGGTTGCACCCAAAACCAGCCTGCAGGGTGGGGCTCTAAGGAATGTAGTATGGCTGGTGTCCTTGGCCCTGGGTCCGGTAGGGGCAGTTAGTTGTATACAGTTACAATTAGATATATATATGTATATACCAAAAATGTCCTTTTTCTCCAATTACATTCTTTATGAATACATAGAGGAACATTTCATCAACCTTGAACTGCTTCATATATACGAACATCTCTATACTAATTTAGGCATCATGCATGAACATATATCTCACATAGTTTATATGATGTCATCATAGGAGTGGGGGGCACCATTGCTTTTAGATTACATAACCTTCTCCCCACTCCAAGCCCAAGAATAATAATGCTCTCTGTCCATATATAATTCTTTACCGAAAATCCGTATATTTTTACACAGGGTTCACAAAGCCATGGGTTCGGATCTCCCGGTCTCCCAAAACAGGAAACAGATGATCAACTCATTCGACCATCCTGACTGGTCCCGGCTGGCTCTTGCTAGAGACTTAATTAATGTGCTCAGCCCAACCCGGTCTTATACTTATAGTAAGATATTCAAACTGTTTGAGTCTGTATTACAATAAAAATAATAGCTAAATAATTTCTGACATTACTTGACTGTGGTTATTATTATATTCAAACTATTTAGTAAAACCACGATAACGATATTCAAATTACATGTGTGTTGTTGTATTGGAATGTGATAATTGAACAACACGAGTATATAGTTGGATTTTTTAATGAACAAAAAGTGACAATCGTACATGCTTGAGTCAAATGAGAGAAGGCCCCGAGATGCTTTAACCCTATAGTTCTAGTCTCTTATTGTGGGGTGGGCGAAATGGCAGAGTAAATTGTCCATTGCCGTCCACCGCCCAAGTCGTAGTGGCTGTGAAAGTACGACGTCTGAACACTTCGAGTTCTGGATACTGAATGGTTTATTCACGGCCTAGGGCACGCTTGACCCGCCGGCAACTTTCCATGACATCATCTCATTTGCATACCTCTTTGACTCAACCTCTGCATCTTGTTAACATATATTAACCACACACCTGTACGTCTATTACGCATATATCACATCCCCCCCTCAAAGTATTTCTGAAACATGAAATATTACAAAATAACCAAGAAGAAACATTCAACAAACAATAACAATATATGCGTACCTAAACTGCAAATGTCCGAGCGCACAAAGCACTTAAGTCCTCCTAGTCTGGCCGTAATGCCTGACGTCATAAAGTGTCCATATATATATATATAATAACAACACCGAGAAATAGCTGAAACAAAACTTAACCTTACATGCACATGTTAGTTGCATACACACTCAATGTACAATGACCTCCTACAGGTCTAACCTGCTCGCCGGCCTTATCAGCCGACCTGACCTACTTAGATTAGCCGCACTGTTTACATTCGGCACCGTCGCTGACCCAGTTTGCGTCTGCACGACCAGCTCAGGCTGCCCTCCCACAGGCGCACTGATAATCTGGACACGGTTACGATACAACATATTACCTGACTCGTTCAAAATTTGATACTCTCTTCCAGAAACCCTACTCCAGTTCGTCCCAAAATAACCCCTTTTTTCCAATCCCCAGCATTATTTTTGTATTTTATCTTATCTCTAACTTTAATAGGCTTGCGCGCCTTACTGCACTTCCGGTCATGAAACACTTTCTGACTTCGCTGCCACTTGGCCGTCTGGCCTTCCTTCGGACGCTGTGTTTCAGGCAACAAAATGACCTCTGCCATAGGTAACCTGCCTCTCAACCTCCTGCTCATGAGCACCTGCGCTGGAGATGCGTTCAGGACAGACAACGGAGTATTACGATAATTCAGCAATGCCAACTGAAAATCAGCCCCAGTTTTCTCACACTTCTTTAACATATCCTTGACTGTCTGGACAAACCGTTCTACCTGTCCATTGCTACGAGGATATTGTGGACTGGAATACATGGCCTCGAACCCATAGTGTAGTGCAAACTCCCTATATTCATGACTCTTAAATTGTGGACCATTGTCCGACATGACCTGACTAGGAATACCGTGTCTTGCAAAATTATCTTTCAACGCTTCAATAACAGTGACAGACGATGTATCGCCCAACAACGTCACCTCTGGAAACTTGGTGTAATAATCTACAGTTATCAGGTAATTCTTATGATTTAATTCAAATAAATCAGCACCAACTTTATCATATGGTTGACAGGCGATCGGGTGATTTATCAATGGCTCATTATGCAAATTCTTTCGGTTGTTTTGGCAAGTGTCACAACGACTGACCTTCTCCTCAATTTGTTTGTTCATGTTCGGCCAAAACATACAGTCATGCACCAACTGCTTGGACTTCGTCACTCCCAAATGCATCTCATGCAATGCCTCTATCATTTCACTCCGAAGAGCTGGAGGAACTACCACCCGATTACCGTTCATTACAAGATTATTTTCAACTGTTTGTACGGAATGTACTGCCTCAGATATGGTGGTGTTTGTATGCGTGTAGTGTCCCACCCATCTTCAATGTGTGAGATCAACATAGACATAGATACATCTTTACCATATTCAAGTACAATCTTACTCAACAAACTCAACGACTGCATGTCCACTGCAGCAACGCAGAACGTGTCATCGAACAGGCTATCCTGACATACTTTAGCACAATGCGCCCTGGACAACGTGTCTGCAAAAAACATCAAAGAACCCTTCACATGACATAACTGGATATTGTAATTCTGTAATCGCATTCGCATCCTTTGCATTTTTGCTGAAAGTTTATGTATTGGTTTCTGCATTATCGCCACCAACGGCTTGTGGTCGGTCTGAATTTGAACTTCTTTGCCAAAGATATACTCATGAAACCTCTGACATCCGAAACATATGGCGAGCATTTCTTTTTCGATAGTGGCATAACCACACTGCGCAGAGTTAAGCGCACGAGATGCGAGTGCGATTGGTTTAACACAGCCCCTAAACCTGACTGACAAGCATCTACTTGAATGACAACAGGTTTCTTAACATTGTAGTATGACAACACAGGAGCAGTTCTTAACTTCTCCTTCAACTTATCAAACGCGCCCTGCTGTTCGGCTTGCCAGTGCCACGCCACATCCTTAGCTAGGAGCGTGCGTAGTGGTTTGGCTATCTCGGACATGTTAGGTATGAACTTGTGTACATACCCAACCATGCCCAGGAACCTTTGGATGCCTTGTTTGTCACGCGGCTCTGGCATGTGAACTATTGCTTGTATTCTGTCTGGATCAGGCTTCACACCCTGCTGGGTAAGTTGATGACCTACATATTTTACTGTAGTCTTACATAACAATGACTTAGTATCATTTAACTTTAGATTAACTGACCTAGCTCGGTCCAACACAGCTCGGAGCCGCTCGTTGTGCTCCTGAACCGTTGACCCATACACCAAAATGTCGTCCGTGACTATCCCGATACCGGGTATATCGCCCATGACACGGTGCATTTCCTGAATACAAATGTCACTGGCTGTTTTGATGCCAAAAGGCAAACGGGTATACCTGTACCGGCCCCATGGAGTATTAAACGTGCACAAACGTGAACTTTCGTCATCTAATTCTATTTGCCAATACCTTCTTCGCATCCAAAACTGAAAAATACTTAGCATCGGCCATTTTGGCAATGATCTCATCAATAGATTTAGTAGGGAAAGGCCCCCTCTTTATCGCTTTGTTCAACTTAGTCGGATCCAGACAAATCCTAATCTTTTTTTTTTTTTTTACAATGGTAATAGAATTAACCCACTCGGTAGGTTCATCCTGTTCCACTATGACCCCTAACTCCACCATACGATCAATCTCACTACGTACCTTACTCTGAATGGCAAACGGGATCCATCTAGGTGGATCAATGACAGGTTGAACAGACTTATCAACATGAATGACAGCCTTCGCTTTAATCAACCCCAAACCCTGAAACACATCTTTGTATTCGCTTACCAGCTTCTCTGCCCCAGCGCCGGCACTGTTCGTCGGCCCGGAAATGTTCGTCGGCACCGGAATGTTCGTCGGCTCGGAAATGTTCGTTGGCGTAGCGCAGTGTACCTCATCCACCCGCGCCAGCAGGTTCAATGTCACACAAGCCTGCTTGCCCAAAATAGACTGGCAATCCGGCACCACTTGGAACTTAAGCACTCTGTCGTTGACGTCCAGCAGTGCCTCCCTATCAGGCATGATCCGGTGACCGGAGAACGTCACCAACGAACACCTGGTGTTCATCAGCCGCCCCGGAGCAACCCTGTCGAAGACGTACCTCGGCAGTACGTTCACCTCCGAATCGGTGTCAAGCTTGAACTTGACAGGACAACCGTTCACCCGAATGATCGCGTGCCACAGCTTGGCATCCCGACCAGCACCCCGGTCGACGGCACCGACAAACAGATCCGTTGCCAGCACATTGACGTCTGCCGGATCCGGGTCTTGCTCAGCATTGTGAGGGTCGGGCGCTTCGATGTTAAGCTCGTTGACTCTGCCCAGTCTGCTCCTACAGACTTTACCGAAGTGCCCGATCTTCCGACAGGCTATGCAAGCCTTGCCTTTAGCTGGGCAGACTCCCCGGCGGTGTTCATATCCACAGTTCTGGCAGCGGATCTTGAACTCTCCTGCACCGGCACGGCCGGAATTCCAAGATGGTGATTTCCAAGATGGCGTCGCCGCTGACCGAACCACCGGTGCACCGGTACGTGCATTAGCATAATTCCTAATGAAATCCACCTCCTTATTTTCAATGTCTGATTTGGTGTCCTCCAACAGATCTGAGCTGAACTCACTCATTTCACACATACTTATGCACTTTATCAACGTTAACGCAGTAGTTTGAAGCAATTTGTTACGTAAGTTCACTCGGCGTAGTTCCAAAAGACCCACTAGGCGTGGGCGATATACATATTTAATGTTAAGGTTTGAGTATACGTGGCGCCAGCGGCCGTTTGAATAAGTATCCAACTCCGCCTTGTTCAATTAACCATGTTGCAATCAACATCGACAATTGAACAACGCGAACACAGATGAATGGTATATATTTGGATTTTTTAATGAACAAAAAATGACAATCGTACATGCTTGAGTCTAATGAGAGAAGGCCGCGAGATGCTTTAACCAAATACAGAGGTAAGCATCTTGGGGGCCGAGCATAGGCATGAACTGTGCCAGACGGACCTCCTATCATGGCGCGCACCTGAACACCACCACGGCGCAGGCTGTACAGCGTGAATGCACAAGGCGCAGGGTGCCCCGTTGCAGACTGGGCAAGCCTAATGACGTTGGTGAGTCCCGTCATCGTGGGAGGGGAGCCATCGTGCGGACACCATTGCAACAGTTTCGTACTGCGCCGGGAGATGCCAGGTCATCATCACTCAGATGGGGAAGGTACGACATGGTGTTGTATTATGATGGTCGTAGCGGGTCTGCTTCATGCTGTTCATGTAGTTATGTAATTGATAGCCTAGCGGTTCTTGTTCTTCCAGGTGCTATCGGAAAGTCTGCCTCCATCATTGCCACGAGTCTTCTGTGGTGGGGGGGGGGGCAGAGTCCCCTGGAGAGAAAGGTAATTAGAGGTCTCTCCAGGTTAGAGTGTGGTCGTTAGGACGTGGTCAAGGTCAATGTGAACAGGGTATAATGTTCATTCTTCGAAGTATGCATAGGCGAGGTGCTCTGCAGCCAGGTCGAATGGCATCTGGCCTAGAGCGTCTGCAAATGGAATGTCCTTGCCATGTTTGCGCTTTATTATAATGTCAGTACTTTCTGGGCGGCAAATAGCCAGATTTCTCTGGTGCATGCGCCGAGTATTGGGCATCTCCCCGCACCTGAGTGAGGACCTGTTGCGAACCTTCGCTGTCGGTGTTCACATCGATCGTGTAGAGGTGAGTCTCACCTGGTGTGAGTGACTTAGGTGCCGCGATAAGGTTTATGGCCTCAAGCTGTGCTATGTTCAGTTTCCTAGATGTTAGTCTCTCTGGGTAGGTGGTTTGTTCGTCAAGATTGTTCGTCCCCGTGGTGACGTTTTGGTTCTTCAGGTTCAGTTTCTTAGATGTTGCTCTCTCTGAGTAGGTGGCACATGCAATGTACTTGCCATGTTTGGCTTAATTATAATGTCAGTACTTTTCTGGGAAGTAAATAGCCAGATTTCTCTGGCGCATGCGCAGAGTATTTTGTTTGTTGGTGCTGCTAGTGGCTGATCTGCCTGCCTTACATGAAAGTGGGTTTTTGTTCGTCCCTGTGATGATGTGTTGGTTTGTCAGGTCTTACCGGGAGTGCCGGGTTTGTTCGTCAAAATAGTTTGTCCCCATGGCAAAGGTTGGTTGGTTTGTTGGTACTGCGAGTACTGCGAGTGCCGGATTTTGTTCGCCTCAGATGGGTTTATGGCCTCAAGCTGCGCTATGTTCTGTTTCTTGGATGTTAGTCTTTCTGAGTATGTGGCACTGTAGTAGTGGGGATTTTTGTTTGTCAAGATTTTTGTCCCGGTGATGACATGTTGGTTCATCAGGTTCAGTTTCTTAAGCTGTGTTTACACGGGGAATTGTAAAGTGAATTAGACAAAGCGATTTATATGAAGCGAATTAGTGGCGCGTTTACACGGACCGAGTTTGAAAGTGTGTCGCGTTTACACGGGCAGTACATAAAGCGATTTAAGGCGGAAGTGCATATCTGCGCATGACCGTTTATTGCAAACAACAATGGCAGACAACGTAGCGAGCGGATGTTAATGATGTTCACTGCACAACAAGCGGTGTCAAGACGCGACATATTTCGTCGTTCACGAGCCAACATGGCAAGGATTGTTAGGCGGTCGTCGCGGAGAGCCCAGCGATTCTTTCAGTGGCAGGAAGATCAGCGGCGAGCATTTGTCATGCAACTGATAGTGCTGTTGGGTCTGCAAGCTCGGCCGGAGAGGGTGCAGTGGACGCGGGAAAGGTAGGCAGTCACGTGACCTGTTTTGTGTTGACCTACGTCGCCTTTACATGAATCCAACTAGTTTCCACTATCCAGTGTGTTGTCGTGCTCAAATGTACATTTAATTCTTATCACATAAGCCCACCTACATGTAAATAACAGATCCACCCCATACTTACAGTACAGTAGGTATGTTGACATCGACGCGCTGCGCCGCTTCCGTGTTGTCACCGATCGGTGTGATCGGGAGTGCGCGAACGGTTGTCAACATCTCTACCCAAATCGCTTCGCATAGGCTAACAGGTGGGGGGATCGGGGAATCAGGATCACCACATATAAAGGAAAGCTTTGTGAATGTCCTAGTTTTAGAATTGTGGATTTCTGGTGAATGGTTCGTTCGTGACAAAATTGTAAACTTTTAAACAATTTTAATCATGTGGACTCATTTGTGGATGGTCAAATCAGTTACAAATCAGGTTGGGCATAAATACCAAATATATGGCCCAGATTATTAATGTCTTTTCTCACATTATACCAAATATTAGCAAGGTAGTATACTTCGAAAGTGGTTAATTTTGAAACAGAAAGTCTCAGGGGTTGCGCGACTTTGGCACTATAGTGACAGGCTCACCAGTGGTCACCTCTGCCTTGCACTCATTTCATTGAATTGTTTGGGCGGTTTTATTGAACGATGCGGCGCAGCTTAGGCCGATTTATATAACCCGATGTACATGAATCGAACTAGTTGGCACTCTCCAGTGTTGTGTCGTGGTGATATCTACAATAAATTGTTATGACCTACCCTTCTGGGCCTATATGCAGGAGTCGGTGGTATTCGGTGGTAGCGAGCCGAAACGGTGGTAGCCGGGAATTTCCCGGGTAGCGGCGAAAAGTTGGATGCGCGAGTCGGTGATAGGCCTAACACCAAAGGCTTACCCGGTGGTACCTTACCTCTGATAGATAGGAGGTATAGCGAGTTTATTAGGGGGGTAAGGAGGGGGGGGCAGCTTGTAAGTGAGCGCCCCCCGCTGGGCGGGCGGCGTCCCGGTGATGGGTGACGCAGGGCGAGCCATGTGTGTATCTGTGTCTCTGTGTGTGTGTGTCTGTGTGTGTCTGTGTGTGTGTGTCTCTGTGTTTCTGTGTGTGTGTCTGTGTGTGTGTGTCTCTGTGTCTGTGTGTGTGTCTCTGTGTGTGTTTCTGTGTATGTGTGTGTATGTCTGTGTGTGTGTGTCTGTGTGTGTGTCTCTGTGTTGTGTCTCTGTGTGTGTCTATGTGTGTGTATCTCTGTCTCTGTGTGTGTGTCTGTGTGTGTGTGTCTTTGTGTGTGTCTCTGTGTGTGTGTCTCTGTGTTTCTGTGTGTGTGTTTCTGTGTGTGTGTCTGTGTGTGTGTCTCTGTGTCTGTGTGTGTGTCTCTGTGTGTGTGTTTCTGTGTCTGTGTGTGTATGTCTGTGTGTGTCTGTGTGTGTGTCTCTGTGTTGTGTCTCTGTGTGTGTCTATGTGTGTGTATCTGTGTCTGTGTGTGTGTCTGTGTGTGTGTGTCTTTGTGTGTGTCTGTGTGTGTGTCTGTGTGTGTGTGTCTCTGTGTTTCTGTTTCTGTGTGTGTGTCTGTGTGTGTGTGTCTCTGTGTGTGTTTCTGTGTCTGTGTGTGTGTCTCTGTGTCTGTGTGTGTCTGTGTGTTTCTGTGTCTGTGTGTGTGTCTCTGTGTCTGTGTGTAAGTCTCTGTGTGTGTGTCTCTGTGTGTGTGTCTCTGTGTGTGTGTCTCTGTGTGTGTCTATGTGTGTGTCTCTGTGTGTGTCTCTGTGTGTGTGTCTCTGTGTTGTGTCTCTGTGTTGTGTCTCTGTGTGTGTCTCTGTGTGTGTATCTGTGTCTGTGTGTGTCTCTGTGTGTGTCTGTGTGTGTATATGTGTCTGTGTGTGTCTCTTTGTCAGAGACACAGAGACACAGACACACACATAGAGACACACACACAGACACAGAGTCACACACACACAGACACAGACAGAGCCATGGTACAGATGCAGAGGGATTTCCCAAATCTATAAATAACTTCACGTGTAGCTATAATCAAAGTGTTATGCGCTCCTGCTTAGCACTTGACACAGTTCCCGACGTCGGCGATAGCTACCCGGTAGTAGGCTGTAACACCAAAACCCGCTACCACCGACTCCTGCATATAGGCCCGGTGTTTTTATTCAACAATGCGGGGAAGTTTAGGGCGATTTATATAACCCGAACTACATGAAGCGAAGTAGTTGCCATTGTCGTCTTGTCTGTTTACCTACATGTTCTCCCCCATCACTACTCTTCCAGGTCTTGCCACTGGTGGAGGGACATTGTTCTCCTTACGTTTGGCGATCAGGAATGGCTGGCCAATTTCCGAATGCGGAGGGCCACATTCAAGCATATCGTGGAGAAACTGCGGATCCACATTGGCCACGCCGACACCAATATGCGGAGGTACGGTGCTACTGCTACGTTAGTTGTAAATACAATATTCAACCCATACTAGTGAAGTAGGGGTCTAAACCAACCATAAGTACTACCTTTAGCAAAGAACGGGTCAATGATGAGATACCGTAATTTCGGATTGTACGAAGTAGGATTGAATCTTTACATATGTGTTATTGATAGCCCGCTACCTTTGAGTTCAACTATATAATATGGTATCTACTTGAATGCACTTTAAAAGTAACATGGACAGCATTATGTGGCCGGGATTTTGTATGTTTATTTTCTGTCCCATTTCACCAACTCTGTGCCTATATGGGTGCCCATTTTATACAGGAGGTTGATTTTCTAGGTTGATAGCACGAGTAACTTCACATCGAAAATAGTATGCTATTGTCAAAAAGGGGTTATTTTGGGTCGGACTGGTATTTCGGGGAGAGAATATCAAATTTTGAACGAGTCAGGTAATATGTTATATAGAAACCGAGTGCAGATTATCAGGGCGCCTATGGGGGGGGGGGGCGGCCTGAGCCGGTCGGGCAGACACAAAGTAGGTCAGCGTCGTTGCCAAATGTAAACAGTGCAGCTAATTTAAGTAGGTCAGGTCGGCTGATTAGGCCGGTGAGCAGATTAGACCTGTAGTAGCTCAGTGTAGATTGGGTGTTTACACGTGTAGCATGTGCATGTAGGATTAACTTATATTTTCAGCTGTGTGTTTTGATATTGAATGTGTAATGGACAATTTATGCTGTTGTCAATTACACCCGGACCAATTCTGATATGGGTTTTTTTGTTTGGTTGACTAATTTTAGGTGCATTCCGGTCGAAGTGCGGGTGGCAGTGACCCTCTGGTTGCTGGCGACAGGAGCGGGTTATCGGGGCGTGGGGCATCTATTTGGCATAGCAAAGTGTACATGCTGCGCCATATTCCATGACACCTGCGCTGCGATCGTGCGCATCCTCCTGCCACAGTACATCAAGATGCCAAATGCTGCTCGCTTGACAGAGATAACCGAGGGGTTCGAATCACGCTTTGGCTTTCCCAACTGTGCCGGAGTGATAGATGGCACCCACATCCCCATCATGGCCCCCCGGCAGCACCACACAGACTACCATAACCGCAAGGGCTATTACTCGATTGTGGCTCAAGTGATGTGCGACCATCAATATCAAGTGATGAACATTGCTGCCGGTTGGCCAGGTAGGGTGTACGATGCGCGCGTGTTGGCCAACTCGTCTATATTTGTGAAAGCTGAGGCGGGGGTGTTCTTCCCTGACAGCTTGGGAATACAACCGTCCCTCTCGTCATTCTCGGCGACCCGGCTTACCCGCTGCGTCCCTGGTTGATGAAAGCGTTTTCTGACATGGGCCGACTCACCAGGGACCAGAGTAACTCTAACTACCGACTGTCGCATGCCCGTATGACGATTGAGAACACTTTCGGGCGATGCAAAGCACGGTGGAGGATACTGCAGAGACGGACGGACATTTGCACTGAAGACGTAACCACAGTCATCCTTGTGTGCTTCACATTAAATAATATATGCGAAGTACACAAGGAGGATTTCAACCTGGAGTGGGACGAGGGGCCCAACGACCAACCAGACAACGTGGCGCACAACGTGCAAGGTGATGGCAATGGGGAGGATATACATGACACGTTTATGTCCTATTTTAGTGGGTAAATCAATTTTGGAGTTTCACATTTTTAACCAACCCGTTACTTTAGGCACATAGTTTTGCGCAGCACACACTGCGAGAAACTATAACACGGCCCAGTTAAGCCGCGTCATATAAATCGGGTCCTTTAGTTCGACTCAAATTGGTCATGTACACACTACGCTGAGGCGATTTAAGGCTAAGTCGCCCCCATCTTGTTTGGTTCAAGTAAACCACTTCGCGAGGTAGTATATATGAGGCGAACTAACTTAAGTCGGCGCATGTTGCTTGTGTGGACGGTAGCGGTTTACTTGAAGCAGTTTAAGCACGTCACACTATATAATATCATTTCATTGATGAACCGGCTACAGGTGTAAACAAATTTTGTTTAAGTTTGATTTTTAGGTTTTCAGTTTGATGTTGTCACAATGGTAACTAATCTTTAAGGTAAACGATGTTGGATGTGACACTCAATTATTAGTTACGCTACACACTGCTAATATATTGGAAAATATGTATTTCTTCAGCGTATTATTTGCACACGTGGCATGTATGGAAATATTTAAATTAGTTCTCTTCCTGTTGTTATAACCTGGCAAACAGCATGTCATATGTAAGTGTGTATAAAACATGGAACAAACGAGTCATAAAGGGAATTATGAGTACATTTTATTAGAATGACAAGTAGGAAAGGTAAAGATTAATGCAAAAATGAAAAAAAAAATAGAGTGTTATGAAATGATGTAGATGCAAGTTAAATTTTGAATATCCTGTTTCCTAAAGTTACCGACATAAATTGCGCTATACCTATTTACACTACTCGGAGCACACAAATGTTATATACAATTCCAACATATATACAGGTTATTTATATTTAAAAAAACTAGAATTTGGGCTGATGTTAGAGGGTCCAGGTTGTTGTTGTGGGGTCAGGAGGGTGATGCGCATAACCCCATCCGTTGTGGCACTTTGGAATTGTTGTTGACGGGGTGGCGACCGACGGTGGAAGGACATTATGAGCTGGACCAACCGCTCTTCATGCTTCCTGTGCTGTGCCTGGTTCTCCATCTCTCTTTCCTGCCGCCTCTCCTCCATCTCCATTTCCCTTGTCAGCCGCCGTTCCTCCATCTCCATTTCCCTGTCCATCTGCCTTTGTTTGTGTTGCTGGAACAGGGTGGCTGACTCCTTCTGTGTGGTGATGAATTGGGTGATGAGGTTATCCATCACCCGCTCGTTCTTCCCCACGCCTTTGGTCTTTCATTTCTGCAGGGCTGGAATAACAACAGCGTTGGTCTAAAGTACAACCAGAATGTCCTCCCGTAGTTGCTGTGATGTAAAAAGGTTCCTGACGGACATTAATTAAGCGGATTGCCCCTCACTTGGTTTACATGTATTTGTACCATATGTGCTTTGTTACTTGAACAACATTGGTCAATATACCCGCGTCCATGGACAAAAACTTTGGGTCGAATAAACCTCTAAATCGCCGAAACTAGTAGGGATTTTTTAAACAAGTTTCGCGCGTATTCTAATTTGTTGTCTATACATGTATAGCCCGATTGTGTACAGTGCCAATCGTACAGCACTTGTCAAAATAGTGGGTTTACAGCTAATTGTTTTTGCCCGGTTATATGTGTTTACATTAGTAATCATATGCGAGTATGGCCGAGTTTTAAACCATGTTTCCATCATGTTAAATATCGATGTCGGTAAAGTTGGTTAGAAGTTACCAGTAAAGCAACTCACCTAGTTCGAATCATGTAGACAGGTTCATTAGGTAGGATACTACTTCATCTCTATTATTTTATGTACAGTTCTGTGTCGTTTGCAATTGATGTGTGCGCGCAGTTTTGTTAAAAAATCATTTCAATACACGGTACAGTATGGTTGCCCTTACCTTGTTCCATCGAGAGGGCGTCTGTGTCCATGTAGTGAACGGGAACAGCTGTGGGTCTCGTGCCCAGAATGGCATCGAGTCCCTCGTAGTAGCGGAACGTCTGGCGTGGCCGCCCACTGCGACTGGAAAACCGTCGGGACATTATTAAAGAGATTAGTAAACCGATTGATGCAATCCACATGGGTTGTGTAACTAATCGGAGTTTTGTGGACCTACAATAATGTGTGTGATATATGCGTACTATGGGTATAGGTGTGTGACTAATATATGTTAACGAGATGCAGACTTTGAGACAAAGGAATATGCTAATGAGATGACGTCATGGAAAGTTTAGCCGGCAGGTGAAGCGAGCCCTGGGCCGTGAATAAACCATGCAGTATCCAGAAGTAAAAGTGTTCAGACGTTTTACTTTCACAATGTGCACATATGTGTACCAGGAGTACAGGGTTTTTTCGTTCGGATTTTTCGTACCTGTAGTGACGTGTTGGTTCGTCAAACCGTACCGGGAGTGTCGGGCTTGTTCGCCCAGGTTGTTTGTCCCTGTGGTGACGTATTGGTTCATCAGATCATACCGGGAGTACCGGTGTGGCAGTAAATCGCAAACCCCTGGAAATTGCACACCCTGGGGTTTGCGATTTACTAGGAAATCACAAACCCCCCCTGGAAATCGCAAACCCCCCTGTGTTTTGGGACCGATTCGGGCCAAATCTATTCAATGCGACCATATTTAACAGAATTATATACTCAAATCGTGAAATTTCATTAAATTAACCCTAAATTCGAAGCGTTATTAAGGCTACCGCCACATAGATGCCTTTCAATGTTTGTAAACATTGTGTATGCGCGCGCAGCTCGGCTGCAGAACGAAGGCACACTGCCACTGAGTTTGCCCGTACGCGCAGTGTAAAACGTTTATTTTATTCAAAATTAATAGAAATGCAGAAGCCTAAACATATGAATCTAATATAATCTATTCATTAAATATGTTTTCTATATGTGTACCAAGCGGTTTGTCTCTGGGTGGTGTATTTTTAGAGATATTTCACTTTTTCTGTAAGAAGATTGCTCACGGCCATTGACAATGCACTGGCACTGACACTCAGAATATCCCAACTTTCACTATTATCTCTGTTTTTAATACTTTCAGCGTAAATTGCTCTTAGGTTACATTAAATACTTCAGATCTTCCTCTTCAATCGCGCATTAAGATATTTTTAATCGATCCAATGAAAGCTTTTAGATGTATTTTACAAAAATAAATGCTCCACATAGACATAGCATTGCCGTATTTTACCCTTCGCGAAGGGTAAACACTGCTGACTGCAGCAATGGTTCATGATGGGCAACCAACATGGATAATTTACGCGCGCACGAGGAGCCCTACCCTCCCCCCCCCCCTGCCCACACATCCTCCCTCCACCCTTCTGACCCGATGGTGGCGCCATCTGAACTCAAACCCACCATATAGAAACCCTGCCGGAGACAAGCAGAACTACCACACGGGACCATGACGTCACGATCTCGCCCCGCGAGACCCACACCATGCTCCACCCATCCGACCCGACGGTGGCGCCATCTGAACTCAAACCCACGAACTAAAAACCCTACCGGAGACAGGCAGAACTACCACACGGGACGCTGACGTCACGATCTCGCCTCGCGAGACTCACGCCCTGCCTGACCTACATACCACCTATATAACCTGAGCAGCTCACTGCTCCAGCCACTACCAACCGGGCAGTCAGACGACCAACACCACGCCTCCAGCTCAGCCGCCCACCCAACCCATCAAAACGAACAATCAAACGCAAGGGTTGAGGGCCTGAGTCGAACTTACCTTAAAACACATTGATCTGACATTACTCATTGCCTTTTACATGACTTTTGATTCAATAAAATTCCATGTTCGCGTGTTTAATTATATGCCTATGCAGAGCATTTATTTTTGTAAAATACATCTAAAAGCTTTCATTGGATCGATTAAAAATATCTTAATGCGCGATTGAAGAGGAAGATCTGAAGTATTTAATGTAACCTAAGAGCAATTTACGCTGAAAGTATTAAAAACAGACAGTGAAATTTGACCAATTTAACCCTAAATTCGACGAACGTAAAGTAAACAAATCGCCGCCGCCGCCGCCGAATGGGGGGTTTGCGATCTCCAGGGGGGATATGCGATTTCCTAGGAAATCGCAAACCCCCCATGCCCATATATGGCATGGGGGTTTGCGATTTCCTAGGAAATCACAAGTGGGGGTTTGCGATTTACAGGGTTTGCGATTTCCTGCTACACCGGGCTTATTTGTCCAAACGGTTCGTCCCGGTGGCGAGGAGTTGGTTCGTCCATTGGTACCGGTGTAGTACATTCAGAATACCTTCCCAGAAAACCCACAGGTGTAGTGTTTTCAAGCTAGGTTCAAACACGTAGTTTCTTGTTCGCCTCAGATGAACGTGGGTTTTTGTTTGTCAAGAGTGTTCATTCCTGTGATGACTGGTTGGTTCGTTAGGTCGTACCGGGAGTGCCGGGTTTGTTCGTTTAAATAGTTTGTCCCTGTGGCAAAGGTTGTTCGGTTCGTCCTTGTGACAAAAGTTGGTTGGTTTGTTGATACTGATCGAGCCGAGAGTGTCGGGTTCGTTCGTGCAGGCGGTGTTGCGGATTCCGAGGGACACCAGTTTGCCAGGGACACTTCCATTCAAATGCATTGTTAACTGCCGTGAGCAAATCTTCATACAGAAGAAGTCAAATATCTCCCAAATTACACCATCTAGAAACAAATCGTTTGCTACACATATAGAAAACATCTTTACCATAAAGTCTATATTAAATTTATACGGTTAGGGTTCTTGAATTCTATTATTTTTGAATAAAACTAACGTTTTGCACTGCGCGTAGCGTCAAACTCAAGGCATTGTCAATGGCCGTGAGCAATCTTCATACAGAAAATACACAAGAAGTCAAATATCTCTCAAATTACACCATCTGGAAACAAATCGTTTGGTACACATATAGAAAACATCTTTACCAAAAACATTATATTAAATTTATAAGGTTAGTGATGACGCTGTTCGATTTTGACGCATGTGCAGAAGCGATGTGTCCCTGGCAAACTGGTGTCCCTCGGAATCCGCAACAGCGGCCCGTTCCGGTGTCGTATTTTCAGCGCCCGGTCATTGTCAGCGGCTTGTCATGGCTTCTGCGCATGCGCGGATTTTCGCACGTTGCGGCGATCACTGCTATTTGTTTTGTTTACACTTGGCGATTCGACGCTGATCTAGCTGCTATGTTAATATCGCTTGTAATTTAAGGTTAATTTAATTAAATTTCATTATTTGAGTATGTAATTCTGTTAAATATGATCGCATTCAATAGATTTCGGCCTAATCGGTCCCTAACACTGCCGGGTACCGTGGCTGAGCTTGTAGCCGGCGAGGGCATGGGTGTTTGCATATGTCTCCACCAGTTTCAGTTCTCTACATCGCTTTTGCGCATGCGTCAAAATCGAACAGCATCGTCTGCGCATTGTCAATGGTCGTGAGCAATCTTCATACAGAAAAAGTTAAATATCTCTAAAACCACACCACCTAGAAACAAATCGCTTGAGACACATATAGAAAACATGTTTACCGAAAAGATTATATTAAATTTATAAGGGTAGTGACACTATAGTGACAGTATGAGGCAGCGATTTGCAGCGATCGGCGACAGTTTGAATCTGGCTCGATGTTGACACATGCGCAGATGATGCTGTTCGATTTCGACACATGCGCAGAAGTGATGTGGAGAACTGAAACTGGTGGAGAACTGAAACCGCGATACCGGGTTTTATTTCCAGAATAAATTGTCCGTCGCCGTCCGCCGCCGAAGTCGTAGTGACGAGATCTTACTTATTGGGGGGTTTGTGACCTAGCGGTCACTGGCTGCAGGACTGCAGCATTAATAAACGGCGCCGTTAAAACGGCCCGTTTTTGGCGTGTTTTTTTTTTTGGGGGGGGGCCTTTCCTTCTTGCTTCGTCCAGCTTGAGGGGTGGTGCGGGGGGGGGGGGGGCGTGGTGCTCTGCGCGGTGACTTGTGCTGTGGTGCGGTGGTGGCCCGGTAGGTGGCAATACGTTCTTGGGCCCACAGTCCTGTACCTCGACCGGAGAGCCTCTCGAGGATGGTGAGCGCAGCTCGGGTGTCAGACAAGTTGTGTGGTGGGCCGAGGAAGTCTCAGATGGCGGTCCTATCAAAGGCCACACATGATCCCAAGACCTGTGCGACGTTGAAGATTTTGTCACCGCATGGACATCGTTGAAATGCAGGGGTATCGATGAACCGCCTGTATCCAGTCCTGAAGCGTGTGACCGCCTCTTGCATGGATGCAGAGAGGTTTCTTGGGACTGGTAGGCACGCTCTGACATTTTTGTGCCAGGCCCAACTGATGGAGTATGGGTTCCTGACGGTGGTGTCGTGGAGGGAAGCCTCCCACAGGGCTTTGGACAAGGAGTGGTCTATGACGAGGTCGATCTCAGGACGGCGAGAGCCATCCAGAGCAGCTGAGTCAGCCTGGTCATTACCGGGAAGTCCTATGTGGGAGGGGACCCAGGCCAGCACTTGAGCTTCATGCCTGGTGACGATGGTGTTTTGGATCAAGGTGGCCAGAAAGTGGTTAGCTCTGTGGTCCTTGATCTTGCGTGGTGGATGGCGGCGAGCTCTGTATCGAGGGTGGAGGAGTAGTCCGTGACCCTGATAAGGTGTCTAGCCTGCCCGTCTGGTAGGAAGTAGCCAGCCCCGGCTCGGCCTGTGTCAGGGTTGAGTGAGCCGTCGGTGTAAACCGTGATGCCTAGAGGGAAGTCCTCTTTGGCCTGGGCAATGGTTTCCTGTGCCAGGGTTTTGATGATTATAGTCGGGTAGTTGGTTCGGGTTGAGCAGAGGACGATGAGTCTGACCTCAGCGGGCACGGAGTAAAAGGGGGGTCTCGCCCGGAGGTCAGGGACATCAGCTAGTGCCAGCCCATGGGTTTCTTTCAGGGTGCGGATGGCCGTTTTCACACCCCAGGAGAGGCCGAGGAGCGGTCCTGGGCCGTTTTGTAGGCAGGAGGCTGTGCTGCGGTAGAAGGTGGAGTGGCATGTGGACAGGGCTTGGCAGAGGTGGTTTGCCAGCAGCTGTTGTCCGCCTAGTGGTGGGAGGTTGGCCTCAAGCAGGAGGATCTCAACCCTGGTTGTCCTGCGAGCTCAGGTGATGAGTCGCGCTGCCTGGTATTGGACTCTTTCCAGGGTGAGGAGGTCTTTGGTCAGGGTGCTACTGCGAGCGAGGCGTGCCTCACGGTTCTTTCTGCAGTGACCAATCCAGGAAATGGTGTTGGCTGCATAGTCGTAGAGGGCCCACACGGCCTGTTTGTAGAAGAGGCTGAGCACTTCAGCTGGTGCTCCCCAGTTGAACCCAGAGATTCTAGTCATTAGAAGAAGTCTCTTGTTCATTCTGGAGGTCAGGTGCTTCGCAAGTGGGCTCATGGAGAGTTTGTGATCGAGCCTGACTCCAAGGTAGTCGAAGGCGTCCACCCACTCGATGTCCAAGTCCCTGGCACGGAGTGGGTGGGGAGGCTGATCGGCAAACATCATCATAGCTTTGGTTTTGCTTGCGGATATTTTGAACCCCAGCTCACGGCAGGAGCTGCTAAGTAGGAGCAGGACATCCGCCGCGAAGAGGGGCACATCCCTGGTGTGTGAGCAGACAACAGCGATGTCGTCTGCATAGCACAGGCTCTTGACGTGTTTGAGGCAGCGTTCAGTAATGCCTGTTTTCAGTCAGCTTATGAGCGCAGCGACTACAGCATTAAAGAGGAAGGGGCTGAGGACAGCCCCCTGTGGGATGCCGTTTTTTAGGTGGTTGAGGGGAGAGGCGCTGGCCTGGAAGCAGACACTGGCTCGCCTATCACTTAGGTAGTTCTTTACGAACGCCAGGGGCTTCCCGGTGACTCCCAGCTCAACCATGGAGGCAAGGACTATGTTGTAGTCGACCAGCTCGAGGCCTTCTCCAGGTCGAGGAAGATAACAGCTGCGCCAGAGCGACTTCCCTTGGCACGTACTACCTCCATTGGCCGGGTCGCTGGAGAAGGTCTCGAGCCGGCCCAGTACAATACTCTCTACCACTTTCCCGAAGGATTGTAGCAGTGAGATCGGCCTGAACTCACCCGGGTCTTTCTTTGGGATGGGTACGATGACCGCGTCCTTCCACGACTGTGGTATAATTGCTCATGTGTAGACCGAGTTTAGGAGGGGTGGACGAGATCGTTTTTTGCTCGCTTTATATAGCAGCTTAGCCAGTGTTGCGGTTTGCCAGGGACACCAGTTTGACAGGGACACATTGCTTCTGTGCATGCTTCAAAATCGAACAGCATCGTCACTAACCTTATAAATTTAATATAATGTTTTTGGTAAAGATGTTTTCTATATGTGAACCAAACGATTTGTTTCTAGGTGGTGTCGTTTTAGAGATATTTAACTTTTCCTGTATTTTATGTATGAAGATTGCTCACGGCCATTGACAATGCCTTGAGTTGGATGGCACGCGCAGTGAAAAACATTAGTTTTATTCAAAATTAATAGAAATCAAGAACCCTAACTTTATCAATTTAGTATAATCTTAATGGTAAAGATGTTTTCTATATGTGTACGAAGCGATTTGTTTCTAGGTGGTGTAACTTTAGAGATATTTGATTTTTTTCTGTATGAAGATTTGCTCACGGCCGTTGACAATGCATTTGAATGGAAGTGTCCCTGGCAAACTGGTGTCCCTCGGAATCCGCAACACCAGCCCGAAAGGTCACGACTACGTATATGTTCGTACCTTTGTAACAATTTTGTCTGCTGACGTCGTATCTAATTTACATACGGTGTCCGCCAGCTCTGCGTGGTTACTCGGCGTAGTTCCAAAAGACCCGCCAGGCATGGGCGATATACGTATTTTTTTTCTTTTAAAGATTTATACTGCCTATCATGGATAAACTTGAATAGGCTTGTTTTCACCATTAGACAGTTTGTCGATAGAAAGCCCGAGCCTACACTTTTACCGACCCAAGGGATTTTTAACCTCCCACACCACATAGACATGGTATGAGAGCAACTGGCCTTTGATGTCGCTGTAAGTTATACACAGCGGTGGAAATCCAAATTGGCAGAGATGGGGGCATGGGGAATTGAACCACCAACCTTCAGATTAGGAGTCCGACCTAGAAAAATGTCAGACACTCTAACCACTCTGGAACAGAGAACACCAATGTTAATGTTAAGGTTCGAGAATAGGTGGCGCCAGCGGCAGTTTGAATAAGTATCGAACTCCGCCTTGTTCAATGAGGACGTTTCAGTTGGCATGAGTCTCTCATCAGATGGCGCACGATGCCGGTCTCTGCAATGCTTTGTTTGAATGGAAGCAGTTCGAAATAGCGAAATAGCGAATGGTAGACAGGAAGTGTGAACACTTATTTGTCTCTCATTTTTGCTTGAGTGCAAGTAAATAAGCAACACAAGGAACAATTAGTAGCATATGGTGAATAAGGGGTCAAATTTCCCTGGATCATCGGTCCATGCTTTTCCTAATCTGTTTTTGAATGAATTTATTGAATCGGCATCAATGACATTTTGTGGGAGACTGTTCCATATATTTATAATCCTGTTTGAGAAACTGTGTTGCCGTAACTTTGAAATGGCTCTGGGTTTTACTAGTTTGAGAGTATGGTCCCGACTGCCTTCTCTTTTATTCAAGGTGAAAAATTTGTTCATATCTTTGGGAAGGAAGTTCAAATTCAGACGGACCACAAGCCGTTGGTGGCGATAATGCAGAAACCCATCCATAAACTTTCGGCTAAAATGCAGAGAATGCGAATGCGGTTGCAAAATTACAACATTCAGTTATGTCATGTGAAAGGCTCTTTGATGTTTTTTGCAGACACGTTGTCCAGGGCGCATAGCACCAAAGTAGGTCAGGTTAGCCTGTTCGATGACACGTTCTGCATTGCTGCAGTGGACATGCAGTCGTCGAGTTTGTTAAGTAAGATTGTAACTGAATATGAGAAGGATGTATCTATGTCTATGTTGATCTCACACATTGAAGACAGGTGGGACACTACACACATACAGACACCACCGTGTCTGAGACAATACATTCCATACAAACACGAGTTAACAGTTGAAAATAATCTTGTAATGAACGGCAATTGGGTGGTGGTTCCTCCAGCTCTTCGTGGTGAAATGATAGAGGCGTTGCATGAGACGCATTTGGGGGTGACTAAGTCCAAGCAGTTGGCACGGGACTGTATGTTTTGGCCGAATATGAACAAGCAAATTGAGGATAAGGTCAGTCGGTGTGACACATGCCAAAACAACCGGAATAATTTGCATAACGAGCCATTGATAAATCACCCGATCGCCTGTCAACCATATGACAAAGTTGGTGCTGATTTATTTGAGTTGAATCATAAGAATTACCTGATAACTGTCGATTATTATACCAAGTTTCCAGAGGTAACGTTGTTGGGCGATACGTCGTCTGTCACTGTTATTGAAGCGTTGAAAGATAATTTTGCAAGACACGGTATTCCTAGTCAGGTAATGTCGGATAATGGTCCACAGTTTAAGAGCCATGAGTACAAGGGGTTTGCACTGCATTATGGGTTCAAGGCCGTTTATTCCAGTCCACAATATCCGCGTAGCAATGGTCAGGTGGAACGGTTTGTCCAGACAGTTAAGGACATGTTAAAGAAGTGTGAGAAAACTGGAGCTGATTTTCAGTTGGCATTGCTGAATTATCGTAATACTCCATTGCCTGTCCTGAATGCATCTCCGGCGCAGTTGCTCATGAGCAGGAGATTGAGAGGTAGGTTGCCTATGGCAGAGGGCGTTTTGGTGCCTGAAACGCAGAAGCCTAAGAGAAGGCAGACAACCCAGCGACAGAGTAGTCAGAAAACGTTTCATGACCGGAAGGCGCACAAGCCTATGAAAGTTGGAGATAAGATAAAGTACAAAAATAATGCTGGGGAATGGAAAAAAGGGGTTATTTTGGGACCGACTGGTGTTTCTGGGAGAGAATATAAAATTTTAAATGAGTCGGGCAACATGTTATATCGTAACTGGGTGCAAATTATTGGAGCGCCTGTAGAAGGGCGGCCTGAGTTAGTCGTGCAAACGCAATCTGGGTCAGCGTCAGCGCCGAATGTAAACAGTGCGGCTAATCTAAGTAGGTCAGGTCGGCTGATAAGGCCGGCGAGCAGGTTAGATCTATAGGAGGTCAGTGTGCTGGCGGTGGTTGCACCGTTAACATGTGCATGTACGGTTAAGTTTATTTCAGCTTTTGTTTTTATTGTATGATACATCATGGACTATTGTTGACGTCAGGCATTACGGCCAGACTGTTGAGGACTTAAGTGCATGGTGCACTCGGACATTTGCAAGTTAGTACGCATATATGTTGATGTTGTTATGATATGTGTTTTGTCATTGATATTTTGTAACATTTCATGTTTCAGAAATACTTTGAAGGGGGGATGTGATATATGCGTAATAGACGTATAGACCGGTGGTTAATATATGCTAACGGTATGTAGAGTTGGGGACAAAGAGATATGCAAATGAGATGACGTCATGGAAAGTTTAGCCGGCGGGTCAAAGGTGCCCTACGCTGTGAATAAACCATTCAGTATCCAGAACTCGAAGTGTTCAGACGTCTTACTTTCACATGTGACACTCGGTATGTGACACTCGGTATGTAACACTCCGATTGTCACGTCACAGTCAAAAAGTCACTACGTAGTATGTAACACTTAGATGATAGAAATCCTTGGTAGAAGCTTCCTCCCGGCCGCTCTCCCGCCGTTTTTAACGGTCTCCCTGTTGTTTTGTTTTTAGTAGATTCCTCCTATATGTGTTGTCCTTGCATTCCTGGGTCTATCCTGTAGTATCCTGGGATGTTTATGAGGAAGAACTACTTAGATTTGGTTATTATGCACTCTTTTGAACATTGGTACTCGCTATAATCAGCGTCCGCGCTTTCAGCGTCCACCTCCTGCCGCCATGTTTGTTTGCTATATTTTTGTATCAAATTGTTCTAACGGTTCTGTATAAAAGTGTTCTAATGATTCTGTATCAAATTGTTCTAACGGTTCTGTATCAAATTGTTCTAGCGCTTTTGTATCAAACTGTTCAAATGGTTATGTATCAAATTGTTCTAATGGTTCTGTATCAAATTGTTCTAGCGTTTCTGTATCAAATATCACGACTGGAGAAAATAACTCTGGAAGTGTAATGCACACATGTATTTTACTGTATTTCTTGCTTTCTGTTACATTCTAACTGATATGTGTATCCCGAAACGTGCATGAATGGTTATATTTTGAATATCATCAATATACCTAATCGATTGTGTGTGTAAAAGGTACACGAAAAGCACGCTAGGTGGCAGCTTGACAAACAAAAGCCGAGACAATTAAGCTGGGAACATAGTTGGTTGGTCATTGGGGGTTTAATTCCCGGCAACATCTAAGGTCATATCAGGATGGGTAACGACTTGTGACAGTGCACACTCATGGCAACTTCATAATGCTGCCCCAGTGGGAAATCAGGCTGCTGGCACAATGACCCGATATCCCACTCAGTCACATTATCCTGACACTGCGCTAACCAGTACGTGCCCTATCCTATTAATGCCGAGCGCCAGGCTAGGAAGAGACAAGTATCAATTTTATAAGTCATCGGTTTGACTCGACCGGGAACCAAACTACTGCACGCAAGGCCTGCGTTCGACCCATTCGGCCACCACATCACCAGTGCACTCTGTGAGTTGGAGGTGGGGTGGGAGTGGGGTGAGGGTGGGGGTAGGAGTGAAGGCTTCACTCTCCCACCACCAGAGAGCCTGGCGACAACCTAGCAAACAATGCCACCCTCATGAAGTTTAAATCTGTAACTTCACAGCAACCTGTGTTGAGTAACTGGAAATACTGTATGGGGAGCGGGACGTAGCTCAGGAGGTAGAGTGTCCACCTGTGAAGGCGGAGGTCATCCGATCGATCCTGCTCAGTGGACCCATTTGCAATTTGGGCTTATTCTTTTTCACCTGCAGTCTTTCTTCCCGCCTAGCTTCTCTAATTTCGTTTGCTACCGCTCCTACTGCATCCCCCAATCCCAGATAATATTCGTACTGTCTTTCAGCCTGTCTTTGGCCTTCCTGTACCCTCTCGAAGTCTTCCTGCTCCCATGTCCTTTTAAACTGTTCCTTCTTTTCTACCACTTCCCACATTAAGTTAACATACTGGTCTCTTTCCCTTTCTACTTGTCTACTTTCCATGGAACCTTCCCATGCTTTTAACCTCTGTTCCAACTCTAGGTCCTCCTCCTCTTCCCGCATTTCCTCGTATCTATGTTCTAAGTCTGAGTCCACCTCTCTCTCGTCCTCTGTTTCTGAGTCTATATCCGAGTCTGTATCCGAGTCCGGAAGTGGGACTGGAGCTACAATTTGTGCTTCCTCTGTTTCGTCCTCGAACGTCCTCGAAGCCCACTTTAATTCCCAGATACTCCTCCACACAGATCCACTCAGCCATTTCTCGCTACTCCTGCCTATATCTCTCTTCTCTCTCCTTTGCCTTCTCCCTATCTGCCTTAATCCTTGCTACTATCTCCAGGTATTCTTCCTCTAACAAATTGATCCTATCCCACTGTATTTTTACTACCCATTCTCTCACCCTCACACGGTCTAATGCCTCCTGTTCCCATACTCTCTCGAACTCTTCCTTGTCATTCTCCCACGCCCTTACTGACCGCTGCACCTGTTGATGTTCCTCTTCTAACTCTTTTCCCTCATCTGAATGTTCCCAATCCCAATTTAGTTGTTCCTCTAATTCGTCTTCCTCCTCCTGTACAGGTATGGCTAGGTCTATTGGTGGCGGCGGCTCCGGCCACACGATGCATTCATCACAGAACCCTTCATCCTCATACTCGTGCTCCCATTCCATCTCCTACATGCATACCTCTGCACAGAACCCATGCATCTCACACTTTCAATTCTTCTGTTTAGTGTATTGTATGACTGCGGGTGGTGTGCATGCCATGTGGTTGTGTTGCCCTGGTTACATACATATATCAACATATAGCCACATTCACACAATAGCACACCGTGTCACACCCGTGTCGACTTCCCGCACTCCAGACAAGCACTCTTAGTAACCCGGACCCTACCTGACCCTCGGTGGTGTGTGTCGTCGTCCCGGTCGCGGCACTCATCGCAGCACTTCCCGCGCCCCTCACGCAGCAGTTCATCGCCCTCTTCTCACCGCGTCTGTGTGTGGTTCGCGTCTCAGGTCTTTGTCATGGTCGCCAATTATAGAAACACGGATCTGCTCGGCCGCTGTGAGCACCCCATGAGACTACAAAACTCTCCCCTTCATATCACCTGTGATGCCCTTAGCCTAATCAAACCAACTCATGAATCAGTACTGAAAAGAGGAAGGAAAACTAGACACACAAATGAACAGTGAATAAGTTGTGCTTTATTGAGCAGCAACTACTGTCCATTCCCCTACATGTGACCTAGCACCCTCACTCCTCACCTTCTGTCCACACTAGTTCTCATTACCACAATAGGAACGCTAAAGGCAAGAGAATTGAGGACCTTGTGGCCGCTCATGCTCTGTCTGTATTGAACGATGGTTCATACACATATTTGCATCCCGGCTACGGAACATATTCCGCCATCGATCTCAGCATTGTAGAACCAGAACTGGCGCTGGACTTTTCGTGGAGGGTCTGGGATGACCTCTGCGGGAGCGACCACTTCCCAATTATTCTTAATTGTGGGGGGGCATCTCCCATAGAGCGAGAGAGGAGCTGGCGGCTTTGTAAAGCCGACTGGCCCACCTTCCAGACCCTATGTTGCGAGTAGTTCACTCCAGACATCAGTGACATCGATGCCTTCACTGAGATGCTGAGATGGATCGCGGAGAAAACTGTTCCGAAGACCTCGGCAACTCCCAAGCATTTGACGCCTCCATGGTTAGATGACGGCTGTAGGAGGGCTATTAAGGAACGAAAGAAAGCTCAGCGTAAATTCCACAGGAGACCGACTGCTGAAAATCTGGCGCTCTTTAAAATTCTGCGCGCTCACGCTCGCAGAACAATCAAAGAAGCGCGGAGGCAGTGTTGGAGACAATTTGTTTCTAGCATCACCATGCACACGCCGTTGGGCAAAGTATGGACAATGATCAGAAGAATCAAACGAAGGGGAGGTGATTCTTCTGTAGTCCAGCACTTGAAACACAATGGCACCATTCTCACATCACTCGACGAAATAAGTGAAGAATTGGCTCGCACCTTTGCTGGAAACTCGTCTTTGGCAAACTGCCTCCCGGGCTTTCGGGTGGTCAAGGAACGCCAAGAGCAAAAGCTCTTGGACTTTTCTTCCGATGGCGAGGAGCACTACAACTCCCCATTCAGTATGGATGAGTTGAGGTGTTCTTTGGAAAGCTCGCATGACACAGCAGTTGGACCTGATGGAATTCATTATCAATTTTTGAAACATCTCCCTGAACATGGACTGAGACTGTTGCTTCAACTCTTCAACAACATCTGGGAGTCGGGTGTCGTCCCCGCCTCTTGGCGGGAGGCGACAGTAATACCGATTCCCAAACCTGGTAAAGACCAGAGTGAAGCCCACAACTATCGTCCCATAGCCCTTACAAGCTGCATCTGTAAAACCATGGAGCGCATGGTAAACAACCGCCTCGTCTGGCTACTGGAGTCAGGACACCACCTGTCCAACCTTCAATGTGGCTTCAGACAGGGCCGCAGCACCCTCGACCATTTGGTGTGCATGGAGACCTTCATAAGAGATGCTTTCCTTAAGAAGGAGCACGTTGTGGCTGTCTTTTTCGACCTCGAAAAAGCCTATGACACAACGTGGCAGCATGGCATCATGGAGGATCTTCATGCGATTGGCCTTCGTGGCCACTTGCCAATTTTCATCAGGAACTTTCTAGCCTTCAGGCATTTCCGCGTCCGTGTCAAGACTACCTATTCCCGCCTACACTCACAGGAACTAGGAGTACCTCAAGGCAGCATACTGGCCGTGACCCTTTTCGGGGTCAAGGTCAATGGTATTGCTGCTGCTGTAAAGCAGGGGGTCTCCTGTAGTCTTTTCGTGGACGACTTTGTTTTATATTACAGCGGTGCTAACATGAATGTCATAGAGAGGCAGCTACAACCAAGCATAAATGGGATCCATCGATGGTCAGTTCTGAACGGTTTCAAATTTTCCAAGACCAAAACAGTCTGCATGCACTTCTGCCTGCTGCGTAGAATACATGCGGAACCGGAGCTGACCCTGGATGGGGATCCCATTAAAGTCGTTGAGAAAACCAAATTTCTGGGCCTCATTCTCGATGCAAAACTGTCTTTTGTGCCACATATAAAGTACCTGAAAACAAGATGCCTGAAAGCGCTGGATATTCTGAGGGTGCTGTCCAGCTCAGAGTGGGGAGCGGACAGAGATGTTCTGCTCTCCGTGTGCAGAACCTTGGTTCGTTCACGAGTGGATTACGGCAGCATAGTATATGGTTCCGCAAGGAAATCATATATTGGGCTGCTAGACACGATCCACCACCAGGGACTGCGCCTGGCCCTTGGGGCCTTCCGCACCTCACCAGTTCAGAGCCTTTATGTCGAAGCCAATGAACCATCACTTAATAACAGGAGAATCAAACTGGCCATGCAATATGTAGTCAAGATAAAAACTAATGCATTGAATCCTGCACAGAATTGTCTATTCGAGCAACATGACAAATCCAGGTATGAAGCCAGGCCAAATTACATCCGGCCACTGAGGCTCCGAATGAAACCTCATTTGGAGGCCTTAGGCGTGGATTTGGACGTGTTGGAGGATGCCAAAGTCCCGTGGTCGTTGAGAAAGCCATCGGTTATCCTCCGACTCACGGAACTGAGGAAATCTGGGATACATCCACTCGAGTACAAAGGACTGCATGCAGAGATTCAAGGCCAGTTTGCAGACCACCTCTCCATATACACTGATGGTTCGAAAGACCAAAGCCGGGTAGCTGCTGCGGCAGTCTGCCGACGGGAAAAATTTGGTGTACGTTTGCCCGATCAGAGCTCGATTTTCACTGCAGAGGCCCGAGCACTCCTTCTCGCTTTGGAGTGTATCGAGGTATCCAACCACACTAACTATGTTATATACAGTGATTCCTTCTCTTGCCTCCTGGCTGTTGCTGGACTGAAAATGAATCACCCTATTCTAGCAACGGTCATTTATAAAATGAACCAACTGACAACAGATGGGTATGATATCCACCTGTGCTGGGTGCCTGGCCATGCTGGCATACAAGGAAACAAACGAGCTGATCGGGCTGCGAAGAAGGCCCTGAACTGTGATCTTGAACCATGTCTGATCCCTCACTCTGATCTGAAACCACTAATAGCCACCCACATAAAATCCAAATGGCAACATGAGTGGGATGAAAACATCAATAAACTTAAAGAAATTGAACCATCTGTGGGAAATCCACCACAGACTCATGCCGGAGGTCGGCGGGACCAAGTGGTCCTTAGTCGCTGCCGTGTTGGCCACTCGTGGCTTACACATGCTTTTCTGCTCAAGGGGGAACCTCCCCTGAATGTATTGGGTGTCAGTCCCCACTGACACTCAAACACATTTTACTAAGTTGCGTTGATTTTTTGGCCCTGCGCCAACGGTTCTACACTGCAGGCAGTATGCATGACCTTTTTACTAAGGTAAAACAGAAAAACATTTTAGCCTTTTTGAGGGCAGCTGGACTGTACCACCTTATATAGTTTACTAAATGGATTCTATTAATTATTAATGAAACTTTTCTTTTTCTATGGGAATTTGTTTCCCTTGACCACAGATATATGATTGTGAGCTTTCTAATTTAATTAGTGTCTATTGGCACATAATTGATTGTCTGCTTTTACATGTAAAAGCGATGGTTTGAACAAAAAACAAACATTTCTCGCCGTGAATATGGCCTATGCTGCCGACACGGCGTAAAGCAACCACCAATCAATCAATCATTACCACTTAGCCTGTATACTGAAAGCAGTGCCCACAGCCCATGGGACAGGAGTCCTATGGCTGTGGATACACTCAATTGGAATATGTGAATTTAGGTAGCATCAGACAGAGTGTCTGGGGTTCCTGCTCAAAAGTATGTCTGCTTCACTCAAGAGCCAGGACTAGAGTGCCGGTGTCCAGGATGCCTGGAGCATCAATCCTTCATTTACATAAATGCGCTGCATCTCCCATATTTAGTGTGGTCAGTTAGTCAAGGCAGTGTAGGTGACTGAGCAGTCCCACCGTCAGCCACTCAGGTGACCCCACAGCTGGGGTGGGAGCCAACCCCCCCAGTGGAGGTAGCTACCACCCTACTCAGCTGCAGGTGCCACCCTGAGTGTATATGCAAATGAGGCTGAGGTTGGGCCTCCCTTATGGACACAGGGGTGAACCAGCAGTTGTATACAGTTACAGTCATATATATATATCCATATATAGTGACCAAGAACGTCCCTCCTTGGTGCTGGTACAAGCTTAGAACTTACACATAGGAAATTTCCACCCCTTGGGCAGTTTCCCCTAGAACACCTTGAACTGTTTCTTATATAACACACCTCCTCCCTAATCCTAGGCAGCATGCAGGACATATCTTTCCCTATTCTATATCATGTCATACTATGAGTATGGCATCCTTGCTTTTTAGTTTACATAACATTGTCCCCACACTGTCATTCAAGAATAAAGATGCTCCCTGCTAATATATAATTCTTAAACCGAAAATCCGTATATTTTTACAACGGGACACGGCTGAGCACGCCACACCGGATCACGTATTTCACCGGCTTCAAAGTACCCGATACAACACGCCTAGGTGGGCGCGATGAGTGCCTGATACACGTGATGATGGAAATGATTAAATCGCGAAATAGTGAATGGTAGACAGGAAGTGTGAACACTTATTTGTCTCAACGCCAAAAAAGCATAGTTTATCCCATCATTACTAACAACCTACTCACTCAAACTACTTCATGTAGTCAAAAACACCCCCTCCCGCGGTATTAACTCTTTTAAACATAGCCCTACAAGCTAACCACACTCCATGTAACAGAATAAACAAACCATTCTACTAACACTCCATCTCAAAATCCCATCTCCAACAACATGATAATAATGCAGTTCACAACACAGCAGGCATATAAACCTGTGAAGGGAAACTATGCACCTAACCACTCTGTAATACCCCAGTCACACGAGGCCTGTGTCCACTTATGATCGATTCGCGATGTCAAAACATCCTCCTTACATCTGTCTTATGTTCACCTTGCATGCCGGCGCCACGAGGTCGCCAACCACGCGGCATCCATTTAGACAATTTTGGACCAAGGAGGTTGCAGCTGCTTGTGACCTATGCCAGTGGCACCATTCAGTTTTGGTTAGCGACCTGGCGGCGACATGGCGGCGACCTGCCACTGCCAGGTCGCCAACTACTTTTCTCCCACCATTTTTGGAGCAAGGTTGGCGAGTTGACGCCTACCACTGGCATCCTCGCGCCACCCTCACTCTACCCTGGCGCCCCCCGCTCGCCGCCAACACCTCAGCACCACCCTTTGTGAATGGTTGGTGACCAGGCAGCGCCCTGGTGGCGAGTTGTCGCCGTCAGATCACCAACCTGGTGCCGCCCATTTTCACGTTTTGCAGCACGTATAAAAGGAAATCGTTTCACGAGGTGATGTCACTTGCTCCTGGACTGTCTGACCTGCTGCTGCTTCTGCTACTTCTGCTACTTCTTCATTCTACTCCATCTTCACAGCCACTACTTCAGGATAATGCCTCCTAAGAAGAACAGACCATCTCCTACTGCTCCAGCTACAGCTACTGGTTTTTTTTCTCCAGCTTCTTCTACTCCAGCTCCTTCTGCTCCAGCTCCTTCTGCTCCAGCTTCATCTATCCAAGACATGCGTGAGGTCGGCTCGCTTCTGCTACGTACTGCCGATGAGGAGGAGCCGCCACAGAGGAGCATGCCAGACTTGGACCTGGGGATGGAGAGTGAGGTTGATGGGACTCTGCTCTCTCTGGAGATGCTCATTGCCACACAGGAGGACGAGCTGGCTGACTGGTTCAGTGAGAACTCCATATTCTATGAACAGTTGATGCCGGATTTCAAGAAACGGAGCAAGCGGGACTGGCTCCTGAATCAGAAGGGGGAACACATGGGTCTCTGTGGTTTTGCATCTTTTCTATACTTTCAGCTTGTGCACAAACATTTTTTGCATTGTTTGTACTTGGTGTAGGTTTCTGTACACAGAGCACATTCTTTGTTGTTGTACCCATATGTTCACAGCCTAGTATATTTTTTAACATTTGTTAATTTATTTAGTAAATGACATGTACACAGCATGTATGTAGTTTTTCTAGCCATCTGTATGCAGCCTTTTATGTATTTGTTCCCATGTATTTGTGTGTTTTACTTTAAATTAGAATTATGTCATCCTGTAAAGGCTGCAAGCATTTGTTAACCTCACTGTTGTAAGTGTCAAAATGGTTTACTCATTAGATCTCATGTTCTTTTTTTCAGGCACTTTCATCTGGCAGTGGTTCCGGAACCTGCAGACCATGTACAGGTAGGAGCCATGACTTGGATTTCAAAACGTCTTGAGAAACCAAGACGTTTTGAAAAACCAAGACAGTTTACATATAGAAACAAATAGGGGTGAGCTGTCACAGTCTGCCACTACTTTAATATTGAGGGTGGAACCTAACAAAATACATCATTAAAATGGCTATAAGTAGCTCTTCAAAGGTTCTATGAAGAAAATGCTTGTGTGTATAGTATGTTCATAATATTAAATTAAAACTACATTAAAATAAAGAGATAATCTTATTTTGCCTAAAACATTGTGCTGTTTGTATTCTGGAATTAGTCATTTTTACTGGTGAAACACCATGGTCTATTTAAACAAGTATTTTTCTTAGAATCAAAACGCTGGACATAGTTAATGAGAAATAACCAACAATATGAACAAATCATGATGTATAACATCATATAAGCCATTACTCTAATGTACACAGGCAGATGGGTTGTTGCTATAGCAGTCTATACAAGGATGGCTACTGGAGCTGGGTGTGGGTGTGGGTGTGGGTGTAGGTGTGTCTGGCTGTGGGTGTGGGTGTGGGTGCGGGTGCAAAGTGGGATTTCTCTCTGTGTGGTATATCCACCATACATTAGTATATGTTTATGTGCATATACAGACAAACATATACATGTATATATATATATGCATATACACATATATATATATATATATATGCATATATAGGCATACTTATAAACATATAGTGATATACACGCATACATGTGGATATATGTGCATATATATACATATATACACATATATACGTGTAGATAGTATATATACACATATATAGCGTATATATACATATATACACACACTCCCACCCCATATCACGGAACAATATACACACCCAACGACTTTGGGTAAATAGAGATACCAGAAATCACCCCGGAGAAAGCAGCAACCAGAGAACATGCCTGGGGAGTGTCCTTCCAAGGGCACAACTCCCCCTTTAGCAACCTGTACAAGTGTGACATCACAGGAAAAGATGGAAAAAAATACACATCAGCTGAGCAATATTACTGGTCGGTAATGGCCAAATTCCATGAGAAACATGATATAATGAGGATGATCGACAATGCAGACAACCCATATACAATAAAGGCAATGGCAAACAAAATATGGAGAACACCAGAATGGTGCAAAACAAATGAAAAAGTACTAGAGGATATCATGCAAAATTCACCCAAAACGAGGAACTAAAGAAAAAGCTAATAGATGCCCCAGGAAACGCATTCAGAGAATGCACAAAGTGCCCATACTGGGGCTCAGGTAGGTTCCTAGACTCAGCTGGAGAAGGTGAAACGGTCAAGCAAGGATACAAAACCAAGATGGGAGACATCCTCCAAAAAGTCAAGGAAAGCCTAACAAACACCGACAAATAAATAAACAGCCAAATAAATAGATAAAATAAGCAGAAAAATAAACCCAAAAAATAAACACCAGAATGAATATAAAAATAAGCACCAATAAATATAGAAGAATCACTAACCAAAATTTAAGCACTAGAAATACTGTGTATAACAGACACCCATTCCAGGGCATGTACCTCCCCTCCACTCGCACAGGTGCAGTCTACGGTAATGTATGAAACTATATAACAAACCAGGGCATATGTACTGTATGCACCAGCCCATACGCCCATAAAACAATCTAAACAAAGTTAAAAACTCGCGAAATCTAACAAACGCCAAACCTAAAGGTAAACGAAGACGGTAGAAGAAATTGAATGCAAGCTGGGAAGGGGCACGCACTTTGCGCACCTAAACTGCCAGAGTGCATCCAATAAAATAGACACAATAAAAATGCACCTAAAAAATGAAAATCTTGATGTTTTAACACTATCAGAAACATGGTTCACTGACAGACATCAAGACAACAGCCTCAACATAGAAGGATATAGGCTTGTACGTAAAGACAGACAGCAAATTAACATAGCAAACCAAACAAAAAAAGGTGGAGGTGTTGCAATCTACTGCAAAACATAAAAAAATCTAGACACTGAGGTCCTAAAAATAGCAAACAACTCAAATGAACACCTGGAGCTACTATGGTGCCTAATAAAAAACGAGAAACAGGCTAACATAGCCATAGCAAGCTTCTACAGACCACCGTCCGGGGATATTGAAACATTCCTTGAAACTCTAGACAAAAGCATAAATACAGTGAGAAAACTAACAAATGCAGAAATCTTTGTGCTAAGGGACTTCAACATAAACTACAGTAGCAATGAGAAAAATAAACTAATGCTACAAACTGCTATCAAAATCCTAGAGCTACAGCAACTTATTACAGACAGCACAAGATTAGGAAACAATAGCTCAACAATTGACCTAATACTAACCAACTCAAACCATGCCACAAAATGGGGCACCAGAAGCTGGGGTATAAGTGACCATGAGCTAATATATTAAGATGGGCAGATCCCTAAAAAACTACTCAAATGAAACACTAAAAAACCACCTATATGAAAATATAGACAACCTCACAACAAACAGAGATGACACTGATATCTACTGGAATAACATTGTCACAGAAATAAAACAATCATTAGATGAGATGTGTCCCATAAAGAAACTAAAAATACAGAGAAACCAAGACCCGGGGGTAGACAGGGAACTGTTAACACATATTGCAACAAAACGAAAGCTAGGTGACAAAGTGAAATGTACTAAAGACCCAGAGGATAAAAGGGCCTATAATACTGCCAGAAACAACTCCCTGAAAGCAGTAAGGACAGCAAAAAAGAAATTTTTTTACTACCCATTCTCTCACCCTCACACGGTCTAATGCCTCCTGTTCCCATACTCTCTCGAACTCTTCCTTGTCATTCTCCCACGCCCTTACTGACCGCTGCACCTGTTGATGTTTCTCTTCTAACTCTTTTCCCTCATCTGAATGTTCCCAATCCCACTTTAGTTGTTCCTCTAATTCGTCTTCCTCCTCCTGTACAGGTATGGCTAGGTCTATTGGTGGCGGCGGCTCCGGCCACACGATGCATTCATCACAGAACCCTTCATCCTCATACTCGTGCTCCCATTCCATCTCCTACATGCATACCTCTGCACAGAACCCATGCATCTCACACTTTCAATTCTTCTGTTTAGTGTATTGTATGACTGCGGGCGGTGTGCATGCCATGTGGTTGTGTTGCCCTGGTTACATACATATATCAACATATAGCCACATTCACACAATAGCACACCGTGTCACACCCGTGTCGACTTCCCGCACTCCAGACAAGCACTCTTAGTAACCCGGACCCTACCTGACCCTCGGTGGTGTGTGTCGTCGTCCCGGTCGCGGCACTCATCGCAGCACTTCCCGCGCCCCTCACGCAGCAGTTCATCGCCCTCTTTCTCACCGCGTCTGTGTGTGGTTCGCGTCTCAGGTCTTCGTCATGGTCGCCAATTATAGAAACACGGATCTGCTCGGCCGCTGTGAGCACCCCATGAGACTACAAAACTCTCCCCTTCATATCACCTGTGATGCCCTTAGCCTAATCAAACCAACTCATGAATCAGTACTGAAAAGAGGAAGGAAAACTAGACACACAAATGAACAGTGAATAAGTTGTGCTTTATTGAGCAGCAACTACTGTCCATTCCCCTACATGTGACCTAGCACCCTCACTCCTCACCTTCTGTCCACACTAGTTCTCATTACCACAATAGGAACGCTAAAGGCAAGAGAATTGAGGACCTTGTGGCCGCTCATGCTCTGTCTGTATTGAACGATGGTTCATACACATATTTGCATCCCGGCTACGGAACATATTCCGCCATCGATCTCAGCATTGTAGAACCAGAACTGGCGCTGGACTTTTCGTGGAGGGTCTGGGATGACCTCTGCGGGAGCGACCACTTCCCAATTATTCTTAATTGTGGGGGGGCATCTCCCATAGAGCGAGAGAGGAGCTGGCGGCTTTGTAAAGCCGACTGGCCCACCTTCCAGACCCTATGTTGCGAGTAGTTCACTCCAGACATCAGTGACATCGATGCCTTCACTGAGATGCTGAGATGGATCGCGGAGAAAACTGTTCCGAAGACCTCGGCAACTCCCAAGCATTTGACGCCTCCATGGTTAGATGACGGCTGTAGGAGGGCTATTAAGGAACGAAAGAAAGCTCAGCGTAAATTCCACAGGAGACCGACTGCTGAAAATCTGGCGCTCTTTAAAATTCTGCGCGCTCGCGCTCGCAGAACAATCAAAGAAGCGCGGAGGCAGTGTTGGAGACAATTTGTTTCTAGCATCACCATGCACACGCCGTTGGGCAAAGTATGGACAATGATCAGAAGAATCAAACGAAGGGGAGGTGATTCTTCTGTAGTCCAGCACTTGAAACACAATGGCACCATTCTCACATCACTCGACGAAATAAGTGAAGAATTGGCTCGCACCTTTGCTGGAAACTCGTCTTTGGCAAACTGCCTCCCGGGCTTTCGGGTGGTCAAGGAACGCCAAGAGCAAAAGCTCTTGGACTTTTCTTCCGATGGCGAGGAGCACTACAACTCCCCATTCAGTATGGATGAGTTGAGGTGTTCTTTGGAAAGCTCGCATGACACAGCAGTTGGACCTGATGGAATTCATTATCAATTTTTGAAACATCTCCCTGAACATGGACTGAGACTGTTGCTTCAACTCTTCAACAACATCTGGGAGTCGGGTGTCGTCCCCGCCTCTTGGCGGGAGGCGACAGTAATACCGATTCCCAAACCTGGTAAAGACCAGAGTGAAGCCCACAACTATCGTCCCATAGCCCTTACAAGCTGCATCTGTAAAACCATGGAGCGCATGGTAAACAACCGCCTCGTCTGGCTACTGGAGTCAGGACACCACCTGTCCAACCTTCAATGTGGCTTCAGACAGGGCCGCAGCACCCTCGACCATTTGGTGTGCATGGAGACCTTCATAAGAGATGCTTTCCTTAAGAAGGAGCACGTTGTGGCTGTCTTTTTCGACCTCGAAAAAGCCTATGACACAACGTGGCAGCATGGCATCATGGAGGATCTTCATGCGATTGGCCTTCGTGGCCACTTGCCAATTTTCATCAGGAACTTTCTAGCCTTCAGGCATTTCCGCGTCCGTGTCAAGACTACCTATTCCCGCCTACACTCACAGGAACTAGGAGTACCTCAAGGCAGCATACTGGCCGTGACCCTTTTCGGGGTCAAGGTCAATGGTATTGCTGCTGCTGTAAAGCAGGGGGTCTCCTGTAGTCTTTTCGTGGACGACTTTGTTTTATATTACAGCGGTGCTAACATGAATGTCATAGAGAGGCAGCTACAACCAAGCATAAATGGGATCCATCGATGGTCAGTTCTGAACGGTTTCAAATTTTCCAAGACCAAAACAGTCTGCATGCACTTCTGCCTGCTGCGTAGAATACATGCGGAACCGGAGCTGACCCTGGATGGGGATCCCATTAAAGTCGTTGAGAAAACCAAATTTCTGGGCCTCATTCTCGATGCAAAACTGTCTTTTGTGCCACATATAAAGTACCTGAAAACAAGATGCCTGAAAGCGCTGGATATTCTGAGGGTGCTGTCCAGCTCAGAGTGGGGAGCGGACAGAGATGTTCTGCTCTCCGTGTACAGAACCTTGGTTCGTTCACGAGTGGATTACGGCAGCATAGTATATGGTTCCGCAAGGAAATCATATATTGGGCTGCTAGACACGATCCACCACCAGGGACTGCGCCTGGCCCTTGGGGCCTTCCGCACCTCACCAGTTCAGAGCCTTTATGTCGAAGCCAATGAACCATCACTTAATAACAGGAGAATCAAACTGGCCATGCAATATGTAGTCAAGATAAAAACTAATGCATTGAATCCTGCACAGAATTGTCTATTCGAGCAACATGACGAATCCAGGTATGAAGCCAGGCCAAATTACATCCGGCCACTGAGGCTCCGAATGAAACCTCATTTGGAGGCCTTAGGCGTGGATTTGGACGTGTTGGAGGATGCCAAAGTCAGTCCCGTGGTCGTTGAGAAAGCCATCGGTTATCCTCCGACTCACGGAACTGAGGAAATCTGGGATACATCCACTCGAGTACAAAGGACTGCATGCAGAGATTCAAGGCCAGTTTGCAGACCACCTCTCCATATACACTGATGGTTCGAAAGACCAAAGCCGGGTAGCTGCTGCGGCAGTCTGCCGACGGGAAAAATTTGGTGTACGTTTGCCCGATCAGAGCTCGATTTTCACTGCAGAGGCCCGAGCACTCCTTCTCGCTTTGGAGTGTATCGAGGTATCCAACCACACTAACTATGTTATATACAGTGATTCCTTCTCTTGCCTCCTGGCTGTTGCTGGACTGAAAATGAATCACCCTATTCTAGCAACGGTCATTTATAAAATGAACCAACTGACAACAGATGGGTATGATATCCACCTGTGCTGGGTGCCTGGCCATGCTGGCATACAAGGAAACAAACGAGCTGATCGGGCTGCGAAGAAGGCCCTGAACTGTGATCTTGAACCATGTCTGATCCCTCACTCTGATCTGAAACCACTAATAGCCACCCACATAAAATCCAAATGGCAACATGAGTGGGATGAAAACATCAATAAACTTAAAGAAATTGAACCATCTGTGGGAAATCCACCACAGACTCATGCCGGAGGTCGGCGGGACCAAGTGGTCCTTAGTCGCTGCCGTGTTGGCCACTCGTGGCTTACACATGCTTTTCTGCTCAAGGGGGAACCTCCCCCTGAATGTATTGGGTGTCAGTCCCCACTGACACTCAAACACATTTTACTAAGTTGCGTTGATTTTTTGGCCCTGCGCCAACGGTTCTACACTGCAGGCAGTATGCATGACCTTTTTACTAAGGTAAAACAGAAAAACATTTTAGCCTTTTTGAGGGCAGCTGGACTGTACCACCTTATATAGTTTACTAAATGGATTCTATTAATTATTAATGAAACTTTTCTTTTTCTATGGGAATTTGTTTCCCTTGACCACAGATATATGATTGTGAGCTTTCTAATTTAATTAGTGTCTATTGGCACATAATTGATTGTCTGCTTTTACATGTAAAAGCGATGGTTTGAACAAAAAACAAACATTTCTCGCCGTGAATATGGCCTATGCTGCCGACACGGCGTAAAGCAACCACCAATCAATCAATCATTACCACTTAGCCTGTATACTGAAAGCAGTGCCCACAGCCCATGGGACAGGAGTCCTATGGCTGTGGATACACTCAATTGGAATATGTGAATTTAGGTAGCATCAGACCGAGTGTCTGGGGTTCCTGCTCAAAAGTATGTCTGCTTCACTCAAGAGCCAGGACTAGAGTGCCGGTGTCCAGGATGCCTGGAGCATCGATCCTTCATTTAAATAAATGCGCTGCATCTCCCATATTTAGTGTGGTCAGTTAGTCAAGGCAGTGTAGGTGACTGAGCAGTCCCACCGTCAGCCACTCAGGTGACCCCACAGCTGGGGTGGGAGCCAACCCCCCCAGTGGAGGTAGCTACCACCCTACTCAGCTGCAGGTGCCACCCTGAGTGTATATGCAAATGAGGCTGAGGTTGGGCCTCCCTTATGGACACAGGGGTGAACCAGCAGTTGTATACAGTTACAGTCATATATATATATCCATATATAGTGACCAAGAACGTCCCTCCTTGGTGCTGGTACAAGCTTAGAACTTACACATAGGAAATTTCCACCCCTTGGGCAGTTTCCCCTAGAACACCTTGAACTGTTTCTTATATAACACAGCTCCTCCCTAATCCTAGGCAGCATGCAGGACATATCTTTCCCTATTCTATATCATGTCATACTATGAGTATGGCATCCTTGCTTTTTAGTTTACATAACATTGTCCCCACACTGTCATTCAAGAATAAAGATGCTCCCTGCTAATATATAATTCTTAAACCGAAAATCCGTATATTTTTACAACGGGACACGGCTGAGCACGCCACACCGGATCACGTATTTCACCGGCTTCAAAGTACCCGATACAACACGCCTAGGTGGGCGCGATGAGTGCCTGATACACGTGATGATGGAAATGATTAAATCGCGAAATAGTGAATGGTAGACAGGAAGTGTGAACACTTATTTGTCTCAACGCCAAAAAAGCATAGTTTATCCCATCATTACTAACAACCTACTCACTCAAACTACTTCATGTAGTCAAAAACACCCCCTCCCGCGGTATTAACTCTTTTAAACATAGCCCTACAAGCTAACCACACTCCATGTAACAGAATAAACAAACCATTCTACTAATACTCCATCTCAAAATCCCATCTCCAACAACATGATAATAATGCAGTTCACAACACAGCAGGCATATAAACCTGTGAAGGGAAACTATGCACCTAACCACTCTGTAATACCCCAGTCACACGAGGCCTGTGTCCACTTATGATCGATTCGCGATGTCAAAACATCCTCCTTACATCTGTCTTATGTTCACCTTGCATGCCGGCGCCACGAGGTCACCAACCACGCGGCATCCATTTAGACAATTTTGGACCAAGGAGGTTGCAGCTGCTTGTGACCTATGCCAGTGGCACCATTCAGTTTTGGTTAGCGACCTGGCGGCGACATGGCGGCGACCTGCCACTGCCAGGTCGCCAACTACTTTTCTCCCACCATTTTTGGAGCAAGGTTGGCGAGTTGACGCCTACCACTGGCATCCTCGCGCCACCCTCACTCTACCCTGGCACCCCCCGCTCGCCGCCAACACCTCAGCACCACCCTTTGTGAATGGTTGGTGACCAGGCAGCGCCCTGGTGGCGAGTTGTCGCCGTCAGATCACCAACCTGGTGCCGCCCATTTTCGCGTTTTGCAGCACGTATAAAAGGAAATCGTTTCACGAGGTGATGTCACTTGCTCCTGGACTGTCTGACCTGCTGCTGCTTCTGCTACTTCTGCTACTTCTTCATTCCACTCCATCTTCACAGCCACTACTTCAGGATAATGCCTCCTAAGAAGAACAGACCATCTCCTACTGCTCCAGCTACAGCTACTGCTTTTTTTTCTCCAGCTTCTTCTACTCCAGCTCCTTCTGCTCCAGCTCCTTCTGCTCCAGCTTCATCTATCCAAGACATGCGTGAGGTCGGCTCGCTTCTGCTACGTACTGCCGATGAGGAGGAGCCGCCACAGAGGAGCATGCCAGACTTGGACCTGGGGATGGAGAGTGAGGTTGATGGGACTCTGCTCTCTCTGGAGATGCTCATTTGCCACACAGGAGGACGAGCTGGCTGACTGGTTCAGTGAGAACTCCATATTCTATGAACAGTTGATGCCGGATTTCAAGAAACGGAGCAAGCGGGACTGGCTCCTGAATCAGAAGGGGGAACACATGGGTCTCTGTGGTTTTGCATCTTTTCTATACTTTCAGCTTGTGCACAAACATTTTTTGCATTGTTTGTACTTGGTGTAGGTTTCTGTACACAGAGCACATTCTTTGTTGTTGTACCCATATGTTCACAGCCTAGTATATTTTTTAACATTTGTTAATTTATTTAGTAAATGACATGTACACAGCATGTATGTAGTTTTTTCTAGCCATCTGTATGCAGCCTTTTATGTATTTGTTCCCATGTATTTGTGTGTTTTACTTTAAATTAGAATTATGTCATCCTGTAAAGGCTGCAAGCATTTGTTAACCTCACTGTTGTAAGTGTCAAAATGGTTTACTCATTAGATCTCATGTTCCTTTTTTCAGGCACCTTCATCTGGCAGTGGTTCCGGAACCTGCAGACCATGTACAGGTAGGAGCCATGACTTGGATTTCAAAACGTCTTGAGAAACCAAGACGTTTTGAAAAACCAAGACAGTTTAAATATAGAAACAAATAGGGGTGAGCTGTCACAGTCTGCCACTACTTTAATATTGAGGGTGGAACCTAACAAAATACATCATTAAAATGGCTATAAGTAGCTCTTCAAAGGTTCTATGAAGAAAATGCTTGTGTGTATAGTATGTTCATAATATTAAATTAAAACTACATTAAAATAAAGAGATAATCTTATTTTGCCTAAAACATTGTGCTGTTTGTATTCTGGAATTAGTCATTTTTACTGGTGAAACACCATGGTCTATTTAAACAAGTATTTTTCTTAGAATCAAAACGCTGGACATAGTTAATGAGAAATAACCAACAATATGAACAAATCATGATGTATAACATCATATAAGCCATTACTCTAATGTACACAGGCAGATGGGTTGTTGCTATAGCAGTCTATACAAGGATGGCTACTGGAGCTGGGTGTGGGTGTGGGTGTGGGTGTGGGTGTGGGTGTGGGTGTGGGTGTGGGTGTGGGTGTGGGTGTGGGTGTAGGTGTGTCTGGCTGTGGGTGTGGGTGTGGGTGCGGGTGCAAAGTGGGATTTCTCTCTGTGTGGTATATCCACCATACATTAGTATATGTTTATGTGCATATACAGACAAACATATACATGTATATATATATGCATATACACATATATATATAGTATATTTATACGAGTCTTACCTTGGTACAGATGATGGATAACTGTTGTTTTACCGAGGTATAAGCCTCGGATAGATGTGGGCTAGGGAGAGGTAAGCACGTCCGGTACCAGCAATCTTAACCTACTTATTGAGGATAAAAATGACTTTCAAACAATGGATACTATTACTTTACCGAAAAGGTACACCAACGGAATAGATGTGGCAGGGTGTGGCGGGAGGGCCCTAGCCCACATCTATCCGAGGCTTATACCTCGGTAAAACAACAGTTATCCATCATCTGTACCAAGGTAAGACTCGTATAACTATACTATTTTACCTCGGTAAACAGCCTCAGGCTAGCCTCAGGCTAGGGAGACCTTTACATAATTCATTTTTATCCTTAATATCATTCTTTCTTATTATTATAACATTCTAAATTTTTGTTCTCACCTATTCTTGTTAGTTGGCGAGAAGACGCTTTGCAAAGCCGGTAGGCTTTTCTAGTCGTTTATTATAATGTTTTGCAAACGACTTAGCCGTCTTCCAGCCTGCATGCGCTAGTATTCTTTTCACAGAAATACCAAGCACCCATGCCTTGGAGACCATGGCTCCTCTAGTTGAGTGGGAAGAGTATTTACTCGTATCCACTCCAGCCAATTTCAACACCGTAATTGTCCATCTGGCAAGTGTGTCTCGTGAAATCGCCTTATGTGGCTTTATAAAGCTCACTAATAGTTGTTGTGATGCACGTAAATCCTTTGTCTTGTATATATAAGCCCGTATGGCCGACACAACACATAATTTCCGATCATTCGGAAAACAGTCTAAGTGAACTGTTGATAAAGGGTCACCTAACGTGTTCGATTTAAGCAATTTTTCTAAATCAAACGTAGCTTGTTGCTTGTCTATTTCTAATCCAGTTAAGGATAAAGCAACAATCGTCTGTCCTCTGTGTCCGGTTACTAACAATAACAGGACCGCGACCTTAAAACCTAACTGTTTTATATCTAACCACGAGTTGTGAGGCCAAGCCTGAAACAACTTAAATACTATAGAAACATCCCAAAACCGACTATACTTTGGTTTTGGAGGATTCCTTTGATAAATTGAACGAAGTAAATAACAAATAACATAATGTTTTCCAACTGTTTCGCCATCAATTCTAGGTAATATAATTGATAACGCACACCTCGTCGCATTAATCGATCCAAAGGAAAGTCCTTCATCCTCTAGAGAACGAAGAAACCGAGCTACTTGTGAAATCTTTGGATTTGTTGGCTTAACTTTCATTAACAAACAATGTACACCCCATTTCTTTAAATAGGTTGTATACATTTTGACAGTTCCTGGCCTCCAGGCATCCGATACTATCCTATCCTCAGTAATTCTGTCCAATCCAAATTGCTGTAGCTGCTTCCTTAGAAAAGGAATGCCAATAGGGGCGTCGTTGAAACGTCGCCGTGAACCACTAGCGGTCCGTGGTGCGTCAGATTCCCGAGTTTTCTTGGGAATCGTATACGATCTTTTGCCAGTTGTGAAACTGCTGGCAGCCAAGGTTGCGTGTCCCAATCGGGCACCACCAGTATCGCATGTGTCCCTTCCAAGCCGATTTTTCTCACTACTCGGCTGATAATACTAAATGGTGGGAAAATATAAAAATAATTATTTTCCCAGGTAATAGCAAACGCATCTACTTTCCAAGCATCCGGTTCAGGATGCCAAGAAACATAACAGGGTAACTTGTTATTATTTCGTGATGCAAATAAGTCAACTTCAGGTGTACCCCATTTTTCACAAACGAAGTTAAACAAATGTGTAGAGAGAGACCACTCTAAATGGTCATGGAAATTTCTACTTTTATAATCTGCAAGTGTATTTTGTGACCCTGGAATATGCGCTACAGTCAGCCAGACTTGTTGAGCCTGTGCCCAGTTCCAAATCAGTTTAGATAACTGATTGCAAGACTTTGATTTGGTTCCACCCATGTTACGAATATATGCCATGGCAGTAGTATTATCAGTTATTATTCTAACCTGTGATTTATTTATCTTTACTAAACTACGTAAGCCCAGATAAATAGCACGCAATTCTAGTGCATTAATATAGTCTGATTTTTCATCATCAAGCCATCTACCTCCTGTTGTGACCCCATCTCGATGAGCTCCCCAACCTTCTAACGAAGCATCAGTAGTAATTACTGTATTAGGTTCCGCCATGCGGATTGGATTTGGTGAACTTGCTATATGTTGCATCCACCATCCAATATCCTGTAACCCTTCTTGCGAAATAAACATCTTTCGCTCAAAATTGCCTTTAGTTCGTGTTAACGCTAAATTTTTATCTATTTCTAGCGACTTAATATGGGCCTTCCCATATAACACAGCAGGTGCATATGAGGTCATTATGCCAATAAGAACAGCAACCTGTCTAATTTTTGGCTTTGATAACTTAATAAGCTGAGTCGCTGTAGTCATAAACTTAATTAGTTTTTGTTCTGTTATCGACACTGTAAGGGACTGTGTATCCAGAATAAACCCTAAACATTTGAGTTGTTTTGTTGGTTTAAACACTGACTTTTGTTGATGTACATAAAACCCCAATTTAGTGAGTAATGCACATAAATCCAAAACTGCATTCACACAACCAATTTGTGTTGATGCTATAATAAAAGAATCATCTATGTATGGAAACATTATATGACCCTTCCTCGCCATTACCGAGGAAAACAGGTTTAAGCAATTTAGTAAATAAACGTGGCGCACAAGCTAAGCCATTCGGCATACAGGTAAACTCATAGAGTTGGTTATCCCAAATAAATCGAAGAAATTTTCGGTATTGTTCCATTATGGGAAGCGTATAATATGCATCCTGTAAATCAACACTAGCCATCCACGCATCTGGTGTAATCAGATCTCGTGCCGTATCTAGAGAGAACATTTTAAAATGTCGATATTCCACCCTTTTATTAAGGATTGTTAAATCCAGGATCATTCGAACATCACCATTAGGCTTCGGTCTCGAGAAAATGTTTGAAATAAACTGTCCTGAACAGTGTGTCACTTTTTGTATAATTCCTTTCTCAAAGAATTTATGTACCTGTTTAGTTAGTGCGTCTCGTTCAACTGGTTGAATGTTATATGGAAAAGGTATTATACTTTGTACAGGAATTTGTGTAAAGGGAATTTGAACACCCCTAACTATTTCTATAATTTCTTGGTCACTAGTAATTTTGTGCCACTCAGAAATATGATTACTAATATTACCAGCCACAAAGTTGCTTACAGTTTGTGTGTTTTTAGAGGCTGCAGGGACTTGTAAAGTTTGTGTTTGGACCTCTACTTGGACCCGCCCCTGGGGAAAGGTCTCGACGAGTTGAACCCTCGACCTATTGGCCGTGCGGTGTTGTCGGTCCAGCCTGGGCGAGTGCCCCGGCCCCGAAACCCTTGACCGAAGTTTGAACTCGGTCTGGTTCCTCTGGTGAACCGTCGTGGACGAAAATCCCCTCGTGACTTTTTGAAACGAGGAACTTCCTGTTTCTTCTTGCCATCCATGTTTTTGCCACTCTTGGCTGCAGTCTCTACCTCTTTATAGAGGTATTGTAGTTGACCGCCAAACATCTTGGTATTATCTAAAGGTTTCCCTTTAATCGGCTCTGGAGCAAGATAGAGCGTAAACTCCTTCCCCTCATTATCGGTAACCTTCTTAGAGCGAGCCACTTCTTTGCCAGCATCTGTGCAAACTGACTTGAAGACATTTTCATATCTTCGAAACGACAGGTAATTACCTGCCGCCGCTAGTACTGCAATGCCTTTGTCCATTGTCTTAGCCAAAGACGAGAACTTATTTTCACTCTGCATCCTATTAGCCACAGGAACAATAGCTGTTAGGGTAGCCAACACTGCCTTATGCACTGTGTGCAACACATCCTCAAACTTCTTATGGTCATCCGTCATATTGACATCCCGATCCATTTCTTTAATGATGGAGTTGGGAACACCCTTTATGCCTGTTAACTCATCTCCTAACTTGGAGATAACCTCCGCCGGTTTGAACGTGCGAAAATGACCATTCACGGTCTCGCGCATAAGCGTAGTGGTTTTAACCCGCTTAGCCTTTGGCTTCTCCACCTTCTTAGCCACTTTAGTGCCAATGTCCGCATAGACCCCTTCATATACGGTGTCTGAGTCTGATTCCGTAGAAGTAGACTCAGTGGACGACTCAGAAGAAGAATATTTCCTTTTCCTCTTCTTCTTTTTGGACTTAGTCTTCCGCTTTTTGCGCAAACCAGACTCTGCCCGCTCCTTGGTGAATTCATCACCCGAAGAAATCACCTGTTTCTTCTTCTTCTCTCCGTTTAGGAGAAGGAGGAGGAGGAGCCTTAAGCTCCACCGCCGAGTCTGTGTCCAAGAAATCCTCAAATGAATCCTCTTGGACACTCGGCCTACGCCGCTTCCGAGACACAGGCGATTTGGCAGTCAAGATGTGGCTTTCCAATCTTGCAAAGCGAGCCTCCCAATCTGGAGGCGCAGGCACATCAGGCACTGCGTCCTCGTCCGGGTCGGAGAGGATATGCGCCCGGGGCTGTGTCGACGGCCCTGCCGACAACACGGGTGAAGAGTCGTACTCCTCGTCCACTCCACTCGGAACACGCCCCTCGGCTGCTGCTGCACCGCGCTTACTCCGCTTCGTGGCCATCGGGAACTGAAACAAACATTTTTGGTCAGTCCCGGTATATATATATGTCACAATATGGTTGTTTCAAACTCATTTGGACATCTATTGGTGTTAAAGAACGTGTTTATACCGTTATAACACAGGCGTAATAAGCTAAATTTGTGCGTGGGTTGTGGGTCAAGCCCAAACCTTACGCGGGGTCGGGACCAGTGTATCGGCCCGCCCATCCCTCTGTTCCGCACACTTCTCCCACCTGTGACTACTACGTCAACAAGTTGGAGAAAATGCTACGAAACTCGGAGAAACGCCTGAAAAAGTTTTGTCTAGGGGAGTCTATAAAAGAAACCCAGGAGCATCTCCAACATTACTCTCTATTAGAGTACGAGAGAATTTCCACATGAGATAGGGCGAAACCCACATCTCTACCCATAGTCACACGGTGACCCGGGTGTTGACATAACCGCTAATGACCGGTTTGGTTCCTTCGAGAAACCCACTCGAGTGTTCTATCCTTGGTTGTTTATAACCAAATAACTCGTCCAAAATGGACCAACGAAAGTCTAAACTTTCCATAATGATGCTCTAATGCATCATAATTAAGCTAACCACAGTTTTTATTATACTTACTGCGTATTTGCTTGTATGTAGACTAATTTTGCCGGAGCAACCCAACGACACGTTATCCAGTCGTGAGTTGTATATGCTAATTGCTGGTACCGGACGTGCTTACCTCTCCCTAGCCTGAGGCTAGCCTGAGGCTGTTTACCGAGGTAAAATATATATATATATGCATATATAGGCATACTTATAAACATATAGTGATATACACGCATACATGTGGATATATGTGCATATATATACATATATACACATATATACGTGTAGATAGTATATATACACATATATAGCGTATATATACATATATACACACACTCCCACCCCATATCACGGAACAATATACACACCCAACGACTTTGGGTAAATAGAGATACCAGAAATCACCCCGGAGAAAGCAGCAACCAGAGAACATGCCTGGGGAGTGTCCTTCCAAGGGCACAACTCCCCCTTTAGCAACCTGTACAAGTGTGACATCACAGGAAAAGATAGAAAAAAATACACATCAGCTGAGCAATATTACTGGTCGGTAATGGCCAAATTCCATGAGAAACATGATATAATGAGGATGATCGACAATGCAGACAACCCATATACAATAAAGGCAATGGCAAACAAAATATGGAGAACACCAGAATGGTGCAAAACAAATGAAAAAGTACTAGAGGATATCATGCAAAATTCACCCAAAACGAGGAACTAAAGAAAAAGCTAATAGATGCCCCAGGAAACGCATTCAGAGAATGCACAAAGTGCCCATACTGGGGCTCAGGTAGGTTCCTAGACTCAGCTGGAGAAGGTGAAACGGTCAAGCAAGGATACAAAACCAAGATGGGAGACATCCTCCAAAAAGTCAAGGAAAGCCTAACAAACACCGACAAATAAATAAACAGCCAAATAAATAGATAAAATAAGCAGAAAAATAAACCCAAAAAATAAACACCAGAATGAATATAAAAATAAGCACCAATAAATATAGAAGAACCACTAACCAAAATTTAAGCACTAGAAATACTGTGTATAACAGACACCCATTCCAGGGCATGTACCTCCCCTCCACTCGCACAGGTGCAGTCTACGGTAATGTATGAAACTATATAACAAACCAGGGCATATGTACTGTATGCACCAGCCCATACGCCCATAAAACAATCTAAACAAAGTTAAAAACTCGCGAAATCTAACAAACGCCAAACCTAAAGGTAAACGAAGACGGTAGAAGAAATTGAATGCAAGCTGGGAAGGGGCACGCACTTTGCGCACCTAAACTGCCAGAGTGCATCCAATAAAATAGACACAATAAAAATGCACCTAAAAAATGAAAATCTTGATGTTTTAACACTATCAGAAACATGGTTCACTGACAGACATCAAGACAACAGCCTCAACATAGAAGGATATAGGCTTGTACGTAAAGACAGACAGCAAATTAACATAGCAAACCAAACAAAAAAAGGTGGAGGTGTTGCAATCTACTGCAAAACATAAAAAAATCTAGACACTGAGGTCCTAAAAATAGCAAACAACTCAAATGAACACCTGGAGCTACTATGGTGCCTAATAAAAAACGAGAAACAGGCTAACATAGCCATAGCAAGCTTCTACAGACCACCGTCCGGGGATATTGAAACATTCCTTGAAACTCTAGACAAAAGCATAAATACAGTGAGAAAACTAACAAATGCAGAAATCTTTGTGCTAGGGGACTTCAACATAAACTACAGTAGCAATGAGAAAAATAAACTAATGCTACAAACTGCTATCAAAATCCTAGGGCTACTGCAACTTATTACAGACAGCACAAGATTAGGAAACAATAGCTCAACAATTGACCTAATACTAACCAACTCAAACCATGCCACAAAATGGGGCACCAGAAGCTGGGGTATAAGTGACCATGAGCTAATATATTAAGATGGGCAGATCCCTAAAAAACTACTCAAATGAAACACTAAAAAAACACCTATATGAAAATATAGACAACCTCACAACAAACAGAGATGACACTGATATCTACTGGAATAACATTGTCACAGAAATAAAACAATCATTAGATGAGATGTGTCCCATAAAGAAACTAAAAATACAGAGAAACCAAGACCCGGGGGTAGACAGGGAACTGTTAACACATATTGCAACAAAACGAAAGCTAGGTGACAAAGTGAAATGTACTAAAGACCCAGAGGATAAAAGGGCCTATAATACTGCCAGAAACAACTCCCTGAAAGCAGTAAGGACAGCAAAAAAGAAA